>OZ020519.1:2543019-2646514 GCA_963971425.1 Bryoerythrophyllum caledonicum | reverse complement strand
GGTTTACTCTAATACAATGGCGTGTCGTGCACTGGGCTCTATAAGGGTTTATTCGAGTTTGGATGGTGTCAAAATATAAGAGGTCCCTTTGGATTTTTGGATGTAGATTTGCATTAAGAGATGCTTGGTGGAAGTACGCTGTTTTTCTTTTAAATTTGGCTTTGATGGAAAATAATTTGCCATTCAGAGCAGTTTTTGGAAAGGGTAATTACGACAGTTGTGGTTCTATAAAGTGGTGAATATTTCTACTTTGAAGTTCAGCAAGGCATTATTTTAAGGTGGGCATCAGTAATTTGAAGTAAGTAGCAAGCCTCAGGGTCTTATTGGAAAACGTGTAGAAAGTAATGTCTTTTCTTCATTTATTTATTGTTTTTCTAATAGTAGAAGGCATATCAATGTCATCCACTATTCGAATTTAATATCTAATGATCATTTTTTATTTTAGAAATTGAAATAGGTTTTGAAGTTAATGACTTCTATCTATATTCCTAGTCTTTGCAAAGTCCATTTCTCTTATACCAAACACTTCCATTTCTTGTAAATTATGGCATGCAATGACCTAACACAAGTTTGAACCTAGATCCATAAAACTCATGCAATGTGTCATAAAATATGCCATTATCTTGAGACAAAGTATTCTGACCTTGTCTTTGCACGGAAGAAAAAAACTGTATTTTTATGTTTTCAATGTCATCTTGTAGCAGTCAACTTGAAGATCCCAAGGCGAGAAAATCCAAGTTTTGTTTCCCATTGGGACCGGGAGGCAATTTATTGTAACAGAATGTGTAAACAAAACAAACAGCACTATCTCAAACTTGTTGCCATACTCCATCCATTCCAACAAGGAGGCAATTTATTGCAACATAATGTGTAAGTGGGTGTGTGAAATGGAATCATTTTCTTTTTGTGGCAAGGTAAAGGGCAAATAGAAATGATAAAGGAACAGGTTGGGAAGTTGCTTGGTTTGCAAAGAATGTGAGTCAGCCGAGAACCATCCAAGAGTCATCACAACACAACTCATGGTATGATGGAAAGCCAAAAATTGTTATGACCGATGTTCCTACTGGACAAGACAACGTTTCTTTTATAAAGAGTGGGAAAAATAGTTCGGGGAGAATTTGGGCTTAATCCCTAAAGGACCAAGTGTCACAAAATGGCAAATTGAAGGTTTGGTCAGGTTACTTTGGTGTCAATTTCTCATTGGTGGTCTTGCCTCGAAAGTCAAACAAGGGCCGGTTGGTTTTGGGTCATGCATGTGTTGATTATCCATGGCATGTCTTCTCTCTTGTACTCGCTGCCACTTATTGGCATTGGGCAAAGGAGGGCACCAAATCTCACCTACTTAACTATACAATTATGGGCTCTAGTGGATTTTGAGCTTCTAAATTCCATATCAATTTGCCACCTTCGAGATTAAATTTGAAAAAATGTTTGTTGAGTTTCATTCCTAATTCGGCATCTTTCTACATAATTTTTTTACATACCATGTCATTTGAGACCCCAACTAGCTTAAGTGATCAGAATTGGGTACTTCCACCTTAGATGTCAGACTGTGGGAGGTAGATTCTTCTCACATATTGTTTGAGTGCAAAATTTGATCGGAGTTTGTTTTCATTTGATTCTTAAGAGCTTCTCTTTTCACCACCTATGTGTCGTGCAATCCGCTCATTAAGGGCCTCTTACCTTGGAGTATGATATCACTGACAGCACATATTGTATCCTATGGTCAAATTCTGCACTCTTGGGTCGAATAATTATTTACTTCTAAAAATAGAGGTTGGATAAAGTTCTAAAATAGTATATTCTTCAAAATATTTTTTTCACCGTGTTAAAATTTTGATGTATGTAAAGTAAATTTCCCAAAAAATCCGGCAGCTATTTCTAGAAATATTTAAAGTAGAATCTGACCCTGGGGTACGGCATGCCTCTGATCAACTTCATATGGATGGAGCTGGTTAGAAGGAAAGTACTTTTTAGACCCTCTTCAATTCCATGACTATGAATGTCACTTGCCTACCTTGGGAGATGTGCTCATACATTAACCCCTAAACGACCATTTCTCGTTGGGGAGGCGTTTTTGAATTTTGAACAAGTTCCTAAAACTCAAAAAAATATCCGTTTTCAACTGAAGTTTTTATACTAGATTGTCCCCGACAAGAGGTTGTGGAGAATTTTTATTTTATTTTTTCAATTCATGGTGTAAAAGTTAATACTCTTCAAAGTAAAAAATGAGGACGCCGGGTAGCTCCAAATTTATTGCTTGAAGTTTCAATTGACATTGAGATTTTTCATACACATAGAGAATATTACCTTCTTCAAAAATGTTGAAAAAAATCCTTGTCTTTAATGTAAAATAACATTTTAACCCAAGTCAAATATTTTCACACTGTCAGGCAAAGGGGGGGAGATTTACACTTCAAATCTTATAATCTTCATATCCGTATGGTGGATGCAATCAAAAAAATATGGCATTTTATATAGAAGTATGTTTTAAGATATTACGGTTAAAAGTCCAAAGTTCTACATTAAAATGTAAATTTCAAGCCTCTTTTTAACAGTGGCAATTTTAGAGCAAAATTGGCCGTGGTCCTTTAGGGATTAAGAATTGTTTTGTAGTTGGACCTAAGGATCCTCTAGAGAAAGGGGAACATACGAGAAGATTGCAACAAAACTTTAATCATTGTTCCATGCCTCAAATAAATGAACTATTCAACTCCAATGTAGTACAATTGAGGTATATGGTATCTTGCACAACAACCTTAGAATCAAGCATTTGGTGTTCAAACTACAACAACTTATTTTCAATAAATCCAATGAAAAAGAAAAAGAAAACATCTCTACAATGAGAACTCATATATCTATGTTAAATTATATACCCAAAAAGAGTCCTGCAAAATATCAATTTTGAGAACTTGCCCAAACTCGAAGTGTACCTTGTGGGTACAAATAGTCCCATAGGGATTAGGTCAAATTGTGCCATCATACATTTATCACATTCAATTAAAAGGAAAAAATTATCACAACTCATGGTTCTACAAAAACATGTAACAGACAACACAAACACACACACCAAAGGGACAGCTGCACTTTGATATTTGTATTGGAGTTTGAGCAGATTTCATTCAATAAAGAAGTACGATAACAACCAAACAGTGGTCAAAGTCCACCAGAGTGCCATCTTGAACAGTCAATCACAGCTTAAGAAAAGGAACCAACACCACTATTGAAGGCTTTGAAAATCAATACTTTAAGAATACAGTGACATATCCCTAGCGTAAATATAAAGACAGGTTTGACTAAGCCCCAAATACCCTTGCAAAATTCACACCAAAAGCACTTCAAAACTGTTGACTCTATTGCAATGAGTAACTAAGGAAAGAAAAACGTTTATCTCTAGTTCAAAACTGTAGGTTCTCAATTAAGACCCATTGAGTAACATACTCACAAGATTCCATCAACTTTGACCGTACTAATTGAAAGGTTATAGTGTTTGAAGTTGAGAAAGTGGTCTATTTTCATCCTTGCATTGAGTGGATTGGCAAACTTTGACTTCACTTGGTGTCATGTTTTTGCACTACTCATGGCCTAAATTCATTACCATCATGTTGAGCATGATATTAGTTCCTTGTACACCAAATTTTAGAGATAGAAAAAGGATGTAGCATATTTTGTAAAAATTGTACAAGGAGAGGAGGTTCAAAAAGTGCCAATTCACGTTTTGTTTTCTTGTGAATCTAATATGTGTTAGAATGATAATCCAAATGGTTAATAAGAAGGTAGCCACTATAAGTTGTTTTGGAAAAAATGAGAAGTTGAAAAAATGAAGATCTCTAAGTTTAATGTGGACAAGAAGAAGTTTCTTTGGTCCCTTGCCCAACAAAATGTGACGATGTGTGAAAATGTTTGACTTGGGTTGATATGGTATTTTTCACCATAGACAAGAATTTTTTTGACAATATGAAAGGAAATTATATCACTTTCTAGTATTGAAAACCTCACATTGAATACAATGTCCTAGTGAAAGTTTTTGGAGTTGCCCGACTTGCCCGCACTTGGGAAGTTTTAATTTGAGATGGCACAACTTTTTTTTCATAGCTCCAATGAGAATAAAAATTAGATTCCCATGCACCTCTTGTCTTCTTGCATCTTTGTAAAAAATTCAAGAATCTTTTATATAAGCTGCAACTATGGGAACGTGCCCGAGATTTGCAGAAACCCACCTTAAGACTTTTTTCATTTAGGGATGGAGGACCATGAAGTTTGTCCCAAAGAAAATCAAATTTTCTATGTGCTCTCACATTAGTAAAATTAAATTCAGTCATCTTGTTATCGACTTGATATCAAAAAGACCAACAATCTCATAACGCACGCATTATTCATACATTTAACTAGCAATAAGTTAACGTTATTTGTGCACTTATTATTATGATATTAGGTGGACAAAATGTCTAGTCAACATTGATTTGATGCTATCTTGATACTTTGTTATTATTTGGAGCATGTTATGTTGATGTAATTCTAATATAATTTTCATGTCATTCTCACTACTATCTATGTCATGTCATATTTGTTTTATGTTAATGTCATTCTAACTCATGTCGATTTATGTCATTTCCATGAAATTTTATGCCATTGCAACGTGAATGTTACATCATTAGAATATGTGTTTTGTCACATGTTATGGTGATGCCATTTTGACGTCAATTCAACTTGAAATTCACTTTTTTCAACCATTTCTTATATATATACTAATTGTCATTAAAACATGGAATATTTTCATGACAAACAGATACTTAACTACTATACTGTAACAAAAGATTGAAAAGAAGAGTTTTCAGTTAAAAAAGAGGTATGAGATAGGATCTGACTTGAAAATATAAACGGTCATCTTAAGGAAAAAAAGAAAAAAAAGATTAGATAATGACATCTTGAGTCATATGGATACAGTGACCACGGTGGGATCCACCAAATCGTAACTACAAGCATGGACTCATATATTCAATAAGAAAGATAACTCAAGATATTGAAATAAATGTGTACAATGGGTCCCACGTGGGCCCCATATACTATTTATATCCCGTAGATCTTCACACACCAATGATCATATTTGCATTGTTGGAATTTTGATCCACAAAGCATCCATGTGGTGGGACCCACCGTATCATACTTCACCTTTGCTCCAAAGTCATCGAATATTCCATTCGGGTATAAGTTATGATGATACTAAGTTATGGGAAAAAGTAGTTAATATGAACTTCATGTGGGCCCCACATGTTGTCGTGATGGAATATCTTGATTCTAATTTCATTATCTATTTTTCACTTTCTTATAGTGACTCAAACAAGTTCAATGTTCAAATGATGGATTATTGGATTTTTTAAAGTGTTTGTTGAAAAATATTATTAAATATAGATTCAATTTGGAAGTATATAAGGATCCAAGCTAACGTCGAGGATTCATTTGGTGAATGAGTGTCTTGCTTCAGGATTTCTGCATAGACTTGAAGGTCGTTTTGTTTTTTTTTTTGAAGCGGTGGACGAAACGATGCGGTGGTTGATTGGCGTCCCGCGATCTTTGGGTTTTTTCTATCAAGACATGTGCAAGGTATGTGAGCTTTCAAAGTTGTTGCGTAATTCCTTTGCGTGGAGGAAGAGGGGTCGAGGCCTCGACCCCTCCCTTGTGTTGTATGGCCTTCTGTGGTATGGCCTTGTGTTGTATGGCAAGAGGGGTCGAGGCCTCGACCCCTCCTCTTTGTTGCATGGCAAGAGAGGTCGAGGGCCTCGACCCCTCCCTTTGTTGCATTGATTTTTCTTAACACCTAGAGTTTCTTGACAAAACCCGCCTTAAAAATGTAGATTCTGTTGTAGGGTGTAAAGGATAAACTCCGGGTCTTTTTTTCAAGTTTTGACCGTAGGATCTTGAACACAACTGAGTCATTAACATGCCTGCAAAATTTCACATTTTTTGACCGTACGGATCGGAAGATTATAGCGTTTGAAATGTAGGAAGATGTCATTTTCTTTAATGCTTTGAGAGGATCAGCTGACTTTGACATCACTTGTTGTGAATTTTTTGCACTACACAATATGTTAATCTATTACAATCATGTTGAACATGCAATCAACTCCTTGTTCACAAAATTTTAGAGGTTGGAGAGAGTTGTAGCATTTTCAAAAAAATTGTGCAAGGAGTGGAGGTTCAAAAACTATCAATTCACGTTTTATTTTTTTGTGAACCTAATATGTTCTAGAATGAGAATCCGAATGGTCAATGGAAAGGTTTCCACCACACAATGCCGTGGGGAAAATTAAAAAATAAAACTATGAAGATCACTAAGTTTTATGTGGAAAAGAAGGAGATTTTTTGGTACTTAGCCCGACAATGTGCGACAATGTGTGAAAATGTATGACTTGGATTCATATGCTATTTCTCACTAAAGACAAGAGATTTTTCTTGACAACATGAAAGGAAATAATATTATTTGTCGTTGTTGAAAATATCACCTTCAATAGAGTGTCTTAGCAAAAATTTTTGGAGTTGCCCGACGGGCCCACTCTCCCCATTTGAACTTCAAAACCGTATAACTTTTTCATTAAATGTCGGATTGGGGAATAACTTGGACTCACACAAAGCTTTTAGTAATGTCCATCTACGATAATTTTTTGAAAAAGAATGCTAAAGATTGACACAAGAGGAACTTGCCCGGTCGTTCAAGGTTAATCTTGGTAATTTAGGGCTCAAGGGTTGTTTCTCAACAAATTGGCCAAGTTGTGTGCGAGGTAGGACATTGGGAGAAGGCCATTCCTTCTTAATTGCAGAGTGTGTTCTTTGTGCTGGAAGGGCTCCATCAACTTAAAGGTTCTAAGCGTCATTATCGTCTGAAGTGGATGCGGAGCCTCCGGTGATGCTATTTGGAGAGACCAAGGAGCATGTGGGTTGTGGCATTATAATGGCAGAA
This sequence comes from Bryoerythrophyllum caledonicum, assembly GCA_963971425.1. Lineage (NCBI taxonomy): Eukaryota > Viridiplantae > Streptophyta > Bryopsida > Pottiales > Pottiaceae > Bryoerythrophyllum > Bryoerythrophyllum caledonicum. The sequence goes on along the minus strand of OZ020519.1, from coordinate 2,639,556 downwards.
ATATAGCCAGGTGTGATATTGGAGGGTGAGACATAGAAAAATAGAGAAGAAAATAGTATTTAGAAGGATATAGAAAATGGTATGTAGACGAGAATTTATGCATAATATTAGATATATATATATATATATATGTGTATAGAAGGAAATAGAAATCTACATATCTTATATAAGACAGAATCTAGCGATGTTTAGTTCCTGATTGTGGATTTATTTTACTTTTAAAAAGAGTAGATCAAAGTTGTAATATTTTTAGTATGCAATGATATAATATAAAAATGACATGAAAGTGGTTGCATAAGTTGCAAGATGTATGGAGAACAATTGGAAAAAGTGATGTTGTGTCTTACCTTAAATTAAACAATGGCTATTATGTATGTGGTTACCAATGTCCAATATCTCCGCACTCCCAAAAAAATTCATGGTTACATTGATTTGGATGAGTGAACTATATGCAGCGAAGGAGTGAAGTAAAATTGACCAAGTGCATATTTAGCGAATTCCATGTTACTATATTTTTTTTGTAGAACATTGTGTTGGTCAACCGGTCGGAGGACACTATTTTTTTTTCACTTTTCAAATGAAACCTCATGTAATATCCTTTCAAAACAATTCCAAGAATAGTGTTGAATGATTCTACAATTACAAGAAATGTTTTCATGCATTTTTATTTATTATAGTATTGAAAAACTTCTACAATTTAAAAGATAATTATGAGTTATCTATTTTTTTCAATATTTTATATATAAATGTATATATGTGAGTACTTAAATGCAAAATCAAGATACAATTTCTATTTTAAAAACATGTTATGCGATGGCCAATTAAATACCACAAATCATTAATGCTTATGATACCAAATCAAATATATATTTAGATATACTAAAATTAAATAAAATCCAATGCTCCACTCCTTCATTACCTTAAAAAATTGGTGTACTACAAAGAACTAGCATCACATAAATTTCAATGGTATAAAATTTAGAGCTTTTGTAATACAAAAGTTCAACACCAAGTGAAAAATAGATACTTTGAGAGAAATTTAGGAGATAGCTTAATCAAAAGTGAAATATTCAAAATAGGAATCAAATTCATAAGTGTGAGTGTATTGTTATGAAATTCATGTAGGAATTACTTTAATTAAAAGATTTATGAATGAAATCCATGAGATTAAATAACTAAAAAGGATGAAAAATCTACATATTAATTAATATAAAGAACAATGTGAGACTATATCTTCCTTGGCACAATCAATGATTATGTGCACGAAGAGTGGCCTGGCACAATGCATAAAAAGACCTCATGTTGGCATAAGTTAGATCCTTATAAAAGTAAGTTCTTACAAATAGATCCTCATTGAAGTAAGTTCTTAAGTGTTTTAGTGATTGACATAATTTTTTGAGGATTGAAAGTGGAGTAAAGTTTTTCTTGATTGAGGTAGAACTCTAATGTTCATGCCAATTTCTAGAACCCTTAACCCTTTAAGGCCAGACCTTGCTCCAAATACACCCAGGATCGACCTTGTTTGGGCTCTCTCGGGTTAATTACACGTGAACTAAATGGTGAGGGTCAGGTTTCATTGGTCAAGGTCATCTCATTTGGTGAAACAAATTCATAATGTTGCAAAGCTCCGCATCCTCAAGTGAGCTGGGTTTCTTTTCTTCCATACGTCTTGTTTCATGAGAGTTAGTAACACCCTTTTCACCCTCTTTAGATCAATTATACTAGAAGAGCTTGTCGGTCTCTTTAACCCCTGAAGGACCAAGTGTCCAAAACGGGCTTTTTGAAAATTTGGTCAGGTTCCTAAGCTGTCAATTTCAAACATTCATCTTTTAAATTCTTACCATAGAAGGGCATTACCAAGACCTTAGTTATATAACAATTTTTTCCTAAATTAGACATTTGATGAAAAAGTTATAGGGTTTTTAATTTCAAAAGGGGAGGGCGGGCACCCCGGGCACCTCCAAAAACTTTTGATAGGACACTCTATTGAAAGTGAGATTTTCAGTACTCGCAAGTAATATTATTTCCCTTCATGTTGTCAAAAAAAAGTTCTTGTCTTTAGTGAAAAATAGCATACCAACCCAAGTCAAACATTTTCACACATTGTCACTCATTGTCGGGCAAGGTACCAAAAAAACTTCTTCTTTTCCACATAAAACCTAGAGATCTTCATATTTTTCACTTTTTTTTTTTCCACAACAATATGTAATGTGAACCTTCTTATTAACCATTCGGATTATCAATCGAAAACATAATAAGTTCAAAAAAAATTAAAGTGTGAATTAACAAATTTTGAGCCTCCACTCCTTGCACACTTGTTTTGAATATGCTACACCCTGTCTCTACCTCTAAAAATTGGTGTGTAAGGAGCTAACATCATGCTTAACAAGATGGTAATAGATTTAGACCTTGTGTAGTGAAATTTTTTGACACCAACTAAAGTCAAAGTCTGCTGATCCACTAAACGCAGGGAAGAAAATGAACCATTTTCTTGACTTCAAACACTATAATCTTTTAATCCTTGCGGTCAAAGTTTATGAAATTTTGAACATGTATTACTTAATACGCCTTTATTGAGATCCTACGGTCAAAACTAAAAGTAAAAGTTTTTGTTACCTTCTTTATTCATTGCACTAGAATCCATTAATTTTGAAGTGTTTTTGGTGTAAAACTGCCTTGGTACCTTAGGGGTTAAACTAAGTCAAAGTAGTTCTAGTCGTCTTAGTGAGTGAACAAAGACTTTCCATGAGATCAACCGTGTATATCAGTCGCCTTTCTTTCCTTTGAGGTTATTCTAGAGATCTAGATGTGTTTTTAATCGCTCAAAATGAAGAAAAGGAGGGAATCTGTTTCTAAGTTGTCCTCGCTTTATTTCCACAGTTTCAATGTTATACTCTCACAATTCCATGTTCTACGAGGAAAGGACTGTCGCCGGAGTCTCTGGACTTAGTAGGGGGTTTCTCCCATAAGGTTTGTCGCGATCGTGTACAGACCTGGGTATAAGAAGGGCGGTGTGAGAGAGGAGAAGTATACCTTTCTCGGCCTTTTGGCTAAGATCAAGTGTAGTATCTGTTCTTATCAGTTTAATATCTGATACGAGGGACATCGTCCCTCATGATATTAATCTAATTTTTCTCGGGTGCGGGACCATCCGGTAGCTTGCTGCCCGGTTCCGCGAGCGTCGCCTTGGTCTTGCACTACTTCCTTGGCTGGCGCAGCCCTCCCCCTCTTCCGAGGGACCCAAACCAATCACAAACTGGATGTGGTTAGGAACTATCACGAACATTGTTATGTAATCGAGTTTCGGAATCCAACAGAGTCGCTTACGGTTTAGGATTTTTCCTGATCAAGTTTCCAATACCTGAATCTGCTTTTGGAGAGTTGCATCTGACTATTGTGGCATAGAAGCTTAGGTTCATGTTTTCTGGTATGGATAGTGATTATGTCGAGTGCTGCAGCATGGGTACGTATTGGGTTTGTGTGTTGTGGTATGGACAGGGATGAGGTTGAGCGCTGTGGTATGGATAGTGATTAGGTTGAGAATTGTGGCATCGATAGTGACTAGGTCATCATGCCTAATGCCGTTATGGCTGAAGGATATTGTCGTTCTACGAATCGAGTGTCGTTTCCTGTACAGATCTAAGGCTTAGAGGCTATGGAGTGAATACGATGGTGCAATATTCTCGATATGATCTTAGGATGTCGAATCCGTTACTTCATGAGGGTTATTAAGCTTGTTGCGTGACATACTTTGGGCCAGTTTATGTCAGGATTGATCGAAACCGAGTATCTTATGTTTTCACACACTCCAGCAGAAATAAACATAAGGAGGACTCACGTGTCCCAAACGATCAGTCAATGTATCTTCCAGAACCCTAGCAAACGTTTTGATTGCCGTGTTCATCTGAAGGGTCCTGCTTCCCTGTGATTTTCTAAGTATAGATTGTGGCCGCATGCATCACCAACTCAAAGCGCACAATTGCAAAAAGCGTGAATCTTTTTTCTGCTTAGGTACCAAGTGCAAATTCATGCCATGATGAAGGCCATAAAATGTAGACCGACTATTTTCTACATATTGTACAAAGATTCGTGCTGGTTGTGTTTATCTCACTAGTTCTGGGAGGAGGTGAGCAGACTTTGCACCTGAATCCGTTGGCCAATTTCAGCAATTGTCCTGGCTGAAATGTGGTTCCCAGATGCAGACCCCAAGACATCTATCGTAGAAATGAGGATGGTGTATGTCTTCCAGCACTCGAATGATGAGATCAACCATGAATATTGGAAACCTTTCTTTTGTATGAGGTAACTTCAAATATTTCAAACCTGCTTTTAATCGCTGAAATTGAAGAAAGGAGGGGATCTGTTACTAAGTTGTCGTCACTTCATTTTCACAGTTTCAATATTATTATGCCAACTCATGATCTACGAGGAAAGGACTGTCGCCGGAGTCCCTGGACTGAGGGGGTATTCTCCCATAGGGTTTGTCGTGGTCGTGTACAGACCTGGGTATAAGAAGGGCGGGGTGAAGTATGAGACGCATACCTTTCTCGGCCTTTTGGCTAAGATCAAGTGTAGTATCTGTTCTTATCAGTTTAATATCTGATACGAGGGACATCGTCCCTCATGATATTAATCTAATTTATCTCGGGTGCGGGACCATCCGGCTGCTTGCTGCCCGGTTCCGCGAGCGTCGCCTTGGTCTTGCACTACTTCCTTGGCTGGCGCAGCCCTCCCCCTCTTCCGAGGGACCCAAACCAATCACAAATTGCATCTGTTTGCCCATAGTGTCGTTGTGTAATCGAGTGGCGTAATATAATATAGTCGTTTAGGTTTCAGGATTTCTCCCAATCAAGTTTTCAACACCTGATTCTGCTTGCGTAGAGTTGAATTTGAGTACTGTGGCATGGAAACTGAGGTTCGGGTTTCGTGGTATGGATAGTGGTTATGTGTAGTCTTGGGTAAGCCCTCATAACCAACAAAAACCCCATAGCCAACGCCTATAAAATTCGGGAATATCCAACTCTCTTCCATCCCAATACCATCAACTCACTTCCAAATGGAGGTTTGTTGTTAGTCAAGACTCTTACTTTTGGTCGTTGGTTATGGGGTTACCTACTGCTGGCCACCCACTAAACATGGCTGCACACTTTGAAAATTCATAACTAATTCAGTTTTCATCGATAAAATATGAAATCACTTGGGATAGAATTGTAATTCTATTGGCTATCACTGAAAAATAATAGTATAATTAATCTCCTCTATTCATATATGCACATTCCTTAACTTGTCAGTTTTAAGGGGGCTTACCTTAGTTTGAGTGCTGTGTGTGGGGTTTGTGTGTTGTGGCATGGATAGTGGTTAGGTCATCATGTCTAATATCCTTCTGGTTGAATGGCATTGCCTTTCTGCAAATTGAGTGTCGCTTACTGTGAAAGATTTTGAGGCTATGGAGTGAATGTGATGGTCCAATATGCTTGATATGGTCTTAGGATGTCGTATCCATTACTTCATGGGGATTATTAAGCTTTTGTTGCGGGACACACTTTGGGCCAGTCATGTCAGAATGGATTGAAACCGAGTATCTTATGATTTCACAAACTCTAGCAGAATGAAAAGTCACAGGGAAGCAGAATCCTCCAGATGCACACAACAAGCAAAAAATTGCTAGGGTTCTCGAAGATACATTGACTGATCATTTGGGACACGTGAGTCCTCCATATGCTAATAAATACAGGCCGTGGAGATACACCATCGTTTATAAGTACAAGCGCTTTGAGAAATGAGGATGGTGTATCTCCCATGGCCGAGGTGCTGATTTTTTTTCATTAACATACTATAATTCAACCATTAGATTAAAATAGTAGTCCGCCAAATCGTTTGTTTCCATGGTCAATCAAAGCCTTGGTACACAAAGCATTGAAAGCCCTAAGGAACTCACGTCCTTGGTCCGTCAAAACCTCAGCTGGGGCTCCAAAACGAGTCAACATCCGATCAAGGAATGCCATGGCCGCCAACTCTGAAGAGTTTTGCGGAAGAGCCACGAGCTCAATCTATTTCCTGAAATGCTCTACCATCACCAAGACATACTTGGCTCCACGTGGAGTCACGACAAGTGGACCAACAAAGTCCAAATTAGACCATCGGTATCCTAGCCCCCTATTGAAGAAAGGCTACAACTACGATGACAAGGTGTTGAAGCTAGGTCAAATCTGATCACATACTTCATACCGAGAAACATACGTGGCGACCTAATGATATATGTCGGTCCACCAATACTGATTGCGCAACATCGAATGAGTTCGTCGCATACCAAAATGTCCTAGGTCTATGTGTGCTTGCCGTACCAACAAAGCCATATGATCTGGCCTCAAAACTGTGCGTCTGGTTCCATCCGGCCACACCGGAAATAGAAGGCCGTTCACCCAACAGAACCTTGCTATTTGGTGCCCAACTCAATCATATACCATAGTAGAAAGAACTGGGGGAAATGTCCCATGTTGTAGCTTGTGCAAGATTGGAATGTCTTCAAACACAACTTGGGCCCTATCCGATTCCTCATCCGTTGTCAAATCAGGCAATGTCGATGCGGAGCTAAACATCAACGTCAAGTAAGACGCTACATGCCACCCGAGACTGACTCCTTGTCACAGTCCCCATGCCACCAGACACCAATCATATCCTCCTCCTTAGGACTTGGATTGCGAGATAGACCATTCGCATTCAAGTTCGTGATGTCGGCCCGATGTACAACATCAAAGTCATACTCCAGAAGCAACAAAGCCCACCTCGCAAGCTTGTCAGATTCCATGAGCCACTTCAAAGGCTATGAACAACCAAGACTCCATCTTATTGCCAAAAATGATGTGTAATTCTATGTTTATGGAGATGAATTCTCAAAAATGGATATTTATGGAGAAAATTTGGTTTTGTATGGTTTTAGGAGAAAGCCAGAAGTGCTACAGCTCCCTGGCCTCAATAGCCACTGTGGCTATCCCACTAAAACGGAAAAATAAGGGATGGTTGTAATTGTGAATGGGCTGAGGTCTCGTCAATCGTGGATAGGTTGAGATTTTGTCAAGTCTCGTCAATTTGTAGGCTTGTTGCTTAGGGATTTTTGTGTGATATTTGCAATGTTATGGAGTTCCTACAAGCTATTCACAAAACGTTTCTTGTGCCTTTTTCTTGTAAATACTTTTAGGCATTTATTATTTTGCATTATAATAAAACCTCCATAATACAACATTTAGGTCTAAAATGTTACATTAACAATTAATATACGATAACTCGCTATTATAATACGTTTCCCGAACGTGTCATATGAGAGATGTTAGACTGTATTCACATGCCAAGTTTCCCAACTCCTCACTTCTCGCAAGTCCTCCAAGTCTACCAATTCCCCACTTCTCGCAAGTCCCCCACTCCCTACTTGCCCCTAGCCTCAAGTCTCCACTTCCCTCAATACCTATTTTGCATCATTTACCTTCATTATTTTAAAACCTAATATTTTGATTTCACAATCCAAATTAGGATTCTATTAATGCATCTATGATGCATTGTCAATGAAATTTAAACTATTGATTTTAGGGATCGTTTTTTCAAAAAAGACAAATGTGCTCATATTATATATGCTGAAACCAACTTAAATTTGATGGACTTACTTAAGATTAATATAATATTGAAATCATAGTTTTTGAATTGAATGTGTAGTAGTATACTTTCTATTTTTGGTACATAAGAGCATTTCAAAACTTGATTTTTAATATTTCTACTATAAGCAAAGTTCTAGTGAAAGGACATATGTGATTCATTTTACATAATCCAAATTAGAGTTCTATTAGTTGTTTTTATGGTGCATTATTTAAAGGGCACATTTTATTCATTGAGCACATTCAAAAGACAAAGTAATTCCTTCAAAAGGATTTGTTCCAAAGGATATTGCACCCATTTAGCAATTTTAGTGAATAAAACTAAATATTGATTATAAATGGCATATTGCCCTTCGACCCTAGGATTCATTGGAAATGTCATTCATTACACTAAATTCAATTATGTAATTTTTTTCATTTATGTACCCTAAAAATAGATTTGTTCCAAATATGGGACACTATGACATCAAAAGTGGGGTACCTTAGTGTACTTATACCTACAATTCCATCCATAGAATTATAAAAATATATTTTGCATATGTTTAATTAAGAAAATACCATATCAAACATTAAGTATACATAGTTTTTATTTTCTTGAATATATGTTTCAATTTTAAAGGAATATCCCATACATATACAGTCTAACCTTGTTTATATCACACCCTCCGTTTCACCCAAAAGTGTGATATTATCAAGGTGTGACAATTTTGATAATATCACATTTGGCAATTTTAGGCAAAATGTGATATTATAAAAAAAAATCCCAAAAAAATCCAAAAAAAAGTTAGAAAATGAAATATAACAACAAACTATCGTACACTTGGTTTTCCAACTTGAATTAATCACCAATAGATGCCATAACTCACAAAATCCAAAGAAATGAATCACTTTTAGTTAGTGACATCCATATTAGGACATAACAAGCTAGTAAATTCATTGAGACCTAACATAAATTATTTATCTCACCTCATGTGAAATAATCATTGAGACATAGCAGGTGACAAGGTGTAACGTATATAAATTATGTTAGGTCTCAGGTTTAGCACTCGCTCCTCCAGCAAGTCTCAATTATAAAAATATGGTACACTTTGGAAGGAGCGGCTTCTTCTTCATCTGAATTTTTGTTTGTTAAAACTCTGTAGGAAATTCCGGATCAGAGCCTAAGCCAACAACGCATATAATTCTTCATGGTGACCCACCGCTCATGCCCATTTCTACCTCAAAGGTCTTCATAGCAATCCACAATCACAACCCGAGCTAATCAATCCACCACTACAGTACTGTACCACCCTAAAGATCACACATGATTCCTACACCTTGTAACAATTTGTTAGCAATTTGTTAGCAATTTACAAATTCAGGGGCCGTTGTAGCACCAAGAAAAAATCGCTACTCCCACATGAGCTGAATTGTAACTCAAGTCATTGGGGGTGTGCAGCAGGTCGCTGCAGCAAATGGGTCGCTGCTTTGTTTCGGAAAACCAACAATTGGTTTGTAGTGATCCAGGGGCTTTACAACAAAGGCACCTCAGAAACCAAACGAAAGAAGGTTCTGGATTCTCTGAAGAAAGACATCTGCAGGTCCCAGAACGACATTAAGATTTATTGTGATTGCTACGCGTTGCCAGAAGCCATGATTGAGATGATGATTCAACCCAACGACTTGCGACCTGCGACCCAACGACTTGATCGCATCCTCCACACTCCAACGACCTGCGACCCAACCTGCGGACTTATCACGACCCCACCTTTACAATCCGGCACAGCTTGCAGATACCCTCGGGACAATGCCATCGTAAAGAAACTCTCAGGAAAACGGCCGCCGCAAGGAAACCCTCATATTCTCCAGAGTCATGCTGGTTCGAGCTCGAAACCCTCGCACTTCCCAGAACTCTCGTCCTCACCAATATCTATGATTTGCCCACATTTTTCATCCACAAATCACCCTCACTTGTACATACAGTACAACATTCCGACGAGATAGGACATCATCTATGCTTATTCATCCATCCAAGAAGAAGAAAGAACACCGGTCTCCTTAGGAGGCCGGCGTGAATAAAGTGTCCGTTCGTTCCACTACTAAGACCAAGTCCACCGGACAAGGAATCAGTGAGCTGGAATTCATCCATCCATTTTTTATATTGTCACAATTACACTACAGATTTTGAAAAAAAAATGTGATATTGTCAAGGGTGATAGTGATATTAACAAGGGAGTTTTACACTACGAAAATCCGTTTCAAGGTTTTGGGTGACAATATCAAGGTGTTCTATTAACAAGTGTGATATTATCAAGGTTAGACTGTAGCGTCAATAGTGTTTTGAAATATAAACCATTGACACAATTTCTAGAACAATTCTAGTACCAATTTCCTATTATAGTATTGAATAATTTCCAGGATTGTAAGAAATATTATTGTACAATCTTTTAAATCATTTAAAAAATATTATAAAAGTTGATATGAGAACATCGACTAATTCTACACAACACAAGAGATGGTGTTTTCCATTGCTTGCAATATGTTTTCTAAAGTTCCATGCGGTATCTTAAAAATACTCATAGGAGCATTTATTTCCAAATTAATCTCATCAAAGTTGTTGTGGATTGTATACCTTTCTATCATTCTTAAAGAAAATATCCTAATAGTTTAGTGAGTTGAATGCTATTCGTCGAAAGAAGAGTCAAAGAAGACATAAATAACAATAAACCATCATCACCAATGCAACACACTACGTTATTCTTTTAATCCTTTAAGGTCTAATGTCCATTTTTGAGTCATTTTGGCACAATAATCTCAGTAGCAAACACTACAAGCAACTTCCATGAAAAATTTAAATTTTTGGCATAGAGGTGGAGGAAGATGAGCATCTATTGGAACCGACACCACAAAAATTGGTGCAAGCAATTGCAAGCCATAGTGATTTTTGTCAAGTGGGCTTGTGATGGAATGTACACTCTGCATAAATGTTGTTATGCTTGATCTAGAACACTAGTAGATTCTTGTAGGCTAAGAGCGCTCATTGGCCTTAATCCCTAAAAGCCCATTTAACCCCAAGGGAGACGATTTGCATTTTGAGTAGGTTCCTAAAATTAAAAATAATCTTTTAAAAAAAAAATGATTCTTGATTTTCCCTAACAAGAGCTTTGTGGAGGTATTTTTATTATTATTTTTCGATTCATGGTTTGAAAGTTAGTACCACTCAAAGTTAGAAATGGGGACTCTGGGCAACTCCAAAACTTTTGCTAGGAGTTGCTATTGACATTAAGATTTTTCATACATGTATAAAATATTACCTTCTTTGAAAGTGTAAGAATTTTTTTTATTGTCACTAGTGTAATAAAGCAAATCAAACATTTTCACATTGTCGGGCAAGGTACCAAAAAAACTTTTTATTTTCTTCATAAAACCTAGAGATCTTCATATTTTTCACTTTTTATTTTTTTGACAACAATATGTGGTGAAAAACTCTTACAGGCTATTTGGATTGTCATTCTTAAACATATTTAGTTCACAAAAAAAATAAAAACGTGAATTGGCAATTTTTGAACCTCCACTCCTTGCACAATTGTTTTGAATATGCTACATCCCTTTTCTATCTCTAAAAACAAGTGTACCAGGAACTAACATCATGCCTAACACACTGGTAAAGGATTTAGACCTTGTGTAGTGCAAAAATTGACACCGAGTGAAGTCAAAGTCTGCTAATTCACTCAACGCACGGAAGAAAATGTAACACTTTCTTGACTTCAAACAAGACAATCTTCATATCTGTGCGGTGGATAGAAGCCAAAGAAATATGGTAAGTTCATGTAAAAGTATGTTATAAAAGCATACGGTTAAAAGTCCAAAATTATACTTCAAAATCATATTTTCTTGCCACTTATTGATACCGTCGGTGAACCTGTAGTTCCGCACCTCCACGCCGAAGAATCAACTAAAGTGAGAAAAAGGCCATTCGGCATCCAAAATAACGATACAGTAATTTTTAGCAAGAAATCTCGTATTATTACATTCACCACGATTGGCAACCACGGGGGTTGAATTCATGACTTTGAGGCTCCAAACCAAAGCCCTCATGCACGTACAACAGAGGATGAAGGCTTTTCCAAACCCCACTCCTCTTTGATGTCTTCGTGTGACAAAATCTGCTAATATACAATTTTTCCAATTTTGGCATTTTCATTACATAACTTTCCACAAAATTCAACATGCATTTTTTTCTAATTATTAAACACCGAACTAGGGGTTCACGGACGGTAGTGGCAGTTTTGGAGGATTTCTTGAAGGAAAATGCCTTGGGCTCTTTGGGGTTAAAGGGTTAAGTCCTCAAAATTGAGATACCTATCCCAACACCGCCACTTCGGCCCCCGAAGCCCGTGTTCCAACGTTCAAAGTTTTTGAATTCCTCCGCGAAACCATCCAGCAAACGAACGTCCCAGAGGACGAAGGACGAACGAAGCCGTAAAAGGCGCGGACACAGACGACGAAGCGGGACGTCCGTCGCGTCTCCCGCGATTTCCCGCTCTAACATCGTCGCTCCGTTCAAACCAGGGCTGGACGAATCCGGCGGCTATGGCCAAGGAAGCCACGGAAGCGCGCTGGCTATGGCGTGCCCCTGTCCTCACCCTCTCGCTCTGCTGCCTCTCTTGCCGCTGCTCCCTCTCTCTCGCTGCTGCTGCTGCTGCTGCTGCTGCCACTCTCGCTTTCCCGCTCGGCTGTGAAATCTCCACGCATTTTGACGCAGGTACGGAGTCTTGTGGTGCTCGCGTTTTTGAAAATGAGCCGTTGGCGCCGGAAAGGCGGAAGGTAGTAAATCGGGGAGCCGTTGTTGCGCTCCCTGATAGATCATTTTGGTAGTATTGAGCGCTTGGGAAATGTGCCGTGGGTTGGATGTGCGGCGTTCTTGTTGAAGTATTGGCGAGTGGAGCTGTTTGCGTTTTTGTGATTTGGTGTTTTGCGGTGTTTTGTGAGTTTTTAGGAGTTTTTAATTGTCTTGTTTCTGAAGTTCGCGGCAGTTTTTTGGAGATTGCGTTCGGGCGTGTGGAAAGGGGAGGTGAGCGTGAGTATTTCTTAGTGTGAAAGTGGAGAGTAGGTTTAGTGGAATGGGAGGGATTTGGTTAAGGGAAGAATTAGAGTTCGAAAGGTATATGGAGTAGAGTGACGTGACTATTGGTCTGGCGTTGTTTGTCCAGCGCCAGAAGGAGGAGATTAAGCACCGGAGGACTCTGTTTACCTAGTATACTAGCGGGAGAGTCAGCAGGTGGCGTTTATGAAATTATTGCTGGATTTCGTGAAGAATATAAACAGGCGAAGGCTGGCGATCAGGATAAATTGGATTGTTTATGCAGCTACACTATGTTTCAAGAGAAGTTAGCAGGCAGCGAGCAGGATACATAACCATTTCACGTGTAATCTGGGATGTATCATCAATCAGCGAGGTGTGAACTTCTGAATGTAGTAGACGGCGCTGGATGAGAAGACCTTGAATTAGTGTTGAGCGGGATTAGTTTACGCGTTCAGTGTTGGAAGACGGAAACGGATAGTGCTCAAAATTTTTAGGTGATGGCTCCGGTATTTATCATCCCGACTTCTTTGCGGGACTTGGAAGCTCTTGCGGAGAATGGAGAGCGGCTCTGCGCTCTGGACGTGACGGACGTTGAGAATTTGACTACTCATGAGGTCAACGATCTCGTGAAAGGTACGTAGCAGTAGATACATCTGCAATGTATTGGATTACCCTGGGACGCCACTTGAAACAAAAATAAAATGACTGTGAAGGGCTTTGTATTTATTTGAAGCTTCAGCTCTCATTTCAAAACCGGGGAAGAAATGTGGTTCGAAACTGAAATGGCATGGGTCTGGCTTTCACTTAAGGCATCCAAAGAGACCGACGCATTTCAGAATTCTGTGTTTCATGCAGAAAAAGTTCAGTTATGCAGTTCGAAGAAAGTTTTCGTAGCTGCAGAGAATACCGTATTCCAGGAACTTAGTTTCTAATTCATCATTCAAGAACATAAATTACTGGTACAAGCTAATCGAAGGAAGTAGAAACAGAGGAGCTCTTTTTTTTCGATTGGTCGAAAGAAAGCCTTTCACTCTAGAGGGCTGTTTATTTTTTACCTCGCGCAGTGGCATTGTTATACTGACTTCTAAGATTTCTGGCAGGTGTGGCTTATGAGTTGGCTGAGAAGGAGGTGTTGTGTATCGAGGAGCAAAGTATTTTTGATCAAGTTTACTCTCTTGTCAGGTAGGTCTTACCGAAGGACACTTCTACCATTACATTTGCATCTACGAAGCACGTGATGTTTACTGTCTCCACCCCACCTTGCTAGATTTCTCTACATAGAAAGCTCCCTCTACGCATTGGTTTGAAATTGATTTTGCTGTTAGCATGTATAGTCTCCTTCTTCAGCTCGACCCAGCACTGAGTACCAACTCTTTAATATTCATCTGCATTTGATAGTAAGAGCGAACTTGTTAACTTTTTTGCATTCTAAAGTGATACTCAGGCTTCTAAGAATTGAACGTGTGTGTTTTCACGTCTGTATGGCAGAGGTTTCTCCTTCCTAGCGCCCTCCGCGAGAGGGAGCTTGGTTGAGAGCCTATGCTCCAACTTTGCAGTGCTTAACCCTTCTATCACGGCAATATCACATTCGTCTGGTGAGTCCAGCGAGGATGCTGCATTCATGCTGCAGCAGATGCAATCACACCGGAATGCTCTGAAAATATATTCCTACTTCTTGCACTCCATCCTGGTTGTGGAGGAAGCTGGAGACGTAGAGCCAGTGACAAAAGCTCCAGCTGGAAAGGTATGTAACCAAACCATTTTCAAAGGCGCTATTGTCTGTATGTAGGAAAGCACGTATGAAATAGAACTCGTTTGTTGTAATTGGTGTCGGATTACTTATCATTTCTTGCCGTGAGGTTGAATAGGGTAAGAAGACACAGCCTCGAAAGGCACATGTGCCTGCTAAGTGGAACTGGGATGTTCATAGGACGCGCATTGTCCGCCTGCTTGCCACGGCATTACAAGTAGACCTGCGGCAGCTTTATTCAATGTCACAGCCTGAGGAAAATTTGATCGCCTTTTTTGCTAAGTGAGTTTTGCATGCTACTTCGTAAAGCTGTGGGCATCTACACTTAGATAAGTCTTGGTAGATTTTGAACGTAAGCATAATCATGTTCATTTGATTAATTTTGAATTACTTACCTCTTCATACTTTCGTGCACTCAAAAGTTTTTAATGGCATTCTCTTAGTAGATTACATATCCACTCTTTGTGGTTTCTAACTGAAGAGCATTGATGTACTTGCAGAGCTGCCTTTTCACTTCTTGAAAATCCAGTATATGTGAAGGAGAAGGACCTGAAAGATGCCCTGTGCAACATCATTGCAGCCTGTGCTGCAAAATATGGCTATGTTGTTCCTGTCACTTCTACAATCTTGAATCTGCTTCACAAACATGAGCATCTTTCAATTTTTCTTGCGGAGCTGGTTGCCCTTGCTGAGGAGAAGTATCATAATAGCAGTCTGCCAGTGGCTGTTTTGAGAGAGATTGGTAATATCAATCCCGAAGATTTTAAGCGTGATAACTCTGGCGCAGATAGTGTCAGCGCTTTTCTGGTGGCAATGGCAGAGTGTTTGCCAAAGATCATGACCGTAAACCTCAGTATTATCACCTCTCATCTGGATGGCGACTCTTACAAGATGCGGAATGCTGTTGTGCAAGTGATTGGTACACTGATTGTGAAGGCTTCTAAGGACTCTTCTGTGGATGCTGCTGGGGATGAGATGGCCAGGCTTCGCAGCAAGCAGGTGAGTTTATATTGATGTGAAGCTCTCGCTTGAGATGTCAATTAATTCTTTTGTTCTCTCCTGAACGGAGGCATTTTCTTCTCTGAGCTCGTTTTACTCAGTTCTGCGCATTCCTCTATACTTTTTGAAATCATGAACGTTTTGCTCTTACGCAGGGAATGGTAGACATACTTCTGGAGCGTGCCAGAGATAAAAGTTCCTACACTCGCAGTAAAGTTTTACAAACTTGGGCCAACCTTTGCGCAGAAAGTGCTGTTTCAATTGGTCACTGGAATCTAGTGGCTCAAGTCGCTGCTGGAAGATTGGAAGACAAAGGGGCTATTGTGAGAAAGAGTGCGCTGCAGTTATTGACTACTCTCCTTCAATTCAATCCCTTCGGTCCGAGTCTTCGAACCAGCCCCTTCGAAGCTACACTCGAGCAGTACAAAGAAAAACTAAAAGAACTGGAATCGACGTCCGCATCCACTGGTGAGGCAGAAGCTCATTTGGTTGAACCAGAGGATGGTGCTGACGTGGACCATCATTCTTCTTCAGGGGAAGAAAATGCAGAACTGGTTGACGAGACACCCGACAAACAAGATCACATCGATTCATCTCAGGTAAATTTTGTAAAAATTTTACCGTACGCTACTGACTAGCGTGTAATTCATACGGTATTGATGTTTTTGTCCCTGTACCCCC
This sequence comes from Bryoerythrophyllum caledonicum, assembly GCA_963971425.1. NCBI lineage: Eukaryota > Viridiplantae > Streptophyta > Bryopsida > Pottiales > Pottiaceae > Bryoerythrophyllum > Bryoerythrophyllum caledonicum. The sequence continues at coordinate 2,623,415 of OZ020519.1, read as the reverse complement.
CTTCCTTCTTAATGTTTTTAATTTTGTTTCAGACCCTTTATGTGTGCCTCCTCCCAGGGTGGTTTATCGTGTAGAGGCGGCCTGCATACGGTACTCGTACACAAGTGTCTGACTGGACTTACTGATCTGTGCAGACACAGCCTGAATTTCATGCACCCACTTCAACAGACATAGGGGGCCTGGAGCAAACCAGAGCACTTGTGGCTTCTTTAGAGGCGGGATTGCAGTTTGCACGATGCATTGCAGGGGTGATGGATGTGCTTAAACAGCTCCTTGCCTCGTCATCCTCCGACGACGTCAAGCACGCAATAGCTCTACTGATACTAGCCCGCCAGTTTGAAATCGATGGTGCTGAAGATAGCCTGCGGAAAATGTTGCCCCTGGTATGTACTATGGACGCTTGACCTCGTGATGAAATTGTGCTCCTCAGTGTTCTTGGCTTAGCTGTTGAATTGTGAAAAAAATGATACTGCTCAATTGCAAATATGCTTGCATATGATGTAGATAATGCTATGTAACATGTTCGCATTCTACTACTACGTCTGAACCTTCGAGTGTTACATACAAGTGATGGATTTTGAAAAATCAATTAAATACTCCTATTCGCATTTCCGGGTTTTTTTGCCAATTAAATCTGTAACTGAGTAAGTTTCGCTCTGTTTAAGACGCATGCCTACTGGTTGTAGCGACTTTTCCTTCAGTGGCAACAAGTCCAGAGCAGTGTGTTTCCGCAATGTACACGTATTCATCGTTATTTTCTGTGTTGCCTATCTCAGGTGTTTTCCCAGGAGAAGAGCATTTATGAAGCTGTGGAGGGAGCTTTCACCAGTCTCTACATGAAGCGAAGTCCGTCTGAAACAGCCCTGAATCTCTTAATGCTTACGTTGGACGCAAACATTGGAGACCTGGCTTCCATTGAAGCTCTCGTGAGCAAATTTACAACGAAAGGGGACATCTCTCATGGCACGGTACTGAAGACCTCTAGCTTCACTTTCATTTTTGTGATTTCAATATTTATCTTTATAGAAATTACAGGTATTGGGATACAGTTGGCACTGTACAACAGATCTGTGTTACTCAAAGAGTGACTTTGTGCAGGTGGCAGCCCTTTGGAACTACTTCACATTCAATGCTCCTGATGTTACCCCTCAGAAAAGTCGAGGTGCCCTTGTTATTTTGTGCATGGCTGCTAAGTCACAACCTCGAATAATTAGCTCACATCTGCAAAGTGTGATGGATATTGGACTGGGTCGACGTGCTAGAGAAGACCCCTTACTTGCAAGATATGCATGCATTGCTCTTCAGCGTCTGTCTGACGCTGATAGGGTCAGCCTTGGATCTAACCACAAGATTTACAGTATCTTATCCAGTTTGATAATAGGACCAGGTGGGTTTGGCTAAATTTTCTTCCTGTTCACAAGTCATTCCAAGCAAATGAGTCAGAAGTGTCTTGCAGGACTCTTGTGTCATATGTTAAGTTTGACACGTGTGTTAAGTAGACGTTTAGCCTGAGTTCAAAATACGCTCTTTGCTGCCGCTTTTATATTTACTGCCCCGGAGTACACTGTTTCCAGTGAGCTTCTTTACATCTCATCAATTTTTCTCTTATTGGAATCACCCGGCAGCGGCATGTTGTGCTTCATTGTATTATCTCACGACAAGGTTGATCCTGAGCAGGTTTTCCTGAGGAAGGCTGGTACTCAGCTGCAGAGCAAGCCATCAATGCAATTTATGCCCTTCATCCAACTCCGGAGAAGTATGCTTCAGGACTTCTTCTGAAGTTCTCCAGGTCAGTGTTTAGCACTTCCTACAAGAAAGCTGATGAAACTTCATCTTTGGAAGAACCAACGAGCTTGGAGAATGGAGTTCCAGGAAGCCCTGCGAGAGTGGAGACTGATAAAGTTGAACCCAAGGCTTCTGCTCTTAGTCGCTTTCTCTTCACATTGGCGCATATTGCTCTGAAGCATCTTGTTTTCGTTGAATCGTGTGTACGAAAACTAAGAAAACAAAGAGCTGACAAAGAGAAGGCGGCAGCAGATGCTGCAGCTGATTTGCAAGCCAGTGATGGTCTAAGTCCGTCTCATCAAGCCAGCAATAAAGCGAAGGTCCGAACCCACATCCTATTCTTTTCAGTACATTATTCTTTTTGGACGATGATGATTGCTTCGTTAGCAATGATGTAGAATATTTGCCGCTCTTCAATTGTATTCTCACACTTATTGTCTTCGGAATCTGGTGTTTAATTTGGGTGTTAATGCAACGGCAGTTATCCCATTATGTGAAAGTCCGACTTCTTCTGAAAGGAAATTGGTTGGTACATAAGTGGGGTAGCTATAATCTGCTAGAATGCTACAGGTATTCCTTGTACTGTAGGTACTTTCCTCAGTAGTGAAAAGTAAAATTGCAAATTGAGCCGCCATACTTACTATGAGTTCGAAATGGCACAGGTTGAAAGCATTGATGCAGAACTGGGGTTGGCAGCTTCTGAGGATGCAAGGCTAGATTCGCTTCTTGAAAGAACTGAATCTGAGATAATCTCGGGTGAAAGCAATAAACATTTCCTCATAGGTGCAATGGCTCCTGTTGTTGCCAAAATCTGCCGAAATTCGAGTCTTATGCAGCAGGTAATGTCGTTTTATAAGATTATGTGGGTGTCCATCACTCTGTTTACCTACCTTGGTCAATAAGCTACTGAATATAATTTAATCTTATCAGTAACACTCGTTTCTGTCTTTTTATACAGTATCCACAACTGCGGGTTTCAGCCATGCTTGCTCTTTGCAAGCTCATGGCAATTGATGCGGACTTCTGGTACATACTTTTCGCTACTTTTCCTAGATAATCTGCATTCCGGACTTAGCACTTGTTCTTTGACGCTGGTACTGTAGGAATATTTTTGGAGATGTCCACTTGAACACCTCTTGTGACTTTGGCACCTTCACGATGTATTCCTTGCGAAATTTTGCAAGCCACTTTTAGTCTCTTCCTAGATTTTATGCTTTCAATCTGCTTTGTTATTTCTCTACCCTATTTATACCTGTCTATCCACGAGTTATGTCCTGCAATCAATCACTTCATTTGAGTAATGTGGCTGAACATGACCGAGTTTGACATTGCAGCGACCAGAATTTGCAGCTGCTCTTCACAGTGGCACAAAGTTCAGGGGAGGCAGCTGTGCGCTCAAACTGTATCATCGCCCTGGGTGACTTGGCTTTTCGATTTCCTAATGTGCTGGAGCCGTGGACTGAGCACATGTACGCTCGACTCAGTGATAAAGACCGAAAAGTTCGAAAGAATGCAGTGCTTGTTTTGACTCACCTTATCCTCAATGATATGGTCAAGGTATTTCTATCTCCTCACGCGTCGAAATATTAAGAACAGTTTCTTACTTATTTCTGAAAAGATGAACCGGACGTAATTAAAGTGCAATAATTGATAATCTCTTCAGTATGAAATAGCCATGGACTGGGCTTTGGTATCATACTGTTGGTAGGATGTTTGTTTCTAATGCAGCAACTGTTGTGTTTCTTATTCAGGTGAAGGGGCACATTAGCGAGATGGTTCTACGGTTGGAGGACGAGGACGAACGCATCCAAAATCTTGTGAAACTTTTTTTTCATGAACTTTCTAATAAGGGTGAGTTTGTGTGGTTATCTTCTGAAGAGCTCACTTCAATGAGTGAACTGTAGGTTTGAATGCTTGACATGAGCCGGAAGAAACGGTGCGGTTCGAATCATGAGCTCCAAAGATGGAATTGCGTAGCCTCATGTTAAGCATCGCGTTTTCGAAGAAAAAAGAATACTATGCTGTACTCTTTTTTCCTAGATCAGAAGCATTATCTGAGCCTTCGTTTTTTTAGCGTGAGATCAGAGTGTGTTAGTGTTCATTGATCACATCAATGAACTATGGGGAATTGACATTGCAGTTTAATTGGTTTTGTATGCTTGCACAGGAAACAATCCCATCTACAATCTACTCCCAGATATTCTCAGTCGACTTTCAAGTCAGACTGATTTGCCACAAGCAACCTTTCGTAGTGTTATGCAGTTCCTTATCAATGCAATCACTAAGGTACACACTCTGATCCGACTTTCATTGTTATGACTTACTGTTTTTAATAAGGTCTTTTTGTTGCTTTCCTGAATCCTGATAACAATTTCCGTTTTCATTACAGGACAAGCAGAAAGAGGGATTGTTTGAAAAACTGTGCCATCGTTTCCCTGGCACCTCTGGTATGACTTGAGTTATTTTTATCTCTATCAATTCATCATGAGAGTGTTAAATAGAGTTGACAAATCATTTTAGTATTCATGTCTTATTACGTAGGAAGTCGTCATAAATCATGCTTTTACTGTAGATTTGGCATATCATAGCATGTAAGCACAGCCTTAGATGGTTTCATAGCATGTAAGCACAGCCATATTTATTCCTTTGTGGTTTCGTGTCAACTTGATGTTGATTATACCTCCGTTGTTTGTGGTTGGTTTCTGTTATCCTGATGAGTTCCGGTATTCGTTTTAATAGATGCCAAGCAGTGGAAGGATCTATCTTATTGCATGGCGCAGCTTACCTACACCGACAAGAGCCTAAAGAAGATGATTGAGCTATTCCCGAAGTATCAGAACGCCCTTGGCGAAGAGGAAGTTGTGGAGCACTTCAGAAGCATAGTCGCTAAGGTATTATAGTCTCTCCTATTAGCTGGTGTTGCTTCTATAAAGTTGATGAAGTTCATTCCCTTTTTACCATTCAGCCTGGAAGTAAGTTCCTCATTTCGTTAATGAATACGTCTTGACAGGCGAAGAAATTTGCGAAGCCAGAAGTGAAGGCAATGGCAGATGAATTTGAATCCAGAATGGAAAAATATCACGAAGAGAGGAAGGAACATGACCTGGCTATGCAGAATGCTCAGGCTCACCAAAACAGGTCTAAGGAGCAAGTAGACAGTGCACAACTTCAGAATAATAGACCTATAAATGAGCATGACTGCGAGGAGGGAAGTGACAATGATGGGGATGCTACAGAAGACGAAGGCGATGAAGAATCGGGTGCAGACCAGCCAGAATTAGCGGAAGCAACTTCCGAAGGTCATTTAGTGGCCAATGGGTCACACACAGAACGGAGTAATGGGGATCCTCATGTTTCTGCACATGACCAAGAGACCAAAGTGTCGAGAAGGAAAAGTTCACTGGAGCCCAGCATTGTGTCGGCTGACAGAATGAACAGTGATGAGGCTGAGGCCGCCAGTGGTAGTGAAATGGTAAGTGGGGCTGCAAGTGCAAGTGCATCGGAAGACGAGGTTGAGGATGGATCTCAAAACGAGCAGACTCCAGAGACAATAAGTGACTTGGCAGGCGGTTCCAAGTTTGCCGGGAGGACAAAGGTAGGCCACAAGGCAGTTAAGGTTGGATGACCTATAGCCACCAACTTAAGCTTGCTGACCTATTTATAGCGTTTGTATACGTGGTAAGAATTTTTTTGGGAATTCAAAATAGGATTTCATGAATATTGCAATTGTCGTGACCATTTATTTCTTCATATTGAAATTGCTACAAATTTTTAAAGTGGATAGTAAGCCGCGACCCATTCCTTGACATACAAAACTCTCTACTTCCACAGTAAGTTGTGCTTATGACCACTTGTCAAAGCACCCATGACTGTGAGCACAAGAGATTAAAAACTAAGAGCTGTGAACCAATTATAAACTGAGACCCAATTATAAACTGACTTTCCTAAAATTTCGAAAATGGGGTGGGTGGCTGGCGGTTTTGGCCCACATAAGACTGTCGATTCTGGGGTTGATGGTGGTGATAGGTTATCCAACCTTAGTATTACTATGTCATGTTGGTTACGTTTCTTGAGGTTTAAAATGTTGTATCCTGTCTTCCCGTGGTTAGTTTGCCTAATCATTTGGAGAACTTTAATTCATTTAAATTTCACTCTCGAGTGTTCTGTCTTTGCTATAAAGAGTAAATATTTGTCTGTCAACAGGTGATATGCTATCATCATTTCAACCATCTCTTGTATCTACTCGGAATTAAAATGGTATGTTTGTTGTGCAGGGTCGAAGTCAAGTGCATGTCAAGGAGGAGAAACAGTCTCGAAGGATTTCCCGTTCTACCGCTCAATTGAAACTTGCTGCGAATAAGAAGGTACTGCAGTCTATGTCTTGCTTTTGGGACTCTTGCATACAATGCAGGGCTGCTAATTTCAGCGTAGCCGTCGTCTATGTTGGTTTCGAAACTTAATTCAATGCATTGTGAGATTATTTCAAAAGAGTTCAGGTATTATTCAATGTTGTCACTTCAGAATAAACCATGACTTGTTTACACGTTTTCTAATGAGAGATTTTTTTCTTTAGGGTCATTCACAACTGCACGGAAGTGACGACAGTGAAAGAGAAGAGCTTGTGCAATATGCAGAAGTCTCAGATATTCAAGGGCCTAAACCTCGTCAGAGGAGACTCGTACGAATCTACCTTGTCGTCAATAAATGTTCAGATTTGTTTTCACGACTCGTATTGTCTTGCAATCAAGGATCTGGATATCTTTATTTCTGTTCTTATTTTTTTTCCTTTCAAAATGAATGTAGGTACGTAAGCAGGCTGTGGATAGCGATGACGAGCAATCCCAGCTTTCCGAACAGTCGCCAGGGATTGTCGAGGAAGTCCTTAAGCCTGCAGTGACGGGAAAGGTAACATGATCTCTCTTAAGCTTGCAAAGGACCTTCTCATCATGTAGCATACTTCGAATTCTTGCTCCTCAGAACCACTATCTATCACGAGCAAAGAATTTCACTATATTCTGCTTCTTCCACACGTTACATGTTAGTACTATTCAATGTCAATTTTGGCGTGTTGTAGATGTAAATTTTGGCGTTCATTCAAGACAGACCAGTTGGAGTTCCTTTATCCTATAATTAAATGAATGTTTCAATGAAGTTCGATATGCTGGTGTGGTTCTCGCTAACATTCTGGTTGTCCGATTTCAGACTCGGAGGCAGTCAGTGCAAACTTCCGGAGCTGACGACTCAGAGAACACCTTGATAGATTCGCGGGCACGTTCCACAAGGTCCCAACCTCAGAAAATCATTGCTCAGAAGGCTCAACCCGCCACAAGGAGAAGACGGTAATTCTGTCTGATAAGCATCTTTCTCGGCTTTCAATCTATCGTTCACTGAACTTCACCCCAAATTACTGTTAAATAGACTGTTGAAGTTTTGTAGAAGGAGTTCATCGCTGAGCTCCAGGTAGTGGACCTCAGAGTAGATGACTTGTTGTTAAAGCCTTAGTTGATGTTCATTGGATTGCGCTCGCCTGCGCAGGTCGCCCTTGGAAGAGCTTAGCTGATCGAAACTTCCTCTTCGTCTCGATCACAGGCCTCATAGTTTGTGTGGATAGTGTCCGAGAGAACCTGAAGTATGTTACCATCTGTATTTGTAGGTAGGTTCTTAGAAAAAATTTAATCTTTAATTTTTTTGATTTCCTTGTTAATGATAGTGAATGGTCTCTCCCTTTGTCTCTGGGAGGGAATCAGTAACATACCCGATTTCTTTAGTTTGTGCGATGCCTTGTCGCCGCCATGTTTGTATACAAGGTTACTTTAGAGTGACTCTTTCAATTCAAAAGCACGTTTGGGCTGTAGATGCTTACCTGGGAGTGAGTCAAGTGTCAATCTTCATTGCTTACTGTATGCTGTTTTTTCATTTTCTATTTTTTGCGTGAATGAAGAGGTCGCAAGAGCTGTAGGCATGGAACCTTGGTGATTGTAGTCGTTGGTTGCTGTCGTTTCCTCATACCATAGTAAGTTACCTGTTGTCGGACAAGCTGGCCCTCCATATTACAGGAATGTGAAGAGCCGATCACTAGTGTGCGGTTCTACAAGCATTGAGAAAATCCAGAAGTTTAGGTAAGTCATTTCTTACTGGTACTGAAGACATTAATTGGAAGATCAGTATTCTATATATTACAGTTTGGTGAACATCTATCTGCTGTGTAGTATACGATATTGTTGTGCTAAAGGTTCTCGTAAGAACTGGTTTGCTGCAGCTTCAGGATACCAACTCCATGTCCACCGAGCCCTGGGGCTGTGAAGCTGAAGCTGTGATCTGCAGAAACGGTGGTTGACCTCTATCTCTTGTCAATATGCGTCTTGGTAGACATTGTGGCTTGCTGTAGAGAATCTAAGGTTGACTATGCACTTACCATTTTGCTACTGATAGTCTTTCCCTCTCACGGGAACAAATGAGTTGGAAAATAGGGTGCAATGCCGCAACGCTTGTAACAAGACATCTCCAAGAAAAATGGTTCAGGAGGCTGTACTTTTGGGCTATGTGAAACCAAATTGGAATTGGAAACCTCAGTTGAAAGGGAAAATCAGACATTGCTGGAGTGAATTCTTTCTCACGATCGCGATTCAAAAAGAGCATGTGAATTAGTGAAGACCTTGAAGAAACCGAGGCCTCATGTAAGTCATCTCATCTCATGTAAGCCGTCTTATCTCAGGTTGCTGTTCTCTTCATTGACCATCTGTATTGTTGCTGAAAGCTTTCAAACATCTGATTGATAAGCTGTTCGACTTCATGAGGTGGTTTGGGGTGTAACCGCATACCGTAACCATTACGTTCGAACATGCTGTCTATTTTGTAGCACGTAAGTAAAGATTAACTTCGATTTTCAACACAATATTTCCCTTCACCTTTTCGTATCATGAAATCATGCTTTTGACACACAGGGGACAGGCTTAAGTGAACGGGAGTTTCTCAAGAATGACTACAGAGCAAGAGATTCGTTATCGCGATCCCGAACTTGGGGGTGGTGGGGTCTCGGATGTTGAGATGGAGAGTGTAATGAAAATGCTCATGGCGTACCAAAAAGCCCGCGCCGAAGGAGTTGGACAACCTAATCCTGAACTTGATGTGAATCCTCCACCTCTGTCATTTCGCTGTGCATGGATTCGAATGTCGATCTTACCGTTAATTGTTCCATCTTGTCGATTGAGCTGTAGGTCAATATTTCCATTCTACTCAACCAATCTGACTTAGACTCGATCAGAGGTCTTCGAGCCATTATATTGGTTGATCTGCTTTATCTGACAATTCTCGACCATGAGATCAACTTACGAAGTTGGTTTGAAATGCAGCATTTACTCGGAGCCATGCAAAGTAGTCTTCCAACGGACCGTCCCAAAGACTGTCCCATCGACGAAGAACTGAAGTTTCCATCTGGCGCCACACAGCCAGGACCTGCTCCCACAAGTGATGAAGTTATTCCAAAACCTTTCTTTGTGCTGAAGACGAAGAACGAGAAGCAGCAGAAAGTGTTCATAAACGTCTGTGGTTCCCATAAGGTAACAGAAAACACTCCTTGACTAACAAATATATTCCTTTTACTATTGAGTTGCTTTCAGGCATTGGTCAAAGTGGTCCTTGTCACTGTTTGAATATTATCGGAATTAATCTTCTTCCATGAATCGATATTGCAACTGATATTCTTGTAATAAATAACTGGCAAAGAATTTAGCACTCAATAATATGTCATGGATCAGATCGGGGCTCCAGACTATGGCGAGGAAACGCCAGAAACAGTTGATCAAGTTAGGGCTAAGCTAGCAAATTTTGATCCAAGTAAAGATCCTGATTGTCCTGATGTGCGCTTCCCTTGCAGTTGTCTGGACCCCGTTTTACACAAGAATAAAAGTGAGGATTTCTTCTTCTTCGTGTTGATATTACACCTACGTGTTTTTCAGAGACACTGGTAATGGTTTTTCTGTGCTTTCAAATGAAATTGTACTCAGCTTCAGCGATCTCTGGGGGTGATGCAGAGGATAAGACACATGTGATCTATGATGTGTGCTTCAATCGCACGGTGGTGGAATCAGCCATGACCGTGAAGTCACTCAAGGTCTTCCTCATTGATATGGCACTCACATGGCTCAGCCAAAAATACAAGACGCAACTCAGCACTGGTAATGTTTCGTATTCATCATGTCCATTTCATACTTAAAGAAGCATTTCAGAAAGGGGAAAACGCTTGAGAGGGAAATTATCCTCAGTCGTCTTGAATGGCGTCTCACTTACTTCAGACGTGCGCTTTTATGTGACGTCAATGCTGAAATATGGCAGCAGATTTCCAGATACTGGAGAGGAAATACAAAGGGAAGGAGGTTCGCAAACATCTCATTCGAGTGGATCCGAAGAAGGGACCCATCATCACCGAACTTCCTGGTACTCCCTCCCATCATTCCAACTGGTCCAGTCATTGATTTATTACTCTCATGGTCTTTCATTCAGGTATATGTGAGATACCCACATTGCATTGTAGGAGCTGAGAGGCACTTCAGAAAAGGAGAATAGAAAAAAAGCGATTAAAGCCCGGCCTAATCTCCTGTTTTCTCCAACGTTTGTTATATTCAGACGATGATGACGATGAGGAACCCGTAGTGCCTCTGCTTTTGCGTGACAAACAGGGAAAAAGTTCCGGCGACGGGGTCGAAGGGACCTGCAAGTCCGATGAAGATACCAATCGTGATCATTATCTTGACAGCTATCAGAAGGTGCCAGAATGGATACCTGACTTTCGTCCTTCTGATACGGCAAATGGTGAAATGACTGAAGCTGTTACACCCACAGATCAGCCCGTCAAAACGGCTGAAGGGGTCGAGTTTAAAACGTCGCGACTGAGTGCACCAAGTGATAACTCCGGATCACAGCACGAGAAGCCTGTATCCTTCATTTTGAAATTTACATCAGAATTCATTGTAGAGGTTCATGAAGTGCCTAAGATCACTTCCCAGAATGTGCAGAAGATTAAAGTGCGTTAGATGCTGCAGAACAGTGAAATCCCATCCAAATTTCCTCAGCAGAGCTACTATTAGAATTATAGCACAGTCTGCAACAGTAGTATGTCACTTTAGAATATGTTTGTTCCGAAACAAAGTGATAAAGTAGATGTACACCTTGACTGTATCTTACTCTCAGAAACCTTCTCAGAGTTCCCTTGCAGAGCCATGGCTACCAACAGGAATGTTTCATGAACTGAATACTCCAGCACCTGATCCGGATCTGGATACGTCGGTACCGAACCTGAATGCCGAGCGTCATGTTCCAGATTTGGAGGCACATTCTCCTAATTTGACAATTTCCGAAGAAGTTGTGGAGACGACTCCGAGGAAGACCTCTTCATCGAAATTCAAGTTCAAGAAACTGGAAATGAAAGTGGAGAACTCTGAGGAGTGCATCCAAGACGACGTTCAACAAGGACCTCTAGTGGAGGCCTTGCAAGCACCGAAAGTTCAAACTGAGTACATCGGCAGGCCGGTGACCACCATCGCCATCAGTGTGACTTTCCCTCTGGACTTCGTAAGCATCACGAAAATCATGACAGCTGCTTGAACTTATCTTATCCTATAATGCACAAAAGTGAAGACACAAGACTCTTCATTCCACAGCTTCTACTTTCTTCAGCTTACATAGTTCAACGTAGCTTCCACTTTGAAAGCAGCTGATTTGTAAGATCTAAGTGGCAGATTGGCTTGGAGGACATGCATGTATACATGACAAGCACTGGGATTTCCATCGACACAAAGACTTATGGTCCCATAGAGGTGACATCATCCACCATCCGCAGTCATTCATTAATCCTTCTAATTTGGGCATAGCTTCAAAGTTTATTGTTTTCGTTATGAACGCAGGTGGAGCTGCAATTCTATGTCTCACCAGCAGGAGTGCTAGCCGAGTACATCAACTGCGACAAAACCCTCATATTTGAGCTCCCCATTGTTTCATACGCCGAAGCACTGAAACTCAAACTGTGACCGATGTAATCTATCACGAAGATCGACCCAGACACATGTAAAGAAGCAGAAGCTTCAACCAACCTGAAGGACAAAATCTACCGTCTGATGCAGCGTGTCACCACGACCCCAAGATGCATCAGAATCGTTCCCCTGTGATAAAACGTTTGTGTACAAACCAAGTAAGAACTTACTCTAGAATCCTCACAGTTGTCTTTTATGAACGCTCCATTTCGTAACAATCTCCAGTAGGTCCACGGCTTGTTCTTAGGACGTCCTCTATTTGGTCCATTTCGCCAGCTTCGAGGGTAAATGTTAGCGCTGTTAAATTATCGTCCAAATGGGTTGCGTTCCTCAGTCCAACAATAGGGTGCACCGGTCCCTGTTGCATAGCCCACTTTAGCGCGACTGCAGAGATACTAGCCTTCTTTGAAACGGCAATCTGGCCCAAGATACTCAGGAGCTTCCGCCAGTAGTCTTCCCCGCCAGCCTCTCGCACAATGCGCCAGTACATCTTCAAGCTGGATGTGTTGAGATCCGGGGTAGTGTACTTCACTTTGCCGAACAAGCCTTTCTTGCCTTCCTCGAAGTACCGGTTCGAAAGCAAGCCGCCAGCCAGCGTCCCATACGTGAACAGCTTGATGTCTCTCTCTTTGCAATACTTCAGCATCGCCGCTCGTGGTCGCTGATCCAGCAACGAGAACTGTACCTGCAATATATGCACAAAACACCAAAGAGGTAAGCGTTCATGCTACATCACTTACCTGTTAAAGCAAGTTTTGGAGTGGTTCCATGAGCAGTGAATTTTTTTACGGAAAACATTCTTCATCATATACATTATGCCATTGGCGGTTTTCGGTACGAGTGTCACTTTTGTGCATAACTTTCTAGATGCAAATTGTAATTGCAATTTAAACATTCCAATTACATCTTTATATCCTAAACATGCTCCATTGTGTAGTTGCGCTAGGACATGTTAGGTTTATTACATGAGTAGAGGGAAAATTACAGAATGGAACATAGAGAGAGGGCACGATTGGGAATGAAAACCGCTAGTGTAGAACCACTGTGGTGAATCTATGACTTATGAAATTTTCCTCCAACTCATACCTGGTTGCAGACAACAGGAACTCCTGCGTCAACGATCTGAGCCAGCGCCTCAGTGCTCATATTCGTCGTGCCAACGCTGGCGATGAGACCCTTCTCCCTCAGATCCGCCAGCGACTTCGCAACGTCAACCATTCCCGGGATGTCGTAGTCCCACCAGTGCATCTGCACCAGGTCAACCTTCGGCACTCCCAACGCGGCCATGGACCGCCGTATCGACTGCTCCACCACTTGCGGCGTCATCTTCATCCGAAAGATATTGGGACAAAACTTCGTGAACACCTGAAAACCAAAACGTAAACCAGTTGACAACAATGTCCGAAGACAAGTGACATGACTCGAAGAGAAAGATGCCATGCCTGGACGTCATTGCTAGACTTCTTCAGCCATTGCTCCCGGAACGCGCCAAGGATGCTCTCACTGGGGCCATAGATATCCGCGGTGTCGAAGCTAGTGAGCCCGCTCTGTGCATAGTGCTCCATCACCTGCAGGATCTCGCTCTCCACGATGCGGCCATGACCGCCTGCCAACGTCCAGCATCCGTTTATCAAGGGGGCGAACCTGGTGGCGCTTCCATCGTTGAAAGCGACCGTCTCCACGGCTGGCTTCGACTGCGTCCCGGGCGTGACTTGCGCTCTCCATGCAAAACCCGGCCTCCACTTGCTGAACCTCCCCACATTCCTTATCCCCTTCCACAACCTGGTGCAATCTCCGGAACGAATTCTACTGCAAAATTGAATTATCCGTATTTCAGCAATCGGAGAAGGCTACCACTGACATGCGAAACTGAGTGGAGTGGATTCTTGTACCTGGGTTGAAGCTGGTGTGACGGCAGAACAGGGTGAGGTGCGGCTGCGAGTCTCAGCGCCATAGCTTCTGGACCCATTATTTATGGGCTTTGAGGAATTTGCCTGCGTGCATGCTCCTTCAGGATGTCTTGAAGCTGAGTGGGAATGGGAGGTTCGGCACCACTTGTTGGAAAGGCGTGGCTGTTGCATGGCTGTCTTTTCCACCTCAAAACTTTCGAATAGGTAATCAAAACTTTCACGAAAAACTTTTGTTCAAAGGTTAATCTAGATTCCATACTCCTGTAAGGTTTGTATACTTCATTTGAACTTCATCCTTGACCGTTTTAAGATTCTACCTCATTCGGCCTTCGTCCTGACAATGTTGTGTTGTCCATGCCAACAGTGGATAAGGTGGAATTCAACATTCTGAATCCTTTTCAATGATATTGTAGGGTCAAACTATATAACTATTTTGCCGACGACTCTCTTCATGAGCGCCTGTTCCAATATTCGGGAACCTGGCTCGCTCGGCTCGGGAGCCTACGTAGCATAGTGGTAGTGCGTTCCCTTCGTAAGGGAAAGGTCGAGAGTTCAATTCTCTCCGTGGGCTTTTATTGTAATTTAGTGGACTGGAAAATAGTTCCTACCTTTTCGTTGGGCCAGCATAATTAGTTATCTCTAACGAACTTTTACTGTGGAAAGTGACAGAGAACCAGAACCCGGATTATAACAGAACCCGGATTATAACAGATTGAACAGATTCTGAATAGTTGCATTGGCAGCCGGTTCATTGAACTACTGCAATCTCATTCTATAGTTTCAAGCACCTGTGAAGTAATGATCGTGTGAACGATACAGAAGATTGTTGACGAGTAAGGTTCAGACTCAAAGTGCACCATGATGAATAGCCCCACCTTGGTGTATTACCTCTAAAATTCAAGGCACAACAAAGTGATTTCCAGGCTCTTATCTTCTACCCCAGTTTTCACTATACTCACTACATGAAACACCTCTTTGATAAAATGGTCGTGTATCCTTCGACCAAGCCGGTTAAATGAGAAGTAATGCTCCGTTTCTAATCTAATCTCACTGAAAATTATGCTTACAGAAGGAAACCCAGCTTGTTGATCTCTACAGGGATGTTCTTCTCGTCTACTTCTCGTTGCTTTCAGATGCAGGGGAGCTGGCCTCCTCGTCGTCAGACTCTGTAGATCCAACCATCCGCTCCAAGGACTCCACGTCTGTTTGCTCCGACAGTGTGTCAATTCGAATCAGGTTTGCGTCGTCGCTGCAGCACAGTAATATCACATCGTTAGCGCCACAGAATACCAAGAAGTTCGAAACAGGAAACAGTTGAAGATATGACATACTCGGTGACTCCGAATGTTGTCTTGATAGTCAAGGCGCTGCGGTTGTCGCTCGTAACAAACTCCTCCAACTGGAACAGGCCAATAACAGATCAGCAAGGAAGGAAAACCCTAAACCCTAAACCCTGTAACTAGCAGGTATCATATGAAAGCACCACCGATAATAATTAGCTGTACAAAACAACGGATCCGAAAAAACAACCACGTAAATATATGATACACTAAAAAAGGGATTGAGCTTGAACGCATTGTTTATTGTTAAAGTGGAGAACTTACTTCAGAGAGATAGAGCAGCTTGGAGAAGAGCGCCTGCACTGCAGCCTTGCGCTTGATACCCTTCTCTGTGAAACCTTCTGTGTTCATCACAACTGGGCCTGGCACATCCATATCCACAATAGGATATGTTGATGAGTTCATACGAAGATTAGTGAGATCTGGGAAAGAACCAGTGAGGCAGTTCTAAGCCACAATGATGATTCTTCACCTCATGTATATCATAATCCAAATACACTCTTACCCTTGGCTTTCACGACGCGTTTGGCTACATCATTCAGCACTTCCGCAACCTCAGGTTCGCTTAAACCCGAGACCTTCCTCAAATGAAGCAAGTCAGCAACTGTCTCGGGGGTAAACGGCCGCTCGTTTAGAACATAACGAATGTATTTCCGTAAAACCTCAGCTGTCGTAAAATTACACTGCGCAGGTCCAGAATCCAATTCCAATCAGTTCTCTCATATTCGGACAAATTCGAGACTTAAGGTGGCAAATGTGGCAGTGAAGAGAAAGAGTTTACCTTGCTTGCAAGGTTTTGAAGATTACTCGAGTCCAGTTCGTCTCTCTTCGCTGGAAAATACTCTTCCAACGCTTCGCACAGAAATGCATTCTTCCCTACCTGTCACAACAGATTGAACTTACGATTAAGATTGGAAAAGAAAGAGATAAACCTACATTGCAGAGAAAACCTACCTGACGTTTACGCTGTCCTTTAGGAGAAGTGTACTTCTTGTAAGTTCTGTAAACAGATATAACAAAGGTGATTCCGAGGTAGGCCAGCGGCAACGCAACGAGCCAGGGCATGCGAGTCTCCGCCACTCTCGGCCCCGGAACGCGATCAATTGCTTGCCCGGTAGCGATGATGAGATCCTCCGCCTTCTCCTGAACCCAGGAAATCTCAACCTCCTCCTCCTCGTCGTCCGCGGGGACCTTATCCGCACTGACCTCAACCTCTACCACCTTCTTCGCTTGCAGGACGACGGACCTACGAGTAGGCAAGGGATTCCATGGATGCGAGAGCGCAAACCCCGAACTGATTGAGGACGAAGGTGTGTGTACGTTGCTGGGCCAAATCGGGCGAGCATAGGCTCGACAGGAAGGTGGCGAGGTGGTGGTGCCGGAGAAGGGCCACGAGGACGCGAGCACGCAGCCGTGGCCGCTCCGCAACACGTCCAGGGTCGTCATGGTCGCCATCGCCATCGCCAACTCCACTTCCAGCAAACCTGAGCCCTAGTTCATTTTCGCTTCTTCTCTGTTTGGTTCCCTTCGTTCCCTGGAAGTCCTCTATAGGTTCCACGGAGTTCCCGAGGAGTTCCCAGTCTCAGGGTGCGTACCCAAAGCCGTCAGTAATCCCAACAGCGTCATCTACGATTATCAACATTTTGGTGACTGAAATCTATGAATTTCACAAGAGGAGAAGAACTCTGGTTCTATTTGAGAGTTGTCTCCTAAGGTAGTCCAACCCATCACCACCACCTTCCTATCACTGCCACTTTCCTATTATTGCCACTCTATATTTGGTTCCAATTCCACCCCATTTTCACCCATTCACTCTTTGTCACCTCCAAATTAAGGCTTACTTTTGGTTAAGACCCCTAACTTTGGTCGGCGCTAATGGGGGTACCTAGTGGCTCAAATAGGCTAAACATGGGTGACCATTGTGAAAATTCATAATGAATTCACAACTCATCGAAAAAATATGAAATCACTTGGGTTGAGATTGTAATTCTATTGCCTATCACTCAAAAACAAATGTATTAGTATTTGGGTTCTCCTTACATGCACATTGCTTAATTTGTTGGTCATGGGGGATATACCTTATATATAATGGCATCAAGGCGCTTTACTGTAGGGGATTCCTTTTGGTTATATGTATTTAGAAAGATTGCAACAAAAAGAGATGGACTTTCAGTCAAAAATAAATACCAAAAATTTAGATGAAGAAATTAGATTTTGGAATAAAATGATAGCAAATGGGGGATAATAATACTCACCTTGCAATATAAAATGTTATTTTGTTTCTACGTATTTCTACATTCATGTACAAATCAGATACAAATTGAAAATTTCCTTTTTCTCATTTGTTTTATATGTCATTTCAATATGGATTCATGTTCAAGTCTAATATTACATGATCGATTCATAATAGTGATGTCCAAAATTTCTAGGAAATTCAAGAAATTTGCCCTAGGTGGTATTTTTGTAATGCCTAGGTGATGCCTATGTAATACCTAAGTGATACCACTATGATTTGGAAAAATAAATAATTTGATAGGGAGGTGCCAAAACAAACCAATATGTGCGGTGGTTTATACTGATTGGAAATTCACATCCAATCTTTGAATGGCACACACTTGCTTGAAAATGAATACCCACTCAAAACTTGATGTGAATAAGCTTGGTGTAAATTATGATCCACATTATTTTTTATTCCACATTATACAAGGTGAACAAAGTAGTGGAGACACCTTCCTAAAATCCCACTTTTCTTCGGTACTATGTAACATGAATTTCACTCACCAAATATAGCGTGGCACCCGAAGCAACCGCGGGGGGCTTGGAGAAGCAACCAAAGGCATGCTCATATGGGATAAACGACACTTTGTAATTGGGCACCTTTAGAAGTGAAATGCAAGATAGTTCTGGATTACAAGTTTAGTAAAAAGGTAAGAAAATTAAACATCCATCGTAACTACCATATCCAATGGTCACTTTAGGCACCTCTCTATCAAAAGAATTAATTTTCTTTGAAGTAGTGATTTGGACACGACGGGTATCACCTAGTAAGTGTTACATGAGTATCACCTAGGCATTATATGGGTAGAACCTTAACATTACATAGGTCCTCATTCCCGCTAACAAGCTCTTCGAGCATATCATGTATGGTGTAGAAACACATCAGGTGAAGGCGTTGTGATGTGTTTTCATGTAGTGAATTTGTTGGAAGCTCATCTTTAAACTCATCACGTGCAGACTACATTGGCTAAAAACCCATAGCCAACGCCTATAAAATTGGGGTATATCCAACCCTCTTCCATCCCATTACCACCAACTCAGTTCCAAATGGAGGTTTGCTATTAGTCAAGACCCTTACATTTTGTCGTTGGTTATGGGGGGTACCTACTGTTGGCCACCCACTAAACATGGCTTCATAGCTTGAAAATTCACAACTGATTCAGTTTTCATCAAAAAAAAATATGAAATCACTTGGGTTGGAATTGAAATTCTGTTGGCTATCACTAATAAACAATAGTATAATTATCTCCTCTCTCCATATATGCACATTCCTTAACTTGTCGGTTTTAGGGGGGCTTACCATAGTGAATTTGTTCAAGCTCATCTAATTTGTTCAACACCCGAGCAATTAACTAACCTCATGACGATCACCGATTCACTGAACGAGTTCAAATGCGGATGTTTTCCATGCAGATACTAGAACAATAACTGATCTTGATAGAATAATATACAAACTCATGTTAACCATTGCAAATACAGATAATCCACACATTGAATTCCACACACATAGACATAATGTGTAAGTTCCTTTGCTCTGATGGCAATGCATCTAGAATGAAAGATAGAAATAAAAAGCAGTACACATGATGATCCTACCAATCAACAGCATACCTCAATATTTTATTAAATCAACAACTGAAGAATTTCAAGAAAAGCAAAATTGTCAAGCTCCATGACATGAGCCAAACTAAACCAAATAAATTGTAGCATCATTGCTGACTGTTCTACTAATGTATTGAGCTCCCTGTAAGTGACACTTCGCTCCAATCGAAAGGCTCACGGTCCTGGTCAAGCGGAGCGCGGTCTCGGGCATGTCGTCCCATCACAGCGAAACCTTCCAAGACACGGCTCAAAGAAGACCACCAACGCTCTTCGGTTGCTTGGCGCTGAATTAGGGTCTCCCTAATACTTGCATCGTGCTGACCAGTCAAGACCTGATACATCAACAAGCAGATCGGCGTCAACAGAGCTCTGCCAGGAAATGATTAAAATTGCAAGACACAGCGCTTCAAATCTGTATAGATAAAAATAGACACTTGCTTCACGTATCCAAACGATCCCACGTTGTGGAGTCCATCTTTTTCTTTCTACCAGTATTCAATTCGGCTCCGTCCTAACAATTTCAAGCAGTTCATTTGTGGTTTAATGGCCTATGACAATGGACACTAAGGAGCTCAAACCGTCACAAAGTGTCTCTACAATCCATTCATGATGTTGATAGAAGTTGCATTATCATGGGGATTGTAGCTCGAAGTCATAGAGATATTGCAGTGGATAGACAAGGCTGAAATACCTGGTGAAGGGTCATGGTAGCATCTCGGGTGAATTCCAGAATCGTCTTTTCGCCATCGTTGTCACAGACGGAGGTCAGGTCGTCTTGGGAGCTTGTGAGGCTCATAGCGAGAGCCCATTGAGCAGCTCGTGCCCACCGCGAAGTAGCCTCCCACTTCACCTTCTGAGCAGTAGCGTTCTCCTCAATTTCCGCACTCCTGTCCACATCTCCCATTGCTATTCTTTGCAAGTACCTCGCATTCGCAGGTCCAGTGCTCCGTACCATACCTGGTGCAAGGAAGAAAAAAATATTCAGCACAGATTCCCAACCGGAGATCTCAAAGAACAACACAAGCTCCATGAACAATGTCACGCACCTGCAAACATGCTGTCTTCCTTCGTTACAAGGTTCCGAGGAGTGTCCATCTCCACCACGCGTCCACCATCCAGGACCAAAATCCGGTCACTGTCGATGATGGTGTTCAGTCGGTGGGCAATGATGAGCATGGTGCATGATTTGAACTCCTCGCGAATAGTCTTCTGGATGAGAGCATCAGTGCCGACATCAACCGCGGCAGTGGCTTCATCGAGGACCAATATCTTGGATCTCCGGAGAAGTGCTCGTGCAAGACTCAGCAGCTGCCTCTGTCCGACGCTGAAATTCTCTCCTCCTTCCGACACCTCAGCTTCGAGGCCAAGAGTGTTCCTCCGGACCACGTCCTTCAGGTGAGCTCTCTCCAGAGACTCCCACAGATCAGCGTCCGAGTGTTCACTGAAGGGATCCAAATTGAAGCGGATTGTACCGGAGAAGAGAACAGGCGTCTGGGGAATGATTCCAAGGTTCTTGCGCAAATCCGCCAGGCCGAGAGTGTGAATGTCGATGCCGTCAATCAGGATCTGCCCGCTATCAGCTTCAACTACACGGAAGAGTGTGTTGAACAGGCTGGACTTCCCAGCCCCAGTTCGTCCAACCACTCCAACCTTCTCCATCGGGCGAATCTCCACTGACACGCCGTGCAAGACTGGAGGAAGATGGGGGCGGTATCTCATGACCACATTCTTGAACTCCACTTTGCCAGCGGATGGCCATCCCGGCGGTGGCCTGTGGTCGTCAATCACCAGCGGCGCTTCCTGATCAAGGTCGATGTAGTTCCCAACTCTTTCCACTGCATTGAAGCTGTTCTCGGCCAAGCTTGCCAGTCTCAGAACCGCAGTCATCAGATTGGTGATGTTCAATGCGTATGACAGAAGGAGACCCATTTGAGGAGCAAACGCAGCCGGATCCCTCGCCCTCGCATTTCCGAACACTGCCAAGGTTCCTGTCAGCCATATCATGAGGCCTCCCAGAAACTCCAACCTTACACCGAGCCACCGGTTCGAGCTCATTGTGACCACCGTGAATCTGGCGTTGGTGTCCATCGCCTGGCCATTCATGTTCGCCATGCGGTCATACGCCTTGTAAGCCCTGATCGTTGCGAGACCATTCAATGCCTCTCCGAACTGAGCATACACTGGCGACCGGGTGATGGAGTCCATGCGCTTCACTTCACGTGCTGTGGCTTGGAAATAAAGATATGACGAGTAGAAGGCTAACAGCAACGGTAGTATCGCCCACAAAGAGATGGTATTCACGTACCCAATGAGGAAAAAAGTCGAGATCAGTGAGAACCAAGAAGTCAGGAACATATTTGCAAACATAGCCACGCTTCTGTCAATGTCTCCTGTGTCTTTGGCAAACCGGTTGATTATTCGACCCACCGGATTGGAATGAAAGAAAGACATTGGCGCCCGAAGCATGGAACCTAACATGCCATTGTGCAAGGATTGCGCTGCCGATAGACTAGAGAGAACCAGCCAGAAGGAATTCCCTAAAGTCACGCAAACCTGGACAGAAACAACCACCAAGTTAGCCACCCAAATAAACCCACCTACTTCAAACAGAACAAATTCAGAAGTTCATCTCTACTATTGGTCGATAAAGTGCTTCAAATCTGGATGCATACAAACAAGGTCCACTTACCTGGCCAAAGGAGAGACCAGAGTAAACTTCAAGGTAGAACATGGGGCCATGAGTTTTCGGTGTTGAGGTATCCGTCCAAATAGACAGCCAACCACTTGTGGAAAGACGGAAGGATTCAGTCACTATATAGCAGAGAAAGAGCACGCCCACCACGAATGCACCCCCCATCGCCGTTTTGTAGCGTGCCAGGACCTTCCATGAAATGACCCCTGTTTCACGCTCCTCAGTTTTGATCAGGGAAGCCCCGGCACGTTTCTCCTTCTCCTTCTCAGCCTCTTTGGGATTCTTCTTTGAGCTGGATCGACGCTTCAATGCTGGACCTTCTTGGGCCTTCGCCTCGCCATTCACTGCTATAACGACACAGTCAGAAAGATGGACAGGAGTCACAAGAGATGGAGTCCAAGTGGTTAGCCGTACATTGTATTGCCTTATTCCCATTATGGACGACACAAAGCAAGACCACTGGACACTATTGTAATTCTACAACATGAAAAGGCCTGTTACCTGCTTCGCTTAACTCAGCTTCATCTTCCACATCGTCGACCGCGTCTTCTATGCTTCCTGCTTTCGTCATGAGCTGCTGAAAGAGAGGACCGTTCGCCATTAAATCCTCATACGATCCTTGCTCCTTGATCTCACCGCGGTGAATCAATACAATTTTATCCACACGCGACAAGAAATGTAGCTGGTTGGTGACCAGCACCCGGGTCTTGTTCCGGAGCTCATCCTTGAGGCATGTGTCAAAAACTTGCCTTGCAACGTGGGCATCCAGGGCACTCAGTGGATCATCGAAGAGGTAGACATCCGCTTCAGCATAAACCGCTCTCGCAATAGAAACTCGTTGCTTCTGCCCACCGCTGATGTTAACTCCTCTTTCACCGATTTCTGTATGATCCCCTCCTGGCAGCAGAGACAGGTCACGCTCAAGACCCGCCACGCGGATGGCTCGGTTGTATTTATCGGCGTCGTAAGTAAGCCCAAACAGGATGTTGTCCCTCACTGTCGCATTGAATATCCATGACACTTGAGGCACATATGCAACTTTACCACGAGTGACAGAGGTCCCAGCCCTGGTCGCCATCTCGCCTAGAACTGCAGCCAATAGAGAAGTTTTGCCTTCTCCAGTGCTTCCCACAATCGCAACCAAGCTGCCCACTTCAACCTCAAAGTTGATGTTCGACAGAGTTGAATCCTCATTGCTAGCCTCCCATGCAAAGGTCCCATCCTTGACGGAAATCGCTGGAAGACCAGTCTCGAGCGGCGGATTCAAAGACAAAACTCGTTCTTCCGCTAGGAGAAGCTCCTGAAGACGCTTCAAGGAAACGTTTGCGTTAACAGCGGCTGTCACAAGCGTCGGGAACATGAAAAGCGGGAACCGCAATACTGCGAAGAGGGACAGAGAAGTGAAGGCCTTCGCGGGAGTGAGAACTCCTCCGAAGTAGGTGAAGAAACCAAAAGCAAGGACGGTGACGAGAATGGGCACACTGTTCAGACAGAAAGTGTTCACAGCTTGGAGGAGCTGAGCCTTCCTGAACCAGCTGATTTCATCGTCGCGAATGTTGAGCACCTTCGCCCGGAAACTGTTCTCCCATGCGTAACACTTCACAATGTCCATGGCAGAGAGGATCTCATTCATCAGCCCAATCCGCTTATCAGTTCTCTGTAAACCTTCCTTCGACAGGTTCCGCATCCTAGTCACCATAAACGTCTGGAGGGGAATCATGACAAGAAGAACGAGGGAGCCGAAGACGGATGCCACTCCGAGCTATCAACCACAACATGAGAATCAACGTCAATTCCTCTTGTTCGGATTAAAAAAATTACCATATTCCAGACAGTAATAGGAAATTCCAGACAGCAATAGGAAATTCCAGACAGCAACAGGAAACTCCAGCATTGGCTAATCATACCTGTCGATATAGAAGCGTAATCGCAATGATAATTCGTAACGGAGAAGACCAGAGAGCATGCAGCTGCTGGCTGATCTGCTGGAGCGCCTCAGCATCAGTCGTCATCAGGTTTGTGATTTTCCCCGCCGTGAACCCCTTCCTACCAGCTTGTGTCAAACGCAACGACTTCCGAAACACAGCCGCAATCAAAGTCGACCTGGTACGCATGCCAACACGCATCACGTTCTGAAAGTACTGCCCTTCGCAAAGAACACCTAGCAAGACTCCGACGAAGATCGACGCTGCATACACGTATCCATGCCACACAGGCTCCCGGTTTTGCATAGACTCCAGCAGCAGGCTGAGAAAGATAGGTCCCACGAACTGGGCTGCATCGTTCCCAATCTTAAACAATCCTCCGAGCCAGAACCGCGCCCCAAGCGCTTTATTCAACGCCCTCAACAACCAAGGATTCGGCTTCGCACGCTCTTCGTTCCACGCTTTCTCGAACTCGCTGTAGAGAATCTCGGTTGTGTCCCAGCTATCCAGAAGCCAGATGTCCTTGTCAGTGAGAGGTCTCTGGTACCCAAGCTTCATGAGAGGCGACATCCACCCGAAGAGCAGGAACGTAAATATATCGGAACTCCGCTCGGGACAGACCTCGCGCTCCCCTGCAAGTGGCTCATAAGTCACGCCGTCCATGTGGGCGTCCGCAGCGCCGATCGGAGAGTATTCCGCCTGGGGCACCAGAGTTGGGAAATTCAACAGGTAGAAGAGACTCAAAAGCCCCGCTGCAAAGTACTGGCTCACCACAACATGCAGCCCTGTCTCGGAGTAGAAGCTCTTCAGCGCCAGAGTGAACTGCAACATCGTCGTCTGCGCCACCACCAAGTACAGAATTGCGAACCGCACGTACCATACCAGGGTTTTCGTGTAGCTTCTCAGCTCGAAAACCAGCATCGCTAGCACAGCAATCCATGTCGAGCTGAGCAGCACGAGCGTCGTCACCTGCAAGATACATAATCAGTCTAATCGCTCTTCAGTTGGTTGAAAATATCTCCAAGCGAACGAAAGTTTACCTCAAAGGGAGGCATGGACCGTTCGCCATCGAGATTCACAGTCGAGACGCCGAGCACAATCTGCGTCAATGGCGCCACGGCGCAGAAAGAAGCGAGCAGCAACAAAGGGCAGTATCGCCAGGGGTTTCCGACTTTGAAGCGCTCCACAGAGACGCCATATACCAGGCTCCGGATGCGCTGGATCGTGAAGAAGAGCAGCAGGACGCTGGAAATGTTGACGACTAAGCTGTCCACGAGACACGGAGTGAACGCCCCGAACCCGCTCGGCAACCTGCTCCAGACCCCCGCCTCCAGGGGCCGGCAAAACGACGTGAGCAGGTCCACCTCCATCGCTGCCCTCTCAAAGCCCTTACCTGTTCCTGAGCAATCACCTTTAGTCCATTACGCAAGCTTGGGTGCGCGAAACAACCTCCTGCAATCACACACGCAAGGATTCCTCATAAAATGACAACTCCCCGATTCCTACCAAGGATCAACTCACAAATTCACCACTCTGCAAAGCAGCCAGACAAAACTACGCTCGAATTTTCCGTCAACCACATCCACTTCACGTACGGAGCAAACGACAGAACACCGCTAATAGACGATCATCTCAGACAAATAGATAGTGCGACAGTGTTCGTAATCAGAAAATTCTGCGGTACGAAATGGACACCAGAACCGACTACTGCAAGACCACAGGCCAACCTAATCCTCCCACTAATCACGACGGAACGGCGAACTCGGGGGCCCTGCTTCAATCAACTTGCGATTCTTACCCTAAGCCTACGTTCCACAGCACCAAATCATCACAATGCGATCACACCCACGGCTTCAAGAGAATCTACGCAACAAGCACACCGCACAGACCACTCCACAACCGAGCCAGTCACCTCTCAATCCCTTCAAACATTGGCAATCGTTCCGCTCCAACCTTGAGAGTTTCTCCACAATGCGACCACGCCTACAAACAGAGAGGAGCCTGTTACCTCTCAATTCACACGCCACCGAAATCGTCCACGACCACGAGTCTGTCCACCGATCTGAGGCCTCGGCCGACCGTGGCCGGAAAGAGGAACAAAACGCTGAGTGCTCGGTTCTACTCCGCAGAAGCGGCAGCCACTTGCAAGTTGGAAGGCTGGAAAACAGGGCCCTCAAGTCTGTCCGCGAATCTGCACCCGGCCCGTGACAGCAAGCAACGGCTCTCCGCGCGAATGCAATCCGAAGGCCCTGGACTCGCTCGCTCGCCAACCTCTTTGTAAGAGTCCGCAACCCGGCCCGGCCCGGCCCGATCCGGGAGATTGAGCACGAAGCTGCTGCTCCTCCTCCCCGCGGAAGATGCTGCAGGATGTGGATGAATTTATGGCTGACTGTTGACTGATTTGGATGAATAACTGCGTATTTGGATTAATGCGGAGGGGCCGGGCTCCAAAAGTCTCCGGTCACGTGAGCACACTTGGGTTTGGTTCCGGGTCCATTCATTGCGGTACGGATTCTGGTAAGCGTCTGTCGGTTTGACAGGATTCAGAGAGATTTCCTTAGGTTCCTGATCAGTTTTCCTTGGCTGCAGGGGCGTTTCACACTCGAACCAAGGACCGCTTTACACCAAAGGCCAAAGTCCAAAGGCCGTCATCTTCCAATGTGCCTACATGGTAGTACTTTTGGAGAGTTTTGGCGCAAAGGCGACGGACTCTCGAGCAATACTTGGGTCGCCGTTTTTAGTCGACCCAAACTTCCTTCATTTGGAGGGTTCCTTCAATAATTCCTTCAATAATCAAAATCTATTGACTTCCTTCATTTGGAGGTCATTTCAATATTTGAACTTTTAATGTTCAAATACGACACCATACATGTAGAATATTGTGGCCACTAGTGGCACTTTCTGACGTTTAAAGGTTAATCTACAAAACAACATCTCACAAGGTTTCCATTCGAATGCCGAGGTACAAACCATTTTTTGGACGTTTCAAATGATCTGAAATGTTTTCAAACATATTGACTCTCACCCAATCGGTTACCGCCCAGGGCAAATTGACCCCCTTGTTGGGAGTTACCCGAGGTGGCCCCGTCTTAATTGCATGGGGTCATTTTTTTTGGCCCTCTAATTTTGGAGGGTCCAAAGGCTTTTTTGGGATTTCGGGGACAAATTTGGGGCCTATGGTCATTGTATACCCTTGGGAACCCTCCCTTGCTGTAATTAGG
The DNA here is from genome assembly GCA_963971425.1 of Bryoerythrophyllum caledonicum. Classification (NCBI taxonomy): domain Eukaryota; kingdom Viridiplantae; phylum Streptophyta; class Bryopsida; order Pottiales; family Pottiaceae; genus Bryoerythrophyllum; species Bryoerythrophyllum caledonicum. The sequence goes on along the minus strand of OZ020519.1, from coordinate 2,596,635 downwards.
GCCCCATCCAAAAACAAAATAGATGGCCCTACCACCTCATGGCCCCCTCGGGCAACTTCCAACGAGGGTCAATTCCCCTACGCATCGGTTACCTTCCTCTCACCTTCTTCACCTCATTCACCTCACCTTCCTCGCCTCATCCTGAGACTTTTCATTGCAGGACATGCTTCAATTTCGCTTATTCCACCCACTTGATTGGAGCTCATTGCTTAGAGCACACGTATCAACGTAAGCACGGGATTATACAGTCAGTAATTTACGAATGACGCAAAGTGGATGAGATTAATTCAAGGACCGAGGAATCTCATGTTTGGTCACAGATATGAGTCCATTGTAAAGAGATGGAGCGAGGTGACTGTAACTTCACTATTTAGCTAAGGGGCGGTTTTCACTATGGATCAAGAACTCGTCCCATGCACCTCTGGCCAATCAAGTTGATGGAGCCAATCGCAGATTTTAGAGGTGCATGGGACAAGTTCTTGGTCCGTAGTGTAAACCGCCCCTAAGTTGGGAAAGCGCACATGTTGATATACTCGCAGGATTCATGGGAGTCTTTTACCCTTCGACCCTCAAATATGCACTTATAGTACACCAAACACTTAATATAGTGTGGATTCATAATTGATGTGGACCACCCACACTAATTTTCATCAAGCACATGCATGTCAAAATTTAATTGGCTATTCATTTTCAAGCAAGTGTGTGAGTCAGTCGCCGATTGGATGTAAATTTCCTATTAGTGTAGAAACTCAAACTACTCTAGTCTACACTATATTCAGTGTTTGGTGTAGGTGATTAGGCCCAAGAACCTTGTGCCGAACTTGCACAAAATGGCTGCATGAATTTCAGCCTCTCCACTGGGGGTATTTAAAGTTAGGTTTTAAATCAGACAACTCAATACAACTATTGAGATGTATTTGTTGTATCCATTGTATTCAATTGTATACGTTGTTGTTGACGGCGCATATATTGCTAATTGTGGCTTCTCTCTCTGCCTCACTCTATCATGTATTCGGGCATATTTGGAATATGGAATACAACATTCAAGGTAAAGAAAAAAATACGGTAAACATGTTGTAAGATTTTTGCACATGTTTTAGGTAATGCGTTTCACAATACCCCTAAAGACCAAAGTTGCCTAGGTAGGCTTCTATTGATTTTGGGTAGCTTACATTGATGTCAATCTAGATCATGAATTTCTAAAATCTGTTCATTGTTCCATCTCTGTCCAAAACCTCCGATAGAGTCCGACTCTTAGTCTCCACTTGTTCTGTCATTCAACATTGTGGTTTACTCAAATACATAATCTGCACACATTGATTTACATCATCACGTTAGAATAATCTTACATGAACACGTTATTTTCAAGTTCCATGAATTTCACCCCCTGCAGCTTCTCCAAAAAATTGTTATCTCTTTACCAATCAAGTATATAAGAGCTCGGTAGTCTATTAAGCAAAGACAAATTAGTTCTGCAATCATAAATGATTTCATAATGAAATCTATTGTGAGTTGAGAGACCACCGTACTCTCATACACTAAACCCTTTTAACGCCAGACACGACCATCCTCTAGGAGTGTAACAGATTCTGAAATGTATCATCTACTACACTCGTAGATCGATAGTTGTGCCATAGCCAACCTGGACTTAAAGGGTCAACGTAGAGTCCACTAAAGAGATAATTTGTTATGTTCTCCCACTATTCTAAAGAGCAAAATGCATAATATATAGAAGAGCAAGAGAACAAAACTTACAATATAACTCATGAAAAGACAATAAAACCATCAATAAAACTCATGATTTGAAAGGAAAACTGTACTACACCAATGATATACTATGGGAGCTCTTAGCTAAATCTGAAAAATTCAGTGAATTCTAGACTTTGGACTAAATGCATCATCCGGAGATCTCCCGTTGAACCATGATCCGGAGATTTCTCAAATCATCAGGAGATGTGGTAAATGGTCGTAATGCCCGTTTGGGTAATAAGCATGTATAAGCCGGCACACCTCACACGCGGAATGTGCGCGACAAGAGGGCATTCCGAGAACCTCACACCGAAAAGCCCGGGCAGATGCCGAAAATTTTGGGCAGCTCTGAAAAAGGAAATAATTGTGTTGCCCGATGGGCATTACGCCGGGTGAGGCCCTGGCGGTCAGGCCTCACGCATGGTGAGGTTCCCTCCGCCGTCGGGCTACCGCCCTCCGCGTCAGGCACCTCACCATGCGTGAGGCCCTTCCGCCAGGGCCTCACCCTATACATAATTTCTGGACCTTGCATACTCCAGATTTAGTTAAATACCACATTCTAATGAAAATGATGAAAATCTATCGCAGCGAAGGTGAAATGAGCTGTTTACTTCCACAATGGGTGCCACTGAGCTGGCTGCGTCCACAGGCCTTGGGCAAAGCAAGGATGTTGTTAACGAAATTATCAGATAACTTCGTTGTGTCGAACTCCTTGCAGAGGCAGGCAGAGTCCGCTTCCTTCACGGCAGTGCAGCACCTCACGTCAGGAGCTGGAGGGTAAGGGCCTCTTGCACTGACCAGACACGGATACAAGGCTTTCACGCTGCAAGGCAGCTCCGTGTCTGCAGACGCAGGCAAGGCCATGACGACCAGAACCACCATCAATCCAAAGGACCGTATTGCAGCAGCTCGCCCAAAGACCGGCATGGCTTGAGTATCTGATCGTAACTGTCTAGCCTTTACAACTGCCTGCTTCGTAAACAAACTGTCCAAGGGTGAGCTAAAGTTTTGTGAACGTCTGAGCAACGGCAGAGAGATCTTATAGGAAAATTGCCTTGCCTCGTGATCCAGTAGATCGAGTAGGTGGTCACCAAGGGAGACTGGCTAGTTCAGGGCTTGAATTTCACGTGGTTTGAGCTGGAGAGGATTGTTTGTTACGAGCAGGAGGTTTTCCAGGTGATTGTGAGGAACTCGTACAGTTCTGGTAGTGTACTTCAGTGCTCGCCAACGTCATAAATTGTTTACCTTTCTATGTGCAATTGAACGTCATAGTAGTTTTCCAATGTGTTTTCTTACCCTTCATTTAAGCTTGTGATCAGCGTCGTGTTCAGCTCAGCAGGCTTGCTTGCGTGTGTTGTTCCTGGACGTCTGTCGTTTTGGTACTGCACATAACTGATCAAAACGTGAAAAAAGTGTTTATCATTGACTCCTATCATCACCGAACTGGTAAGAATTACAGTACCTTTTCATATTACGCTAGAGATGTAACACTGCTGGTCCCTTCGCTACTAGAATTGAGGGGTCTAAGAGCATCTCCACGGTCAGACAGAGAACCGGGAGAGTAGCCTGATATGGGGTTTACCGTGACTCCGCGTCACACCGGAGATCAGAAAACGGGGAACCGGTTTACAGTTTTGGTGCTTTTTGCTGCAGCTCGCAGGGAAAACTTGTCGGATGCGGGGAGCGCACCAAATTTTGATGTGGAGAGAGACCCCTTCCTGGACGACACGTGCTGTGATATCATCAGTGGCGGCTACATCAGGTTATTTTCTCCGCGCTTTCAAACTGGAGTTTGCTTTTTGCGCAGCACGATGCACGTAAGTGTGTGGTAGCTGCATCCCTCGTCATGGCTATGGGATCTTTTTTCTGTTGCAATTCCCTGCTCAATGTACTCTTCGGTGCAATCCCGTCCCAGCGTGCAGTTCCCAGTCCCCACCTTCTCCCTTCTTTCTCCGCCCTAGCGTGGCTCTTTCCTCGCCAAGGGTGGATATTATGCTCAAAGTAACGTCATAAGTAGACCCCTTGGTGTTGTTAAATGTAATTTTTTTGATAAAAGTAACTTTAGTAGCACCAGGGGGTCTATTTATGACGTTGCTTAGACCCCTCAATTCTAATAGTGCTTGTGTGCATGTCCATAGGACCTAGGGCACCACCGGTCCCTCGTTTCACCTTGGACTAAAGTTTGAATACCCTACGCAGTGGTCAGTTTCCTACATAATTGGAGAGAGTCCAAAGTTTTTGGGAAATTACAAGAGATTTGTGTAGTTGATACAATATAATGCCAAGGTAATACCCTTTTGATGGCCATGTAATATATAGGTGATACCCTTAAACAATGTAAAGAATTAGTAGCTTGCCTGGCCGCTATGAAGCAAAAATTAAAATGATTGACACAGTACTAAGACCGGGAGTGGCATACAGCTTCTACGCGGTACCATACTCAATGCCCGCCATAAAAAAACTGGACCAAAAAATTAACGGCCACACAAAAAATTGTATGCGGCATGCCAAAATGTATGTCTAATATAATAACCCAATTACCGCACAACCTCTTTGGACTAGAAGCTTGTTCGCTAAAAAATGCATACCTTAGATGCATAGGAGAACAACTACAGAACGCCCTAAATGACAATGGACGACTTAGAACAATATACACGGGACTAACACACCACATCCTCGCCCAATATGGGGGGGCCGAAAACATACCTAGAATAAAAAAGACGAGCTGTACAAGATCACCAATAACACGTACCTTCTTCTTACTAAAACACGTAGCAAAAGTCAACCTAAAAAGTAACCTTGCCAACTTTCTCATAGAACCAACAACACTAGAAAAAGCTTGGACTCTCGAAACACAAAACCATAATACACTCAACACACAATTATCTCAAAAATTATTACAAAAACTCCTATCAAAAAACATCTATGAACTAAAACAAATTTTCCTACCTAATAGAACACACATCATGAACAATGAAGAGTTTAAAACATACCACTTCACCCCATCAATACTAATCAAAAGTGCACTCAAAATAGCATGACAACTCTTTTGCCACCCAATATACCCCCCCCCCACACACTAATAATAACAACACACATACATACTCCCATACACTTAAAAACCCATTCATCACTATAAACAATGACATCACCCCAAGAAATATCCCCCCACCACCGATTCATCCTCCCAACTCCCACCCACGCTACCCTTGCCCCCCAAATTACATCCTCAAAAATCCCACCACATACCCCATAGACACCATCATACACCACAAACATAGAGAAAAAATAGATAATAACCAAATTGAAAACAAATATGCGAGATACTTATGCCAATGGAACCACAATAACAACAAATACAACAAATGGCTCCCCCAAAGAAACCTCTTCCCAAGACACAACCAAAACACCATTACACGCAATATCAATAAATTGACACAATATTACCAAAAAACTCAACTTAAATTCTACTCCAAAATTATCCTAGCTCACCACCCACAAAGCCAACCCCAAGATACAAGATCCGTCACCCCACCCATAAGAATCCCCCTACTAAACATTGATACAACGGAATGTAACCCCGAAAAAGACATTTTCACCTCATCTAATACAATGAAAATAGACAAAGACCAAGCACACCTATACGAAGAAGATGGAAGACACCTCTTTACCATCCCCATCATTAAGCTCATATGGTTATGGAACCAATATAACACTAAACTACAAAACCCTACAAACATTGAACCTATAACCCAATCATTTGAAACCGAAATCATTTGGCTATACCAAAGATATAAATATAAAATACCAAAAAATAACCCCCTTAAACTTACACAATATACACTACCAACACCAATACTAAACTCATTAATTTCAACATTCAACATCCAACACTCATACTTCTCCTCCCCCGTGACATGCCCCACCACACTTAACAAATTTTACTCCCCCTTCGAAAGAGATAAAATATTCGGTTCATAAGGAAAAGCCTTTTACTACAAATGGATAGGCAATGGCATAGCTCACCCTCACAATGAAGAAGAAACACTACAAGCATTACATTGGGCCCGCCTCGCGGCCAAAAATGATCCAAACCACACCTCCACCATCATCATAACACCAGACAAAAACTGGTACCAAAACCTTAATCCACACTGAGGCCCTTTCCCGGACTCACACATCATAGCACTATTCGAAGCGGACTCAAAAACATACGAAGAACCCACTATCCCAACTAAACAAAAAAAGCCTAGGCTTGAACAAGCTACTCTACAAATACTATGTGTCCATCACCAAAACAACACAATAGGAACCTCAGAACAACTAGCCACGCTCACATCCATAGCCAAATCTCTAAACATAAATCGGATACACACAAATATTGCCTCACCCACACCTCCTCAAACACCAGTAAACCGTAGCAAAAAATGGTCTAAACTAGAATACAATAACAACACACTAAACTACTCCATAACAACTCCCCCCTCCCTAATTACCACACAAATACTCACCCAAAATATGACCCCATACAAAGTTACTACACAGATGGATCCTTCAAAGAACCGGTAGAAAGTAGCCCTAGATACTGGCATAGAGAAAAAGCCGGATATGGCATATATAATCCCAACAAAGAAATTAAATTAGCCAAAAGACTCCACGGACTCCAAAACATCCTCAGAGCAGAGATGATGGCCATACACAAAACACTCCAAATCATCAACACACAATATGCCAACAAACCCGCACATATCTTTACGGATTGCATCAATGTTCTATATCTACTAAACACACAAATAACTCACCCTACTCTCCACAATAGTCACCCCGTCAAAATAACACTAATGTCCATGGTACAAATGCTCCAAAATCGAACACAACCTACTACACTCCATAAAGTTAGAGCCCACGCTAATATTGAAGGAAATGAACAAGCCGATGTACTAGCCAAAGAAGGAAGAAAAAAATCACATAAAAATGCCAAAGACCCACATGAGCATGCACATGCCACCCCATACTACTTCCAAAAAGAGGATTGGCCCTCCAAAAATGACACCCCGGACAAAGGCCCAGTCCGATTTTTGGGAAAATACCTCAAAAAACAAGATACATACAACGACATTGACACGATCTCATAGAACTTCCCTAACATAGAAAAATGGACCGGCAATATTAACATAGACAATGAATTATCTACAAATTTCTGGAAAAATCCCACCATTACCGATTCACAAATTACATGCCTTATCAAATTCCGCACTGGTCAATATATGGGGAATGCCCGTAAACAACTCTTCTTCGGAATAGAACGCTTCCCATCCATAACATGCCCCATATGTACCTCTACAGACCCCGACACATGGCTACATGTCCTACTAAAATGCCAAAACCACCACATACACTCCCTCATTGTTAAAAGACACAACAAAGCAGTATGGGAAATCCAAAAACTAATCACCTCACATAGCAAATCTCGATGCTTCATACTCATGAATGCCGGCACTTTCAATAATAACCCTCAAGAAAACATTGTTCCATCCTGGCTACTCCCATGTACATGTGCAACCCAACGATGTCACTGTAATGCTAGATTTAAATCCGACATACTTTGTGTAAAAGGCCTACCATACAACGACCCACCACCCACCCATGTTGATCCAAACTATACCATCCAATTTACTGAATTTACATATTGTAACGACAGATTCTCACCAGAAACAATAGAACACAAAATAAATAAATATCAACCTCTCATCGATGACATTAAAAACCTCGGATGGAAAATCGACCCCCTCATAGTCATCACGGTTGGTGCCCGCGCCACAACCTATATCCCACCTATGAACACCCTTGAAGAAACTTTCAAAATACCCATGAACACAATTAAACATACCTTCAATAATATAAAACACCATTGCAATCCAACATGCTATGTCCATACTATTACATAAACGGAAAATAGAGAATAACCAAACCCTCCCCGATCCACATGACACACCATAAAAAGCCCAACTTTCCCATTGCCCCATTCACCTCCTCCCCTCCCCCCCCTCTAGTCCATCCATCTTCTTTGTCTTCTCTCTTTTCCTCCCCCTTTTTCTTCTTTTCTTCTCTTTTCTCCCCACCCCCTTCCTCTGATTGCGGCTCTTTCTTGTTTTGGTTACATCTTTACAGTTACTTGGTACATAGTGTCTACACTCGAGAGGGGGAAGTAGCCCCATACTACTAATTTCCTGCCCGGTGGGCACGGTCTTAGTGGTGGTGCGAACAAACACTTTATTCACGCCGGTCCCCTCCGGGAACCGGCGTTCTTCTTCTTTAGGTGATACCCATTCTGTCAGAGTTGCTAGGATCTAGAAAATAATTAGGTTGGCAGGTAGTGTGTGAAAGTGACTACTTGTATGGTAGGTCACTAAGGTCAGATGTCCTATATCCACAAACCACCCTAAAAACGTGAGTGAGGGACATCCAATGACCGATCAGTTGTGCCATGATCTATCTTCTGAAGGCCACCTTCATAATTTTATGGTATCTACCGTACCCAAGGGTCGGATTCAGGATTGATGTGCCAAATGATTAATCATTTTGCAATGATTACATTCAGTAGATTTATTTTCATTTAAATAATTTTGGCACTTAACCCCTACGTTACCGTCACCCATGATAGTTTTACACCAAAAACACTTCAAAATTATTGGATTCTAGTGCAATGAACAAAGAAGGAAAGAAAAACTTTGATTTCTAGTTCTGTCCATAGGATCTAAATTAAGACTTATTAAGTAATATATTTACCAAATTTCATAAACATTGACCGCACGGATTGAGTGTTTGAAGTCTTTAGAGGTACTATACGACAGGTGTAGCATATTCAAAACAATTGTGCAAGGAGTGGAGGTTCGAAATTTGCCAATTCACACTTTAATTCTTTGTGAAATTAATATGTTTAAGATTGACAATCCGAATGGCCAATAAGAAGGTTTACACCACATATTGTTGTGGAAAAAATAAAAAGGGAAAAATATAAAGATATCTAAGTTTCATTTGGAAAAGAAGATGTTTTTTTGGTACCGTGCCCAACAATGAGTAACAATGTGTGAAAATGTTCGACTTGGGTTGATATGCTATTTTTCACTAAAGACAAGAATTTTTTGACAATACGAAGGGTAATAGTATTGCTTGTGAGTATTGAAAATCTCACATTCAGTAGAGTGTCCTAGCAAAAGTTTTTGAAGGTGCCTGAGGTGCCCACTCTCCCCATTTGAAATTCAAAACCCTATAAATTTTTCATTAAAATGTTGGGTATAGGAAAAAGTTGTTTTCACACTAAGGTCTTGGTAATGCCTTCGTATGGTATAAATTTCAAAGTGGAATGCTGGAAATTGACAGCATAGGAACCTGACCGAACTTTCAAAAAGCCTATTTTTGACACTTGGTCCTTTAGGGGTTAATTTATGTATAAACTTAGAATCTGGCAACATTGATATTATAAGTAGTGCCATGTGTAATAATGAACATAGGGACAATAGTTGCACATTTATCCATATTTGTAACCAAAACCATCCATTGTCTTTCAAAAATTGAGATTTTTGAAATGACACTGTGTTGAATGTGAGATTTTCAATACTAGCAAGTGATATTACTCTCTTTCATATTGTCAAAAAATAATCCTTATATTTGGTGAAAAATAGCATAGTAACCCAAATCAACCACTTTAACACATTGTCACACATTGTCACTCAAGGTACCAAAAAAACTTCTTCTTTTCCACATAAAACTTAGAGAACTTCATATTTTTTACTTTTTATTTTTATTGCAACAATATTTGGTGTAATACTTCTTGTTGACCATTTGAATTTTCAATCTAAAACAAATTATTTTCACACAAAAATAAAACGTGAATTGATCATTTTTGAACCTCTACTCTCTGCACGATTGTTTTGAAAATGCTACATCTCTTTCCAATCTCTAAAAATTGGTGTACAAGGATCTAATATCATGCTTAATACAATGGTAATGGATTTAGACCTTGTGCAGTGCAAAAATCTGACACCAAGTAAAGTCAAAGACTGCTCATCCACTCAAAAGAGGAAAGAAATTGAACTACACTAAAATTTATGTTTAGTGTAGTGTACACTAAATGCAAACCCATACACCAATTGCAAACGAGGCATTTAGTGTAGTGACATCACCGTCACTAAATGCCAACTACTACACTATTTGTCAATTCTAGTAAAGACTTGGCCATAATTTTTTTCACTTGTGCACATTTAGTTTATCAACAATAGAAGTATAAAAAAAAGGTCCAGCAGTCGAGGGCTGCCAGAGAATCTTATCAACAACTTTCAAATGGCCATAACTCATTCAATTTTTATCCGAAGTGGGCGTGTGAGGTGTTTTTTGGCATCTACAGAAAATGTAGATGCCAAAAAACACCTTGTTTGCTTAATTTTGACAAATTTTGAACAAGCTATAGCCATTTGAAAGTTGAAAATGAGGAGAAGTATGGGGCTCCCGGTTGGAAATCAAATAGTTCAACCCTTAACGGTCAATAGGGGACCATGTATATGGTCACGTATTTGGTCATGTATTTTACTCTTTAACATACAAATAATATACTAGAATTAGGCAAGACATACACCTTTGGATTAAAGATTTTTCAACTAACATTTTCCATATGGAGGTCATTTCAATATTTGAACCTTATCATGCTCAATTACGACACCATACATGTAGAATATATGACCATTTTACACCTTCTCAAGCATGTAGTAGGTGCAATAATGATCTAAATTTAAATTATTATGTGTCATCATATTGGGCTCGATACAAATACAAACTTATGTAACTACTCTATACATCAATTTTTATACCTTGTATGTCAAATACACAAAAACACCATGTTGCAACCCAAATGTGGCTCCTTAGACCTTTAAGGGTTAATCTCTAGAGGCCCAAGTGTACCTACGGGGTACAAAAATGTTCACTTTAACCACAATTATCTTTCAATCCATATAGTCATAGTTCACAAAATTTTGACCACATCATCTCGTATAAGTTTAGAAGATCCTATGGTTATATCTTTCATAAGTTCATCTTAGCAATTTTTAATGAACAAAGTAGAGAGTCTACTGAAATGGCTTGGGCCTTCGGGGGTTAAGCACGTTTCTAGGAAATATTGCATTATAATTTTGTTCTACTTGTGGAAATTTAGTGCATTAAAAGTGAAGCGGGTTTTATATAATTTTCAAAAATCAACAATTTGCATCAAAAATCTTGAAAACATTTGTAGATATGGAGGAAAAGTGAAATTCCAACTTGAAAAAAGAGAAACATTTGGAAGAAACATATTGGAAAAACAAGAACTTAGAAATAAAAGAGAAGTAGATTTGCAAATTCAAAAAAAAAAAAATTGGAAAAAATGTATTGGAAAAATGAGAATATAGACATGGAAGTAAAAGAGAATTGGAACATAAGAAAAAAGAAAGAAAAAGATTGGAGAACATAAGAGGAAAGGAAAAGTGCACATTAGGAAAAAAAGAAAAAAGTAGAAGAAGAACCTAGATTTGGAAAGAAAGTAAAATTACAACTAAACTTGGAAATGCAAAAACTCTAGAGGTGGGCTTTTGCAAATCTCATCCATGTTTCTATGGTTGCAAATTTATTTGAAAATTCTTGAAATTTTGTAGAAAGATAAGATAAGAGGTACATGGTTATATAATTTATTGTCATTGGACTTTTGGAAAAAAATTTATGACATTTTCTTGAAAAACTTCTTGAATGCTTGGAAGCTTTTGAGTGTTGATAATTCCGAAAACCTTTCTTGCGACCTTCTCATGTGAAATTTTCAATACAAGTGATATTATTTTCTTTAATATTGTTGAAATAGATATCTTGTCTTCAGTGAAAATTAAAATTTTAAGCCATGTCAAACACTTTATCACATTGTGGGTCATGGTACTAGAAAACTTCTTATTCTCCGCATAAAACTTAGAGAGTTTCAAGTTTATCACTTTGTACTTTTCTACTACAAGATGTGATGCAAACCTTTAAATTGACTATGTGGATTTTCATTGTAAAAAATATGAAGTTCACAAATTAATAAAAATGTGATTTGACAATGTTTGAATCTCTATTCCTTGTACTGTACAATTGTTTGAATATGCTACACCTCATTTATTTTTCTAAGAATTGGTGAAAAAGGAGTTAATATCATGATTGACATGATGGCAATGAATTTAGACTTCGTGTAGAGAATTTTTTTTCATGAAATAAAGTCAAAGTCTATTGATCATCATAACGCTAGAAAGGGAATGAAGTATTTTTCTACTTCATTAACATAATCTTTCAATCCGTACCGTGAAAGTTGATGAATATTTGTAAGCAAGTTAACTAATATAGTTTAAGTAAGATCATAGGGTTGAAATATTAAGTAAACGCTATTTTTGGCTTTCTTTACTCTTGTAATAGAATCAACAATTGTGAATTGTATCTGGTTTAAAATTGATAAGAAAATTGGAGGGGTAGATAAAAGAAACATGTGCAACAAATACATTGGAAAAACATAAGAATTTATATATAGGCGGATAGGGAAGTAAATCACAACTTTACAATAAATAAAAACATAGCATAGGTTAATTTGCCTACGGCAAATTTGGCACTTCTAGTCCATCAAAGTATGGACGATGCTTTGCAATGATATCTTGCAAGTGCGGAAACAATTGATTAGGAGTCCAAGTGCCATTTAACCCTAATGCTAAGCCGCATTTTATCATAGACTTCCTAGCGTATGATATGTGATCACAATCAACCTCGCAATTAACATCTTCAACCGAATCTGCCGCTAATTGAAGAAAAAAACGCTTACCGGGATTAGAAAGTTTGCCCGACCATTGGCCGTCGCCGCGAGCATTATTTTGCCAAACGCCTTGTTGAATTAACTCGGTTTTCTTGAGCTCCTATCGTTTGGTCCAAGCATCGTTGATCTTTGAAATTATAAACGTGTCGACCGGTTGACATAGGTGGGTTGCACACGGGGGTAAGTATTTCAAAACGGTTCTTTTTTGTGCTAAAACGACCGCTAATGTAGGGGTTAAATTGTGCCCCGTATAATTGTCCACCTAAATGAATTTGATGCGGTTGTGTGGATCCGCTTGGTATACCCTAGGTTCTTCAAAGTACTGTGGGAATATACTTTGATCCATCCAACCCCTTGATCCCGTTCGGTAAGAAACTCCGGGGATGTTGTCATCTAAACCTCGGATAGGATAATTCCAATTTTCATTGCTGAAAATAAGCATGGGAGGTTCTATGATTGATCTACGTCCCCTTGAAATACATACAACTATAGTTATTGCTTCTCCGCCGGCTACAACATCCGCGTATTTAACTGAAATGTCCCCCCAAAATCCTAGAGCTCGTTCGTTGTCCATGTTAATAGTAAAGTGGGTTTCATCTAGGTTTTCAATTAGATTTTCATCAAAAACACCCGATTGAAATCCCCGTTGTAAAGTTCCTAAATGATGTGCGGTGCTTTTTCTGATTAGCGCTTCTTTTTCCAGGCTACAACTCAAACGACCCTGTTGAGATAGTAAAACAATGCTATTGACATCCATGAATTGTTGAATCCACAACGATGTCAATTTATCCGTTAATAGCCCTCCATCCTTTGGATCTCTAAGAGAAGTGGCTGGCCGAGTTCAAGAAGAAGAGTTGAAGAAAACTTAACTCCGACGCGTTTATATGCCTCAAAATTTTGTAGGAGACACGGGTAGAGCCATTGGACCCACTCCGACCGTCGTGGTGCCTCGCCCACTGGCCGCTTTGCTAAGAACTCTCTTTCGTTTGCCAAAGTTACTCCTACTGCATGATAAGACAACGAGTTGAATGGGCTGATCAGTGGGTAAGAGAGTGTCTTGTAACGCCCACCAACGGGTGGCACAGACGAGGTTTGTGGCGTGTTGAGCTCTGAAGTGCTCTGGAAATGTCTGGACCGTCCGGCTATACAATCCGCGGCTGCCTCAAATTTCCCGGTCTTCCACCATCCATGCGACAACTGTCTTGCGAGTGAGTATAGTGGAGACCTGTTGTAGGGCGCGTGGACGTCGGTCGCGGGCAACGGGGTCCATCCGTGCAAATGAAAGCATGCGTTCTCGTTAAGGATTCCTACTAGATGTTTGGATGAGCAATGAATTTCATTCTATGGCGGTCATGAGCTTGTCCCATAGTTTTTGGCACGGCTGTGTCCGCCACCCCACACCCTTCCCCCCCGTCGAGAGAATGAGAAAGAAGAAAAAAAATTATGTGGGAGAAAATACCTAGCGAGGATAAGTTGAAGTTCTCAGGAGCGATCATGAGCTGCAAATAGCAACAAATTAGGAAATTCTGTGAGTATTTATGAGTTCTTCATGTTCTGTCTCATGAGGATAATCTGAAGTGCAAAGAGTGCACCAAACTCATGAGTGGCTAGGTTTTCTCTCCTCATGCACTTCATGAGCGCTCATGACAGCTCATCAAACTCATCAAATGCACTTCATGCACCTCTTTTTCCAAGGTCTCAATTAAGTCACCATAGAAAAGAAACACAACACAAACAGAAAACTCATTTCAAACAGAAAACTCATTTCAAACATAAAACTCACTAGAAACAGCCAATGACATGATGGGGGAGTTCAAGAGTGGAAGATGCAAGCATGGGGATGAAATAGGTATGAGGATGGCAAATGGGGAGAGTAAAGACATGACGGCCGTTAGGTGGTTGATTGGGATTAGTTGGGGGTTGATTGGAGTTTACATTTATGACATTGGTGACTTACACTATTTTATTGGGGTTAGGTGGTTGATTGGGGTTTCATTAATGGCATTGGTGGCTTACACTATTTGTCAACTCATTTACAAATAGTGTACTAAGGTAAGTACACTATTCGTAACACTATACTAAACATAAATTTTAGTGTAGTTTCTTGGCTTCAAACACTATAATCTTTCAATCTGTGCGATCAAAGTTTATCAATGTTTATGAGTATGTTATTCAATGAGTCTTAATTGAAATTCTACGGTCAAAACTTGAAACAATTTTTTTTGTTTCCTTACTTACTCATGCACTAGAATTAGTAGTTTTGAAGTGTTTTTGGTGTGAAATATCACAGTCCTTTATGAATTAATTGTTGTATCATAATTCAGAATATCTAAATCATTAATTCCAACCACACAGATCGGATGATTTTAATGTTTGAAGTTGAGAAGAAAGGTATTTTTGGTTCTTTTGTGAAAAAAGTAACAAACTTTGACAATTTAAGTTTTGCAATTTAATAAGGTCTAAACTTGTAACCATTATAATTCACATGATGTAGTTTGGTTTCATATGCATCAAAATTTAGAAGAAGAGGAAGAGTGTAGCATTTGCAAAAGATTTAAGGAAAGAATTGAGATTCAAATTTTGCCAAGACCATCCCAACTAGTATGTGAATCCAAATGGACAGATCAAAGGTATATGTCACATTTTACAAAAAAAATTATGAGAAAAGAATTTATTAAAAGAATTGGATTCATTATCCAATAGGAATCACATGAAAAGCTTTGGCTTGCCTGTAAAGGAAATTTATACTAAAATAAGTATTTTTTTTATAATCATACTACTAAAATAATAATCTACGCAGTAAACCATGCAGCAATCAACCACGTAGTCAACCATGTAGTGAGCTATAGAAATGGTGCAGTCAACTGCGCAGTCAATCATGTAGTGAACAATAGAAACGTTGCAATTAACCACACAATCATCAACGTAGTGAACCATGTGACCTTTCCTTTTTCAATATTTTGTAATATAAAAACTACATTAAATGGTTGGAATATTGCATTGCAAAGCAAGCGCCAAGTGCTAGTCATAAAGAAAATAATATGAGTTACTCATATGAACAATGTGAATGGTACACTAAAAGTTTCATTTAGTGTAGTGGACACAAAATACGAACCCGTACACTAATGTCAAGTACGCAATTAGTGTAGTGATAGAATAGTACACTAAATGTGAACTACTACACTATTTGTGAACTTTTGTAAAGATTGGAATATTAACTTTTTTACTTTTGTAAAAAACTTTTGTAAAAATAAGCTTTTTCAAATGTAAACATTTGAAAAAGTAAAGATTTGAAAAAGTAAGCATTTGAAAAGTAAACATTTGAAAAGTAAACATTTGAAAAAGTAATTTTTTGAAAAAGTAAAATTTGAAAAAGTAAACTATTTAAGAAGTAAAACTTGAAAATTAATCTCTTGAAAAAGTAAGCTTTAAAAGAATTAAACTTCCATAAAGTGTACTCCGATAAAGTAATCTTTGATAAAGTAAATTTTGATCAAATAATCATTTGAGAAAGTACACTTGTTTGCAATTAGTTTACTATTTGTCAACTTGTTTGCAATTAGTGTACTATGGTAAGTACACTATTCGTGTCACTACACTAAATGAAACTTTTAGTGTAGTGAGATGATGTAATTCCTTAGGAGCTGCCCAAAGTTGACTAAATTATGCTTGGAATATTTTTATTTTTTATTTTGAAATTCATATGATGAAGGAAATTATATGTCAAGAAAGATACTATTTTTAGTGCATCTTTATCAATCCCTTACAAAGACTGCAACTATGGTTCACCAAGACCACCCCTAAACCGCCTCTTGAAAATGAGATATTATGAGACTAATCTAAAGGGTTCTTCATTACTTTCACCCGTAGGATCTTGAAATTTAGTAACGGTAACAAGAAGACACTCAAAAACTTATGTGAACTTTGACCATGCGAAATGCAAGATACATATGAAATTCTTTAACCTTGCAAAAAAATTCCTCATTTGTAACTCAATCCCAATACTTTAGGCCAAGGGTAGTAGAAACGCTATGGAACATATGACCAAAAAGAGCTCCTCCAAACCTAATCAAGTTCCTCCACACTTCCACCCACTAAATGCCAAGAACTTGTAGAACCACACCCGTAATCTACATGCCACTACAGTCAGCTCCCTTTATAACAGCCCTGTTGGTTCTGCCTGTTATATATAGAGGCTGTAATATTACATGATGGTGCAAGTAATCTCTGTATGACGCACACCAGTCAAGGGGTTGGTCAGACACATGCAAAACTAAAAAAGGCTGAGCATTTAGTGCAAGCAATTAGTGCACATCAAGGCAGTTGATGGGCATGTAACCTCAACAGTGAATGGCATGTAACCTCTCACGGAAATCCACAATAACAAATTTATCTTACCAATGGGGACTATTCCTTGATAATGACCAATTCTGACATGCCTTAGATTGAATGGATGTTATGTGGGGTGACAATTTGGTTTGATGGAAGTTGCTGTAATAGCAAGTGGCTGTTGTAGAGAGCAACTAAATGTTCTGGGCCCACGCCGCCTGTTATATTGAATTTGCTGTTATATTGAATTTGCTGTTATATCAGATGCTTTTATAAAGAGAGCCCACTGTATTTATTTAGTCAGGGACATTTAAGAATACACTTGATTCAAATGCGTGTTTACATACAGAATATAATTTTCAATCACACTCATTCCTTTTTATTACAATTCCGTTCATTATTTAGATTTCATTTTTTTTCCATTAAAAAGAAGGTTTTCCAATTACAACAATTTCACCTAATATTTTGACAGTAGTGAATTGAAAAGTTATATAAATTTTGGACAAATCTCTTGAAATTTTCCAAAAATATGGACATTTCCCATTGTGACCCGCTAGTACACGAGCAGGGATTCCTTAACCCTTAAACCCCGAAGCAGCCAGAAATTGGCTTCTCGGATGACATTGTTGGATGATAATAAACGTAAACAACTCTTTTTCATCCAATTTTTTTTAGGAGAGTTCCTTGTATGTGCAAGCATTAGATGATGATGAAACTGGCCTCATCGAGGTAATCATGTTTTATCTAAGAAAGAAAATGCTTGTGACACGAATCTCTATACAGTGAAATTGAGAAACTTCTAGCTTTAGCTCTAGATCTAAATTCAAGCCATCAAAAGAATGTTTTTTGAATTTGAGTCCAACTTATGAAATGAAGCTATTGATGTCTAGTTTCCATACCATTTTGAAAATTAAATAAATACGTAAAATTGAATAAGTTATTGCAATTTGAACTTGGACCTATAACCGTGGTTCTAATTTTAGCCGAACACGGAGCTTTCATTTACACCACAAGTTTTGGCACTATAATGTCCACCTTTGGTAAAAATTTCAGAATTTTTAAGCATAATTTGTATTTAATATGAGTTTTCTTCACTTTTTCTTCAGAAAATCACAATAAAATCAAATTTCCACAAAAAAATCTGTGATTTTGGCAACACAATTGAGACATATGATCTCATCTCTGAATTTAAAAAAAAATAAAATTCCACTTATATTTGATGAGAAACTAGAGCGTACAGCTGATTGAAAATTTAGATTGATACCACGGTCATAGGATCCGTCGTTTAAGGGTTAACTTTTAGTTGAACTCGGTAACAAGCGTCTCTCTCATTTGTAGGGTTCACTTCTCAGCTTTCTTGTGCGAAGCGAGCAGGCTTCGAATCGTTCAGCTTGTTGCGCTCAGGCATTCGCTGTTCCAGCAATCTCACTGCTCCTCAAGCGATTGTGTCCCGTGCAACGTAGGATTGCAAGAGTCCTGTTGTGTAGCCTCGGCCTGGAAGTCAGTCTTCCGAGGATTCGCTATCACAACACTCTAAGCGCGGAGTAGGCTTCGTGGCTGGAACTCGCGGGATCGTGGCGGGAATGGGTCTCGAACTGGAGCTTGATCTGGACGAGGGGCGCGACGCTCCACCTCCTTGCGGGGTGGTCACCCGGTCGAGCCTGCAGCGGGAGACGTCGGCGTTGTCGGAGAACATAATCAGGGTAGTTGCGAGCGGGAACTGGGAGAGGCTGCTGCCGAACAGCGGAAACTCCGTGGATGTCGGGGGTCATCAGGTGTGCGTGTCGTGCGATGTGGAGTCGAGCGCGGACTACAGGACGTGGGAGTGGCAGGGGCATATTCTCCTGTACGACGAGGAGAAGGAGATGTATGTGCCGGAGTATGTGTATGGGAATCACTTCGAGCCCGTGCTGGAAACTGAGTCGTTGTATGAGAATTTCTTAGATAGACCGCCGTATGGCCTCACCGAGATGATTAGCAACATAGAAAGACGGCTGAATGATAGGAATTAGGTCAAGAACTGCCGCAGTGCACACTGGGGATGAGATTCAAACTAACAAACTGCGTTAATCGTCAATGGTCTTTGCAATGTGATTCTTTTTCCCCGTGTACGACACATACATGGAGAACCCCACTTCCTCGCCTCTGGACTCGGCCGTCTAGCGGGAAACACTGGGTCATTTTCACCTGAACATGCTATTTGCTACCGAGACTATGAATTCCTAACTAATTACTACAATATACGTCACTGAAAATCTCACACTGTAACAGTCTTCATAATAAGGCTACTCTTCAGAATACCCATGTGAATCCATTTGGCCATCCTGCCATTCCGCATCATCCAAATGTCGAAATACATTACGCTTGAGTACAGATGACAAGTTTTTCGAATTGATCCACAACCAATTTGTAATCTATGTTCGTGCTACCTGCACTGTTGTTTTTTTGGAAGGATCTATCTGGAACTTCATTTGCTTGTTATGAACTCAATTCTTGGAATCAGGAAGCTCTTGACATGCGCTTCTACCAATACATTACTTGAAACATTTGGCGGAAAAGTGATTTGCTGGTGGCAAACTGGAATTCGTGGAGAGGAGACTTAGTGATGACTTCATTCGAAGCGGTGAAATGACCACAGTATCGTGATAACGCAAAACTAAGGAGACGTGGAAAAGTAGCCAACGTGCACAAGGACGGGGTATCACTAGTACAGGAAGGGGTTCCTGTGAGCCACAACGGGTGTCCCCCGGGGGTGTCCACCCAAGCGGGCCCAGCTCCCAGGGACGAAATTGTTTCAGAACCAATCAGGTTGCACCCCCTTCGATCGGAGATGCTGCTGCAGGTACTTCTTCCGACGGAACCAATGAGGTGGCCGGTTCTGTGCAAAATTTTTGATGTAGTAAAAAATCGTGGCCACCCTAGTACACTAAAATTTATGTTTAGTGTATTGTACACTAAATGCGAACTCATTCACCAATTGCTGTGAAGGCATTTAGTGTAGTGACAAAACCATACACTAAATGTCAACTTGTACACTATTTGTCAATTCTAGTAAAGATTTCAACACATTTTTATTCACTTGTGCACAACTAGTGTATCCACAGTAGAAGTATAAAGAAAGGACCAGCAGTCGAGGGCTAAAAAGGGTCCAGAAGTCGAGGGCTGCCAGAGAATCTTCTCAGCTACTTTCAAATGGCCATAACTCATTCATTTTTTACCCGAATGTGGCATATGAGGTGTTTTTGGGCATCTACAGAAAATGTAGATGCCAAAAAACACCTCATATGCCTGATTCGGCCAAAAGGTGAATGAGTTATGGCCATTTGAAAGTTGCAACTGAGGAGAATCATGGATATCTTGGCTGAAAATCAAGGTTTAAGCACATTTGTGATGAAGATTGCATTGTGCTTGCACAAGTATGGTGAAGCTTATATTGTGACATTTCTATTAACAATTTCACTATCATTTTTATTTACTTGTGGACATTTAGTGCATTGAAAGTATTGTAGGTTTTGAGTACTTTTGGAAATCAACAATTTGCAACAAATATAATAGAAAAAAATCGTACACATGGAGGAAAAGTGAAATTCCAACTTGAAAAAAGAGAAACATTTGGAAGAAAAATATTGGTTAAACAAGACCTTATAAATTTTTATTAAAAAAATATTACAACTTCAAAAAAGAGAAACATTTGTGACAATGAGAATATAGGCATGGAAGGAAAGGCAGAGTGCACTCCTAAGAAAAAAGAAAAAATTGGAAGAAAAATGTTGGGGAACATAATAAATTAATACCATATTCATAAAAAGTGCACATAGACATGTGCACTTTTGGAGGTTCATCAATCTACATGCACAAATAATCAGTAAACGTCACCATATAAGCTACTAAATGTATTGTAATAGACATTGTATGTGCACTTAGGCACAATTCAAATATGTAAATCTAATGTTATCTAATTTTGATATTATATAAGAAGTTCATAATGCACTTATGACACCTTAATATGAAATGAGGAAGATTATAGGTTGATAACAAATACTTCAAATCAAAGTTTAAATGTTAAAATTGCACTATCTAACTCTTTGACACCATTTCTATAATTTCATAACAAATTCTACAACTCAAAGTTTAAATATGAAAGTTGACGGGTTAGTTCAAGCCCAAACCTTCCATTTCCATTTCAGAATTTCACTTTTTAACACTTTAATTCCAAATCTAAAGTTTCATAACATATTCAAAATACTAAATGCCAAGGTGTGAGGGGTTAGGTTGAAGCCCAACCCTCCTCCTATAGAGTTGCACTATCTATGTAAAGCATCAAAATTTTACTATAATTGATTTTACAATAAAGTCCACATGTTTAGAATCTTGACAATTTATGTTCATTAGGCTTTTGTTACATAGAAATTGACATTGAAGTTAAAAATATAAGTATTTAAATATTTGTAAAAATGTCACATGCTCATGTGACATTTTTTTTTACAAGCCAACTATATTTGACCTCATGTGCAAAACATGAGATGTTAATATGTATATTTTGTTTTATAGAAATCCATCATGAAACTTTTTTTGTATGTCTATTGTTGGTTGGTCCTAATTGTACTCATTTGTGACATTTCACAAATACTATGATGATCGTTTGAATTTGTGTCATTTTCATATGTTATGTGACGTTTCTTAAATAATGTGTTTTAAGTGATACATTCTAACTTGGTATATAACCCTTGTAGAACAACTTGTAAATCATAATGAAAGAGTGCAATGTTGGAACGTAGGGGGCGATCAGGCTCAAGCCTAACCTCCACCACTATATTTCAAAATAATAATTACATGATTTATTATTGAATTGTAACATTTTGTTATGATTCCTAAAAGAGTGCAATTTTGAAAGAGGGGAGGAGATCAGGCTGAAGCCTAACTCTTAATAACTCTATATTTCAAATTTTCAAATTTTTTTTTTATTTTTAAATTTTTTTACCAAAAAGAGAAAATTTGAAAGAGATGTTGGGCTTCAACAAATTGCCTACTTCTAATTTTAATATTATGAAGTAGAATTGTCAAACTTTGACTTTTGTACAACAATATTCCTATATTATGAATCCATTTAATTAGCCCAAATTTGTTCGCAATGTGCACTTTTCATGAATATGTTTAAAAAACATACAAATGGGAGGAAAAAGAAATGAATCTTTCAATGCAAAAAGTCTAGAGGTGGGCTTTTGCAAATATCCGGCATATTTCCATGGTTGCAAATTTGTTTGGGAATTCTTGAAATTTGATACAAAGATGGAAGAAGACATGCGGTACACGCTTACATAATTTTATCTTCATTAAACTTTCGGAAAAAAAGTTATGACATCCTACAAAGAAAACTTATTAAGTATGGGCAAGTTTTTGGAGTGCGCGCAACTCCAAAAACTTTTTGTAGGAAAGTGCTTTCATGTGAAATTTTGAATACAAGCAAGTAATATAATTTCCTTTCGTATTGTGAAAATAAATCTTTTGTCTTTAGTGAATATGAAAATTTGAATCCATGTCAAACACTTTAACACTTTTTTGGCAAGCTTGTAGAAAAATGTCTTATTCTTTGTATAAAATGTTAAGATTTTCATGGTATATCACTTTGTATTTGACTACTATTGACTACGTATTGACTATTTGGATTTTCATTAAAAAAAAAAAAAGTTCACAAATAAGTAAAACATGATTTGACAATGCTTGAACATCCACTCCTAGCACAATTTCTTTAAATCTATGAGAAAGAAACGTTATTACTACTTCAAATACTATAATCTTTAAACCCATACGGCCAAAGTTGGTGAATTTTTTTGAGTAGCTGAAGTTATAAATCTAAATTAAGATCATATGGTTAAAATTAGTAATATCAAGTTTTTGTTTTTTTAATCATTGTAATAGCAACAACATTGTGAAGTGCATTTGGTTTGAGATTGTCAAGGAAATTGAGGGGTTAAGATACAGTTAATCAATGGAAGATATACATTAGAAAAGCATAAGGAGTTGGTTGTAAGTGGAAATAAAAGAAAATCACAACTTTATAACAAAAAAAAGTTAAAAACATAACATACATAAATTTGCCTATGGCAAATTTGGTACTTGTACTCCATCAAAGTATGGACGGTACTTTCCAATGATCTCTTGCAAGTGAGGAAACAATTGGTTAGTACTCCAAGTGCCGTCTAGCCCTAATGCTAATCCGCACCTAATCATAGATTTCCTAGCATAGGACATATGATCACAATCCAATTCACGGTTGACATCTTCAACGAAGTCCGCTGCAAGTTGAAGAAAAAATCGTTTACCGGGATTGGAAAGTCTACCGGACCATTGACCGTCGCCGCGAGCATTATTTTGCCAAATGCCTTCTTGGATTAATTCGGTTTTTTTGAGCTCCCATCGTTTGGTCCAAGCGTCTTTGATCTTGGAAATTATGAATGTGTCCGCCGGTTGACATAAGTGGGTTGCGCATGGGGGTAAGTATTTCAAAATAGTTCTCTTTTGTGCTAGAACGGCCGCTAATGTAGGAGTTAAATTATGCGCCGTACAATTATCCACCCAAATGAATTTTGTACGGTTGTGTGGATCCGGTTGATATGCCCTAGATTCTTCAAAGTATTGTGGGAATATAGTTTGATCCATCCACCCCTTCGGTTCCGTTCGGTAACTAACTCCGGGGATGTTGTCATCCAAACCTCGAATTGGATAATTCCGATTTTCATTACTGAAAATAAGCATTGGAGGTTCTATGATGGCTCTACGTCCCCCTGAAATACGTACGACCATAGTTATGGCTTCTCCTCCGGCTACCACATCCGCGTATTTCACCGAAACATCTCATCGAAACCCTAGAGCACGTCCGTTGTCCATATTAATGGTAAAGTGGGTTTCATCCATGTTTTCGATGAGATTTTCATCAAAAACACCGGATTGGAATCCCCGTTGTAAAGTCCCCAAGTGATATGCCGTGTTTTTTTCTATTTGCATTTCTTTTTCTGGACTACAACTCAAGCGGCCCCGTTGAGAAAGTAAAACAATGATGTTAACATCCATGAATTGTTGAATCCATGATGATGTTAATTTATCGGTTAAAAGATGTCCATCATTTGGGTCCCTAGACTGGTCCGTATATGGTGAGTCTAGGCCTAAAAGAAGGGACTGACCTAGTTCAAGAAGAAGGGCAAAAGAAAACTTAACTCCCGCTCGTTTGTAAGCTTCAAAAGATTTCAAAAGACGTGGGTAGAGCCATTGAACCCACTCCGAACGCCGTGGCCCCGGTTCGCTAGTCGCCATACTAAGAATCCTTTTTCGTTTGCCCATATTACTTCTGCTGGACGATAATGCAACGGTCTGGTTGGTGTCCGGGGAAGGTAATAGTGTATCCCTCAAAGCCCACCACCGGGTAGCGCGAACAAGGTTTGTGCTGTGTTGTGCTCGAAAATGTTGTGGGAATGCTTGAACTGTGCGACTGTAGAGTCCTCGAGTCCCCCGAATCTCTTGATCTTCTATCATCCATGCGACGACAGTCCTGCGCGTGTGAATGGTGGATACTTGCTGAAGTGCTCGTGGGCGGCGTGTGCTCGTCCCGTCGTCCATCCTTGCGAACAGAAACTGGGAATATCATTCCTGATTTCTACTAGACATTTGGATGATGGATGGAACTCATTTGATGTACCTGAAGGCAAGGGGTGCGGTGGCATGTGGTGTTGCCCTGACGCGTCCGTGGCGCTTGGTGAAGCCATCTCGTGGCTTTGATAAGAAAATGTGCAGACTGAGAATCATTGAATGAGTCAGCCCAATGAGTGCAGATTTGGTGATGTGATAACGCAGTTGGTTACTGTTCACGCAGTTTGGTTGCTGTTGGTGTGCGGATTATGCTCCTGAATTGGATATGACCTGGAGATGACGCAGGCTCGGCCGAATCACTGCGAGAAGATCCTGAGACTCGAATTAACATATCATTGTGCGCGACAGCCCAAAAGCAAGGAGTATCTGATAAAACTAACATAAGAAAACATAACTGAACACCAAAACCAAGTGCTGCATAAACTCAACACCAAGTGCGACATAAACTCACCAACAACTATGGAATGCAAAAGTGGGGGATCAAGGATGGAGGACTGGAGTATAGATAGGAATAAGGAGGGCAAAGTCAACGGTGTGAGTAAAGACATGGCGGCCAGTAGATGGTTGATTGGAGGGTTACATTCATAACATTGGTGGCTTAAATTATTTATTAATGGGTTAGGCGGTTGATTGGGGGTTACATAAATGACATTGGTTTGATTGGAGGTTAGGTGGTTTATTGGAGGGTACATTAATGATGTTGGAGGCTTACACTAGTTGTCAACTAATTTACAAATAGTGTACTAGGGTAAGTACACTATTCGTACCACTACACTAAACATAAATTTTAGTGTACCTGCTCTGAAATTTTTCGCCACGTGTCTGGATTGAGGAGGTTCCGTACTAGAATACTTACCCAACTCTTGGAAATTCTTAGAGCAAGCCCAGTCTTTCCCCATCAAATGCTTCTGGCAACGGGGATTGACGGGGTCACTGTGGGAGGCGGGAGGGGAATGCCAGGACCCTGCCCCAGTCGACGTCCTGATAGGGCTCCCGGCATGGGCTTACCAGTGCCCCCGTGCAGCTCCCGGAGCCACCGTGGCGGTCCAGCAGGGCAATAATAAAATGAGTTCCATAAAGGGAGGTTTTCAAAAAGATGCTAACTAATTGCCTTCACAAAACAAGATTGTCCATCACTTTCTCATAACAAATCCAAAAGAATGAATCAAAGCTTCACACATAGACAAAAATTATAATTTATGAGAAAAAAATACAAAAAAAACTCAATTTTTTGTGGATCTTTGAATGACCTATGTGACATGAAAAATGAATGAATTTGAACATTTTATAAGGCTTTCATGCAAATACAAAGTACAAAATATGTACACTTTAGTACATTTATAAGAAATATATTAAAAGTCACCATCATATTCAGAAGTTATGGAGGACCAATAATCTTTAGAAAATGTAAGAGCTTGTCCTTCTATTTTTTGATTGACTAACCTAGTGCAAATTCCTTTCTTGTTAACTAGTGCTACACCTAATTTAAAATTTGAATGTTGCTCTATACCTGCTAAATTAAATTGTAAGGTTCCATGAACTAAAGTTTCTGATCTTATAAAAAGCCCTGGCCTATTGGATGTAGAAAACTTATACCACATTTGGTGAACAGCAAAATCACCTCCTTTAATGTCACCATGATGAAACCATGTAATAATTGATGCTCCTTTATCCATTGAATCAATATGAGGTTTGATTTTTGAATTTTTTGATATGTGCATGGAATGCACATTTGTTAAATGGTCCTCTTGTCCAATAGCAATACACTTTAGCTCCACAAATTGATCTTCAAAAAATTGATTGATGGAAGTGCCAAATTTTTCCATATGCCTCCATATGTTACTTGCAATCAAATCACCTAAGGCCTTCCAAGAATATTCTTTTGCATGTGATTCTTTTGATAGATGATATTGAACCACATTACCACGTACATTAGGGCCTCCATGAGAACCATATCCATGAGTGATTGACAAGTAGTTTCCTCTATTTTCATCTTTCCCACTTTTTCCTCTATATGGACAATTTTCATAGTAAGTATTTAATTCTATCAAAGTACTTTTATAAATTGCATTTTGTAATAAGTGAGGTATGTAAAGTAAAGAAATATAATCATTAGTCAAATGATTATGATGAAAGATTTTATCCTTTATGATCAATGCTCCATCTAAAACTAATAAAGACTCATCTCTTGTACTTATTATTTTTTCTTCTGAATAACTCTGCTCCCAAGTATCTTTATATTCTGAATGTATCCAAAAAGGATCTTCTAATTCATATTGATTTTGCTTATTTTTTTTTCTCTTTTTGTTTTGTCCTGTACTATCAATCATTTTACATTTTGTAGATAATGTAGTAAAACATATATGAACATCAATTACTTTACTAATTCCAAAGTGTTGCAATATTTCACTTGCAACATTATTATCTTCTATTTTACATTTAATAACATATTGCTCACTTTGTTTTTCATTTATGATGTATTGAGAAAACTTCTCAACAATCCTATGAAATTCTTCTATGTCTTTAATAGGCACCACACCACAAATACACAAGTTCATCTCTCTCCTACAAAAATTTTCTACTTCAAAATTATTAGGTATTTTACATTTTTTGCATGTAATTTGACTGTTTGTAAATTCTCTTAGACAAGATTCACAAATTTTATGACAATGGCTTCTATAATAATTTTTATGTGGGGTTGGAGATTGATGTTCTTTAGGTTTTAGTGCAAATATATTTTTAAAATATGGAAGTTGTAAGGTAAATGTGCATGGTACCACAAACATTTTTGAAAATTTCTCT
The DNA here is from genome assembly GCA_963971425.1 of Bryoerythrophyllum caledonicum. Lineage (NCBI taxonomy): Eukaryota > Viridiplantae > Streptophyta > Bryopsida > Pottiales > Pottiaceae > Bryoerythrophyllum > Bryoerythrophyllum caledonicum. The sequence continues at coordinate 2,569,259 of OZ020519.1, read as the reverse complement.
CTTCTCTTATGATTACCAAATACACAACCCTTAGCCATTTCCCCTCCATAGTTAAGTTCCAAAATAATTTTGTCCTCAATATAAATCACACTTCTGACTTCAACCCTAGAACTTTTTGCAATTGGAGATTCCATTATAAAAAACAATCGAGATTATTAAATTGATAATATTGTGTATTTGACATCCAACTATAGAAGTGAAATAATTATAATTAAACAATGTTTTTTCTTTCACCTATCAAAAACCACTTAAAATAAAAGTACTATCTCTTTGTATATTTAAAAGAAGCATCAACTAACAAGAATAACAATACTACTTCATTTTAATCTTTATATACACTTCAGATGAACATAAAAAGTGAAAGAATGTGTTGGGATAGGCTTCAAGTGAAGTAAAAGATTAAAAAAATAAAATAAAAGACTTTTATTTTTATCATTTAATTTTAACCAAAATAAAAAAGTAAAGTATATTCAGGTGTATTTGAGGTGTGCTTGAGGTGTTCTTGAAGTACACCTCAAGCACACTTCAATATGCTTTTATTTTTTTCATTGGATTTCAACCAAAAGTTTATTAAAAAAAAATAAAAGCGTGTTGAGATGTGCTTGAGGTGTACCTCAAGCACACCTCAACACGCTTTTACTTTTTTCATTGAATTTCAACAAAAAGTAAAAAGTAAAAGTGTGTTGAGGTATGCTTGAGGTACCCCTCAAGCACACCTCAACACGCTTTTACTTTTCTAATTGAATTTCAACCAAAAGTATAAAGTAAAAGTGTGCTGAGGTGTGCTTGAGGTACACCTCAAGCACACCTCAACACGCTTTTACTTTTTTCATTGAATTTCAACAAAAAGTAAAAAGTAAAAGTGTGTTGAGGTGTGCTTGAGGTACCCCTCCAGCACACCTCAACACGCTTTTACTTTTCTAATTGAATTTCAACCAAAAGTATAAAGTGAAAGTGTGCTGAGGTGTGCTTGAGGTACCCCTCAAGCACACCTCAACACGCTTTTACTTTTTTCATTGAATTTCAACCAAAAGTAAAAAGTAAAAGTGTGTTGAGGTGTGCTTGAGGTACCCCTCAAGCACACCTCAACACGCTTTTACTTTTCTAATTGAATTTCAACCAAAAGTATAAAGTGAAAGTGTGTTGAGGTATGCTTGAGGTACCCCTCAAGCACACCTCAACACGCTTTTACTTTTTTCATTGAATTTCAACCAAAAGTAAAAAGTAAAAGTGTGTTGAGGTGTGCTTGAGGTACCCCTCAAGCACACCTCAACACGCTTTTACTTTTCTAATTGAATTTCAACCAAAAGTATAAAGTAAAAGTGTGTTGAGGTGTGCTTGAGGTACCCCTCAAGCACACCTCAACACGCTTTTACTTTTCTAATTGAATTTCAACAAAAAGTAAAAAGTAAAAGTGTGCTGAGGTGTGCTTGAGGTACCCCTCAAGCACACCTCAACACGCTTTTACTTTTCTAGTTGAATTTCAACCAAAAGTATAAAGTAAAAGTGTGCTGAGGTGTGCTTGAGGTACCCTTCAAGCACACCTCAACAGGCTTTTACTTTTTTCATTGAATTTCAACCAAAAGTAAAAAGTAAAAGTGTGTTGAGGTGTGCTTGAGGTACCCCTCAAACACACCTCAACACGCTTTTACTTTTCTAATTGAATTTCAACCAAAAGTATATAGTAAAAGTGTGCTGAGGTGTGCTTGAGGTACACCTCAAGCATACCTCAACTCGCTTTTACTTTTCTCATTGAATTTCAACCAAAAATGACTCTCAAATATTCAAATCAATATGGGAGGGGCAACATACTAAAAATGCACTATGTACATTTTTTTGGTTATAATCTCACACTTCCTACTAAATTTTGTACTTAAAATAGGAGAGCATGACTATGGATTAAGGTAACAAGCTTTGAAATTGCACAGGCTCTGATATCATCCACCGTATTCAAATACATGTAGCTTTTATATGTAACAAACAATGTACATTTTTGAGGGAGGGCGATTTTAGTGCCCTATGCCACTTCAACTTCAAAATTTAATATCTAATTTCAAAAAGCTCTAAAAAATATGAAACAACTTGAATTAGATGCCATTTCCTCTTGTCTTTCAAGGTAAATTTAGTGAAATATATTTCAAAACAATTCTCCTCTCGAAAATTTTGTTTTAGCTCTTATTATAGAAGAACTTTCCTTTCCAAAACAAATTCTTCCCCTTCCTTCCCCTTCCGGCCTCCACACTTGCCATGGTGACGTTCATTGAGTTTGCAGGGAGGAAAATGTCTCCCTGCAAAGCTGCAATTTTTGCCAAGACCGGAAGGTGGATGGCGAGACGCGGCAGGGTGGAGTGAGGAGTGCGGAGCCGATTGGGGTGCGGCTAAACCTCCTTAGCCAATGGTGTCATTAGGAAGCATATATTCGTCATCTCCCTCTTCCTCTCCCTCTCCTGTCCACGCACCTGGCGGAGCTTGGGCCTCTCGGTTCCTATGTACATCTTCAACATCATTGTAAGCAACTTTGACCCCGGCTGGCTGGAAGGGAACATCCGGTACTATTTCTTCCTCAACAACAGCCCGCTGTGAATAGATTCCTTCCATCCCCGGTTCTTGTTGTCGGCTTGACCTTCCAGGTGCGTCAAATACTCGTTCTGCTGCATGTTGTGCTCCATCTACATCACCTTCTGATGTATGCCGCCTCGAACGGGGAGATTTCTCGACCACAACTTTCCAATCACGATTTAGAGGGTCATCTACAAAAAAAACCTGCATAGAAGCATAATTGTGAGTATAGGAAGGATAAGATACATGTTTAATCTTTTTGGATGAATTCAAATTAATAAAAAAAAAGGGAAGACCAAATGGTGGCATTGGGAAGCGACTCCAACCTGTGTAACCGAGAACGGGAAGACATAAGGATTGTGATTTGTATCATCTTGGCGGCAATGGGTTTTAGCAATCCAAAAACTGTGCTCATCTTGTTTGACAGTGGAATTTCCAGCCAAATTTGGAACAATCCATGAACACTTGAACAAGATTCTCCGGATTGGTCCATAGCAGACAACCACAATCTTCTTCAGGAAACCAATGTAAGGTAGTGTAGCACTAATCCAGTTTATATCAGAAGTGGACGCTCTGCAATGCTGTGGCGACATAACAAAGACTCCGGAATCAAATGTCTCATGAGTTGACATCACATTGCCCCTTGGTTGGCATCTAAAGTGGTTCCCATAGGCCCACATTGACGTATACTCCTCTGCCATGGATGACGGCAACTTAGACATAAGTTGTAGGTCATCATCAACCTCTTGTCCGTTGGCTAGGAGATCTTGCACCCTATTATAAACAAAGTCCACGAAGGGCAAAAGGGGAGGTCTTCCAGCTCTTCTATCCCTTCTCCATTCAATCTCGAGCTCTTCATATTCACTATCACGTAGAACGTTCAATGACCCCCATGAAAGATTATTGTTTTCAGTATTGTCAATATAAACTGCTTAAAAAATTATGAAAAAATTTCATAGAGAATCAAGCGGTGCAAGGAAAAGCCTTACCTTCGAAGTTCTTCGCTTGGCACCGAATTCCACAACACATAGTTGTGGATTGCTAATCTTTCGTGGTTTGAAAGTCTAACACGCTTTCTCGCACCTTCCAATTTTTCACCTTCAACTTTGTCATCCTCCTCTATATCCCATAATCGGCGTTGAAGGTGTAGTGAAAGCTGAGTATAGTTGGTAATATAACCTAGGGCTTCATCTGCTAAGAATCCAGTAGCCATGCAGGCCTCAGGCCTACACTTGTTTCTGACATATTTTTTCAAAATATATAGATACCTCTCAATTCCGTACATCCATCTACTATGCACCGGGCCTAACAAACCAACTTCTTCAACAAGGTGAATCATTAGATGTGGCATAACATCGAAAAAAGCTGGTGGAAACCAAATTTCGAGCAAACAAAGAGTTTCTGCTGTATATGTCATCAACTCACCAATGGAGTCACGATCAATCCATTTAGAACAGATCCGTCGAAATACATTGCCTACACGAATTAGGGCATCTCGGGCGCCTGGATGTAAAAATCTCCGAATTGAGGCCGGAATAATCTGCTGCACAAGTACATGGAAGTCATGTGACTTCAAGGCACCTAACTTCTTCTTTGCGATGTGCTTTCCTAGCGAACTCGCATATCCCGTTGGTGTACGCACTCGAGACATTAAATTGATGAAGGTTCCCCTATCGGCAGGAGTAAGTGCATACGGTGCAGCTGGCATAAAAAACGGAGTCGAGGTCCCAATTCGACGAAGATGCAGATGAGGAGTGTGTTGAAATCGTCGATTCCGTGGCTGACCCGCTAAAACCGGTGCACCAATTTCTTCCATATCACGTCGTACTGCTACTGTATCCTTCTTCCCTAGAATGAATCCAAGGAGGCTTGCGCTAACGTTTTTTTCAACGTGCATCACATCTAGTGTGTGACGAATGAGTAAATCCTGCCACATTGTTCATGTTTAGTGACTCCGTAACCTACTACATTCAGAACATTGTAATCTACACATGTCTTATGCAAATGAATAATTCAAACATTAATATTATATCAAGCAAGCAGGCAAGGATAATAATCTAACCTTCCAATAAGGAAGAGAGTATAGTGCAGATAGCCGCTTGATGCCATGATCTCTGATGGGATCACCAACCACACCAATGACTCCTTCATTTAGTAGATACTCCTCGCGTGCTTGTCCAGCTAGCATAGTTTCTTCGCCTGTCATGCGTGGCTCTGGAAATCGCTCTTCTGTCCGACCCCTAAAGAAGGTCTCGTTGTCCCTCATCCAGTGCACTTCAGGCAAGTAAATTCGATGTTGATTGTCCCACTCATTCTTCTTAAGATGATGGGATCTACGAGAAAAGTTATTGAGACCGCAACAGACACACCCTCTATATCCTTTAGTGACACAACCCGCGACAAGCCCATATGCGGGATAGTCATGGATACAGAACATTAGAATAGCCTTAATAGTACTTAACAAAAAGTTCCTTGAAGCATCCATAATCTCTACACCGGTAGTCCAAAGAGTCTGAAGTTCTTCTAATAGAGGACCTAAGTAAACATCAAATTCCGTGCTAGTGGCGCTCTTCTTGCCAGGAATTATCATACATAACAATACAAAATATTTTTTTAGAGTTAACCAAGGCGCAACGTTGTAGTTCAACAACAATACTGGCCAAACAGAGTAGGAACTCTGTTTTTCTGAAAACGGGTTCACACCATCGGTAGCTAACGCAAATCTAAGGTTTCTAATTTCAGATGCAAACTCTGGAAAGAGTTCATCGATACGCTCCCATGCTGGGGAGTCTGCGACACATCTCATCATGTTATCAAGGCTCTTATTGAGAGCCGAATATACAATGGCCGCCGCTAAAACAGGACTTAGAAACATCTGTTTGATTCTAGGGATGAGTGGAAAATACCGCAACACTTTCTGGGGAACAAGACTCTTACCGACCTGTTTTCTTCTAGGGGCATTGCATTTGAGACAAACGTCTAAATCCTTGTATTGATCTCCACGATATAGGATGCAAACGTTAGGACATACGTCTATAGACTCATATTCCAATCCCAATGTTTTTAACATCTTACTGGCTTCGTACTCAGACTTTGGGAGACCGTTTACTTCTGGGAGAATCACTTTTGATAACAATACAAACATCTCGTTTATCAATGCACTGGACGCCCCATACATCCGCATACAATTTAATATGAGGATAACTGTGGTTAATATGGTTACCTTCGATTCAGAATACAGGGGTGTGCTTGCCTGATCCATGACAAATTCTTGGGCATTTGAATTGAATTGTCTGTTGTCACCGTCGACGCGGACATTGTTGTTGTCATTTGGTGGAGGCAAATCTTCATCACTAGCATTTTCAAATACTTCTGCATCACCCTGGATATCACCTTCATCTTCAGAACTGCTCTCTCCTGAGTCCTCCGGAGAAGGAGGATCAACAGGAACACTAAAGTTGTTGAATTCCACGTTATTATCCCATTGTGGCACACTACTTGGTCTATGTCCCTGGTCATGCAACGTATCATAGGTTTGAAATGATGCATTGACACATTCAGCAATCCATGCATCCTCATCAGCTGGAATTACCCGGTCGCGATTGTAGGCAGACACTCTTTCTCCATGGCTGCGTCTAATTTCAGCATCCCATTCACAATCCGATTCATCGGCGGGGAATCCCTGGTTACAAGTGAGATATGTAGATGTCAAAAATATTGTGACATGATGGAGTAGAGCATGACACAACCTTTCAAAATCAGAAACATTGCATTGAGTTTTGTGTCACAAACATCTTCTTTTTTAGGTATAATACAGTTATCTCAATGAGGCAAGTTTCATCATCATCTAGTACTTACACATTCACTAAAACTCAGTACGGTTGAATTCTGTAACATGTATTTCTTGATTAAGAAGGAAAAAAAAAACCAAACGAATTTCGAATAGAAATTGAACACTTGTAATACGTTGGTACAAGATATGAATGACGCTAAAGTGGGATGTAGACTCACCTGTGAACTACCATACGTTGTTGGGTGACGACCGTACACATCGTCACTAAGATGCCGGCGAACTGTGTTTGCACATTTTTTTGACCTGAATCCGCGATTGCACAGTCTACAAGGACACGATATCTTAAGAGTATTTTGTCCTAATCTAACTTGTTCATCTCTACCGAATGATACTTCTCGAAGCCAGAGCTTCCGACGTCGTGCTTGTATCCGTCGAAGGTCTGTTAGAGGAAGTCTTACCGTGTCCTCCATGTTTGCGATACTGGACAATTCTCAGTTGTGCAGGCTCTGCTGACAACAGGATTGTAATGTATGTGAATAATTCCTTGCTTTTGCTGCCTATCAAACCAACCAAAACATGAGTTCAGAGACGGAAGGTAATTAGGTCAAAGGACGGACTTATGTGGATACAATGCAAACATGGAGATCGTGATAGGATTTCTAACGAGGTGTGAGTTCAATATATGAAGCAAACACTGCAAAGCTTAGAAAAATAGACCTTTAACCTAGTGAACATAAGGATGAGAATGTGAATGCGTCAAAGGGAACAATATTTGAACAGTTGGAGGTGTTGTAGTCAGTATTTTGATGTTGTAACAAAGTGTACAAAGGCAAAACTGAAAGATAAAATAGAGAATAAATAGGTCAACACATAAGATCCTTGTTCGACAAAGTATGGAGAGCTAGGGAAGAGCAAAGAAATTATACTTCAACACAAAGCTAGGTTATGAGACATTGTGTGCAGAGGCGCATACCTAACGTTGTTTTAAGATGATGGTGAACCACGGTGAAGCACTGTGGGAAAAAGTACATGGTTCATGGTGTAATCCACAAAGTCATTGTACGGTCATGAGCTGTGGGGTCACATTTCGTAACAGACAAGGCGGTTAGACTTCAACATACACAATCACAAAGCCTGCCACTCGTCCATTGATGACGTTGTTGTTCAACCTGCGTAGGTGTAATGTGAAGCCAGGGATCCACCCTCCGGTTATCTCACATGTCCACATTTTCTCGTTCCCAATAGTTTCCAAAAGGAAGAGTGCTGCCACTATGGCCGCCTCTTGCTAGGAGTCCCTGAACTCAAAGGTCAACATTGACAGAACCACAGTGACGCAGACTCAATCCCCAAATCATAACCTTCATCTCAATACTGACATGTTGCTCGGAGTTGTTGTGCAAGGAGTCCAAAAAAAGCAATGACATGACGTCTTAGATTGTTACTAAATCATTTGGGATGTTGTACACTATAATTTAAGACATCACTGTTGAGATGAATAAATGTGGAATGACAAATTGTTGTAGAAAAGGACATGACTAACTATAGTATCATAAAATATCTTGCTAATCGTGCACGAGAGGCTTGCCTTTAAGTCGTGTCATCATAAAATGCACCCCATGTTCATAGTGGAGGATATTTGGATTTTATGACGCCGCAATAGGGTGACACCGTGCAAATGGACTAATAACAGTATGGGCCTAAAATACAATGATAATGGTATTATTAGAAATAGATGGTATGTTGTACAACTCTACAGCCGACTGTGACGGCTGGAGTAGAGCACTTGGTGCTTCAACTTCTGGAGGTTAATGTTGTATTGCAAGTTATCACTCTCGCTTTGATAAAGTAATGTGTATCATGCATAAATTTGTTTCTTTCAATGCATTGTTGTTTTCTTAGTGTGGTAGTCCAATTGAGAGTAGTATTGCATCGATTATGCATGTAATGCTCCCTTGTAATCGTCAAGTTAATATGAGTTTCTCGTCTAAGACCGTGTTGAGGTTGTCAAGGAATGTTGTGTTTGACAACAAGGATAGGTGAGCGGCGTGAAAGGATCGGTGACTGGTGATATTGTTGTTGTTGATTGTCTGCATATAGTACTGTCACCTGTGGATTGTAGTGTAAGAGGGGGTCGCCTCAATATGACGAATAGACACATTATTGGGTCTATATGATGAGAACAATTCTCCATCTATTCTAATTTGCACATGTGTGTATTTTGTAGTATGGATAGGAACAAGGAGAACCACTTCAGCTCTATACGGAATGACGTATGTGCCTCAGTAGAAAATTTGACTCCAAGTTATCGACATGGTCAAGGTAACGGTCAGTCCTCAATTGTAAGAATGCAAGCAACGACATTCTCTGCTGCCCCCCGCATGCCAACACTACCGCCTTTTCCGTACCGGTCAACAGTTCTTCGAGGCGTGAATTTGCAGTCCTCGACGGAAAACTTCCGGTTCAGTGGAGGTCCACGTCCCAGGTATTCTCCACATAAAAACACCGTACCCGTCCGCTTTAGTAGAAGTGCAGAGTATAAACGAGTCGTCGACAAGGCAGGAGGAGATTCCAGTTTCTATACCGAATCCGGGGACAACACAGAGATGGAATACGGCCATCAGGCGTTAGAGAACAGTGCATGTGCAGATCGAGGCTTGCCGAGGGCGTCGACTCCTGGTACAGAGTTGTATACAAGTATGCCTACGGCGTCATCCGGATTAGGCACTACATTGGTCGACAGTGCATGTGCAACGATGTTTGAGGAGAGGCCTCTGCCACCGCAGTACGTACAAGTCTCTATCGACATGAACAAATTTGGCACCCCAGAGACTTCAAGACGGACAATAATAAGAAGAGCGGAGGCCGATTACGCGGCACATCTTAAACGAAATGATGGTACAAGGTATATTATTCGTACAGATGCTGCAGGAAAAATAACGGATGGCATGCGGCACGTGACGGCCTTGATCAAACATCTTATGGGGCTGTACCTCGACGTATCACAGGTAAACTATCTAGATTCTGATCCTAAATTTCTATACATTGAGGATCGTGTCCGAGATGAATTTGAGTTTCAACCACCCCTAAAGCCACAGTGGATGCCGCAATATATGCGACGGAGATTGGAAAAGACTCGTAGCATATACAAAAAACATTATGATGATTTTGGCACAAGGCATCCAGAGTGTCCAGAAAATAGATATCCAAAACTCTTGGAATGGTGGAAAAGCCCGTCAGGATCAAATAAAGCACTCAGAATGCTGAAGATGAACGTTGATAGATCAGCGGCACGTAAATCACAAAGCGTTGACGGGGGCATTGAATGGGGCACGACACCGACTTCAATTACCACCGAAGCAAGCCTGGTAGGTCAATTTCCTAATTCAGCATTCCAAAATGCCATAGAGGTATGTAGTACTGTATGTGATGCTTTGTACTTGGCCATGTTGTGTTCTAGAGAGTTGATAGAAGAAATGCGAATATGGTGTAATAATTCTATCAAGGGAGGGTCAAGAGCAATACATGTTTTAATTACAGATGCTAGGTACATAAATGTTCTTTCCATTGATAATGCAATATATTTGATCACATGACTTCCTCTAAGGAAACATTCATGACAGGGTGTCTAGAATTTTGTAATTTATATCTATGCAATTTAGATTAATCACAGAGAACGGGTTTCAATCCTACGAGGCAAGGGTTGGAGGAGAATGTTCAAACTCTCGATTTCGGAGACTGGACCCGTACGTGGCGGACGGCAACGTAGATGAAGAACAGGAGTTCCAGCCCCTACCATCATCGATGCACAGTAACGCAAATTTCCAAAGCGAAGATGTGGACGAGGAGGATGTATTGACAGTGGAGGTAAAATTTCTAAGTAACATGTATGTCTCTGTTAATATTGATACAACAGATATGGTGTACTAGTAGTCATAATGTATTTGTTGTTTAATTATCTTCCGTTTAACATCCTCGTTGTCATGAGATCATAAAAGTCACCCTTGTACAGGAGAGGAATGCGGAAATTGTGAGGAATAGAAACCAAGATCCGAACATCATGAGTACAAAAGACACAAACATGGAGAGCGTTGTACAAGGTCATCACCAGGATATTTGTGAATTAAAAGCCAGCGTGAACGACATGGTAAATATGCTACAAAGTGATCGTGAAACAGTAACGGACCTCATGAGGGAAGTCAAACGATTACTCCTACAGCGGAATGAGACGGGAGGTATTGTAGACGCAATTAATGTCCCGAAGGGAGTAGTTCATCAAGAGACCACCGGAGGTGCAACGAGGAGAGCCGCAAATGATTGTGTTGATGTTGTAAACAACCCCGATTGCGTGATAACGGGTTGCCCTTATTTCCAATAAGAGAACGGAGGGAGCTACAATACGAAAGACCACACAATACTAATTTGGTCAACAATCGTTCGCCTATAGCAGAGGTGGAAGGTCGGGGAACACCTGAACTAGTTTCTCCACTGACAAGGCAGACCATTGAAAGTTTCAATGCAAACACCGATGAGGCAGATCCACACGGAAAGTCTGTGTTTAATGAGGTGGAGAGGTCCATGGGGGGGGATACTATAGACAGTTGTGTGCCTATCCGGACGCAAAGCGGTGGAAGTAATGAATCCCTGCTAGGACTACCACTTGGAAAAAAGAGGGGACAGAAGCGGAAGCCACCCTTGAACTTGAACGAAAACGTGCCACAGAGTACGTAAATTTTTTTTGTCGTATTTGTATTTGTTATATTTCTTCGTTGTTTTCATATTTGTTGTTTATCTCTGATATTACATTTGGTTCTCATTAAAGTATGGGTGAGAGGCTACTCAATGGAATTCTATATGCTTCAGTCATCAGGTTATGTATGGAAGAGAAGATAATCAGTAAACGAACTTGAATTGTTTGAACTTTAGTAGGGTTCAGGAGCCGTCTTGATGGCCTAACATGTTGATGGTCTGACGTGAGTGCGGATGTGTACTCATTCAGAACATCCACTAAAGGGAGGGAAGACATCTCCACAAGAAGAGGGCCATATGACCAAAAGACTGGATGAGCTCAATATTGAGTGTTCGGGTAAAATAGTTGAAATTCCCGAAGTAGGTAAGAGACAAGGTAAAGGCAAAGCAGTTGCCAACAATGGTGAAGGGAAGAAGCGAAAGAGCAAATACGAAGACTGGGTGCCACCATCCAATTTGAAACCCAATTCGCATCAGGTATTTTGGAAGTAAAGTTGAATAGCATAGTGTAGACCTAAATTCACTTGCATGCAATGTGAGTATCAATACATCATATTTGATAATAATAAACTATAAGTAGATTATTATGAAATGAATTTACATATTATTTTAGCTAGGTTGTTGGGCCACGTGGTACCTCTTTGAAATTTAGCAGCAAAGAAGTTATCCATGTGGTGCAAAGGAAGTGCCTAGAGTCAAGGTTGGAAGCATTGCTCACCAATGTTAATGACTGTGGACATGACAGATAAATTTCCCTTTAAATGTTAGCAAGGACGTTTGGGTGATGCACCCAGATCGCCCTGGTGCACCAGTTGCACTTGGTAAAACCGGGTATAGCTTTAAAACTACAAGAAGTAAGCTACATGCATCACCATGGCATGGTGTGAAGTGGGAGCCCGGAATGCAAATGGTTGAGATCATCAAAGTTTATGACAAAGGACGTAAAGTTATGCATCCAAGTAGGCAACCTGTTCCAGGAGTAAAGACTCTCGATCATGTGAAAGATGTGGACTTTGCAGAGGATGCGAACGTACTGTGGGGATCTGATTATTTGATTCTTGTTTCAAAGCCCGGGAAGGTCTAAAACACGATGGTATGGTTGAGTTTCTTGTTTTTTTTGTTGAATAAAATGGTTATAAGCGATGGACATAGATTATTGTAGGGTGAACGGTGCTACAATATTTCTTTCTGAGTTGTTTTTAAAAAAGGTTCCTTTTGAATTATGAAAGCCTCGTAAGCTTCTTACACTCACGATTGCTGGAATTATTTCAAAACTGCAGGATGCTATACCTTGATGAACAGAATTCAGAAGAAGGACCACAGTAATTCCGAGAGGCAGTATTTGAGGAGGACAACAGTAAACCGTTTCCTCCATTAGCAACTACCAGCGGAGTTGTTTCTCAGTATCTATATCGTCAAAGTATTTGCAGTGCACTAGTACGCGTGTTAGTTGTATGGTATGCTTTAGAAATGCTACCATATGAAGCAAATCAGTCTATAGTCAGCTTATGCGTTGTTTGAAAGGAGGGGGGTAGGAAGAAAGTATAGAAGTATGTGTGTTTTTCCTTAGACCCCTTCTCCCGAGTTCGTCCAGTGACGTTTCTAAGGAAGCACGATGTAGTTATGTTGAGTGTGACCTACTGAGTACTTAAAAACAATGTAACTAGTGTTCCGTATTGGTCGTTTCAATGCAATCCATTGGTGCAATGTTTCTATTTCCATGAAAACACGGATCTCATTTGGTGGTGTTGTAATCATTTTGTGAAAAAATACCGTAATATACGGGAAAAATATAAATAAGACGGGCGCCAAATTAGGAACCCTAAACTCTAAAATCTTGGTGAATACAAAAAATATACGCAATTTAAATTTTTTTAAAGGATGCAGGATTTGGTTATAATTAGTTCGGATCCAGTAAATGAACGTCGCATCTACGTCGTTGGTTGTGGACATATGTAGTGAAGACGATTGTGATAGATGTAACCCTGTCGTTCGAAGATGTAAACAACATTCACACACTTCATAGCGTGTGATATATTCCAAATCATCCCGACAGGTGTCGTCGACTCATTTCTTCCCATGGTTTATAGAAAACGGCAATCAGATATACACTGTGACATCTGTTGTTCTCCGATACGGATTCGCAACTCCATCATCGAAAGAGTAACTCTGGAACTTCAAAGGTAAAACAACGGAGTCCTTGTTACATTGACCAACGGGAGCCGAGACCGGGGGTGTCACCCGAGGAGCTGGACGCCCAGCTCCCATGCCTGCTCATAGGAACCCCTTTCTGTACTAGTGTATAGACTACATCGGAGTATGTCATGTACTCTAGTCCCTAAGTCCTTGTACTCGATAACCTCGGAGATCACCACATTGCGTGCCTCCTGATGTAATATCACGTCAGTAGATAATTCATAAGATCATTCATCATTCAACTCTGTCCATGTTCTGATATATGAGGAGCGTCATGGACAATGAGCCATGGATTGTGACCATATCGCTGGCCGCCTTACTGGTGCGCTGGTGGCGCTCTACTTGGCGTTGGAGCGGAGGACGCTGCCTCCGGGGCCCGTGGCGTGGCTTGTGGTGGGCACCTTCCCTGCCATCTCCGGCGCCTTCCCCCACCGAGCTCTGCGCGCTCTCGCCTCCAAGTACGGCGGCTTCATGTTCCTCCGCTTGGGCAAGTGTCCCATCTCTCACTAGAACTCCAATCTCTCAATTGATGGTACTAGCATGCGAGCGTGGGACCTAGCACTTCATATCCATCAAAGTTCACTTCACCTCGTGAATCTAGATACACTGAATCGACCTATGTTGGTTTCGTGTTGGCAGGTTCGGTGGCGACCCTCGTGGTGTCCAGCGCTGCAGTCGCAGAGGAGCTGTTCCGGCACCATGACGCCAACTTCTTGGACCGCCCCCTGCCCAAATGCTTCGACGTGATCACGGACAGCGGGAAGGACCTCATCATGGTGAACGGGCCCTACTGGCGGCAGCTGCGGAAGATCTGCGACTCCGAGCTCTTCTCTGTGAAGCGCCAGGCGTCCTACCAGAGAGTGAGAACGGACGATATTCAGACCCGCGTGAGGGAGATCGTCGCGGCCGTCGAGCAGGGGAAGTCGATCGGCTTCTTGAACTGGCTGCAACGCGTGACGGCGAACAACATGACGCGTATGACCACCAACAGAAGGTAATTGAATGTTATTCCACTTCAAAAGCGCAGGTAAGGTTATGCGCTACATCCACTGATGTAGCTACAGCATCCACTACTGTAGAGTGAATGGAGAGTTCATGGAGTGTTCCTGCGAACTACTAAGAATTTGATGCTCTCTACCATTATCAGTTCTCTTCCCTCCTCTCTAATTTCTTGAAAAGAAGGCGAGAAGAGGTTGCACTGAGGTAGTGGGAGATCCTTAGTGGTCGATCACAGGATATTCACACGAATCATCCACTGCAGGTTCTTCGGAGACGGGACCGAGAGCGAGGAGGACAAAGAGGACTTCGAGTTCCTGGCGAGCCACATCATGGAGATGCTCGGGGTGTTCCTCATCAGCGACCACGTCCCGTACCTAGGCTTCAAGGCTTCAAGGCTGGGGAAAGAGATTCAAGGACATGCGAGCACTCTACTGCGACGTCACAGAGCGCGTCTTCGAAACCGAGAAGCACAGGTTACGCGCCAAAGAACGTCGAGGTGACGAGAGCTTTTGTCCCAGACTTCGTCGACTTGTGTGGAGGATGCCGGACGGAGAATCAGCCCGGACATGACCGAGGCTGATTCTCTACACTAAACACTGAATTTAGTGTGGATTCATTATTGATGTGGATCACCCACACTAATTTCCATCTAAGCATGTGCATGTCATCTTCTAATTGGGTATTTGTTCTCAAGCAAGTGTGTGTCAGTCAACAATTGCATGTAAAATTTTAAATAGCAGTAGTAAATTTCAAATAGTCTAGTCTACACTATATTCACGGAACGGTGTAGCAATCTGCACGGTGGCTCAACTGCTTCCAATTGGCCCACGGCGCACCAAATACATGCAGTATTCCATCAACAATGATTACCTCAAGGAATATTATGTGAAAAATACTCGCCAACTTGGCACAAAGAATACGGAAATATACTAAAAATATGGCGACCTTGCCAGCCTAGCAGACACGCTACGTTGTGTAGTGGTGCGCGAGCTTGCCCTCCTATTCACCGTAGTAGCGCTCGCTTGCACCGCTACATAGTCCATATGGATTGTATCAAATTCTAGGCCGCATGACTAATGACATATGATGTGAGAAGGTGAGAGGTTGAGAATTAAGGTAAATCCCCCATAACGGACAAGTTAAGCAATATGCATGTATGGGGAGAGAATTTTTATTTTTATTTTTAGTGATAGCCAATAGAATTACAATTCCAACCCAAGTGATTTCATGTTTTTTGATGAAAATTGAATCAGTTATGAATTTTCAAAGTGTGTTGCCATGATTCTAAATCCTTAGGAATGTTCAAATGACCAACAAAGAAACTAGTACTATAAGTAAACTTTAATTCTTCAAGTGATGGTCGCAAGTGTGGTTGTATGAAGATAATAGGGTTTGCTTTAATTAAACTCCTAAATGTCCAAACATCCAGATTTTGGACTAAGAAGAAATTTTTTCATGTTTGATTTTTTCTCAATGAAGATTATCGTCATCCATCCATATTTCAAAATTATTTATCTCATTACATCTTATTTAAAAATGTATAGAATTTTTTATTAATCCCTTTGTTCCATAGTTAGGCAAACAAATGCCCATATTTTAAAGATAGCCTACACAATTGGCTTCGATACTTTTCACAAAAGCAATAAATTGACTATGGTCTCCACAAAAGAAAAGGAACTCCGGTCTTTTAAAAGCAACCACATGGATAAAGTGTTTGTTTGCCAAGAAAGAATAGACTTTGTTATTCTTGAGAAGCACGGTATACTTGCATTAGGTAGCATCTTCACATCAAATGCAATCTTCACACAACATTTTTCCATGAGGTGGCATCCTTACAAGAAACTAGATCTTCTAGTTTGGGATGCAAATTTGTGGCACTGCAAAGGCATTGTACTGTACAATGAGCCTTGAAGTAGAAATATCCATAGGCACTTCAAGGATAACCAACCTTAATCCTTTAAGGCCAAACGACCATATGTGGGTTGTCAGGAATGCTATCTTGTGAGCGGTGAGCGGTGAGCGGCGAGCGGCGAGCACTGAATTCATGACAAATTTTACCATTGATTTAGTTGTGAAATTAAAAAGAACACCTATTGCCGTGAGTGTAGGTGGATTGTGTTTAAAAAAAAAAACAAAAAAAAAAACAAAAAAAAAATTCTTGATCTGCAATCGCTTTAATTTATAGTTTAGTTCATAGAGGCACCTATAGCCGTGGCACTATTATTAGAAATTTGGCGAAAAATCACAACAAAAAGTAATTTAATAAGAGAATCTGATAGATAAAAAATGATACTTACTGATGGATATTAAACAATTGTTATAATGTATTTTTGAAATTAGAACTATACCTTTATCGCACCATGAATAGTTTACGAAGTTTCGAATATTTTTAGATGGTCCATCACTATCATTCTCTCCATTCGGCAACCTGAACCTTCTTTCAGAAATTTCCATAATCCTATAATCCCATATCGATTGGTGAGGCTGGGGAGGTGTACTATATAATGGCCGAGTACCACTAATTCTTCCAGTGACAAGCCCGGATGGCCTGGTCATCTCAAGCTGCAATTGATACTGCCGTGGCAGCCTTCGGGTGCTAGTGCCGGGTATACAAGGACCTTGGGAGACTCGGTTCAATCCGTTTGGTGTAGTTCAGATACATGGTAGACTCAAGGTAGGTGCGGTTGTAGCACAACAAGTTTTTAGTTTTTGTTTTTTTTTTGTTTTTTTTCATTCGTCTTTTATATCCATATAACATGTTCACTTCATACATTTCGCTTCATGCACCATGATATTTATTAGAATAGTACTACATATTTGACTCAATTAGAATAGTAATACACATCCGAGAAAATTCTTCTATTGCAATTCGCAGAGTTATTCAAGCGATGTTTATCCATGGACTTATGATATTTGCAGTAAAACAATTTAGATAGTTGAATAGATATACTTTATCTCCATATTTTTAATTCTATTGTAGAAGAAAATAAGAGGACTATAGATGTACTTCTCCCCCATTAATGAAATATAAAATCGGGCTTATTTGAAAGACAAGTTTGCATTGTAATATATGTTACATTATCTCTAACTAGAGTACAAACATTTTTGTTATTGAAACAAAAAATCAAATGAGACTTGCAAGGGTGATATATATCCATAAATCCAAAGCCCCATATTAGGTCAATACGGCATACAAAATAGAAGAATCACTACTCTTCACTACTGAACTCATCGTCACTGCCCTGATGGATAAACGGCATACTGCTATCAGAACCATTATCGGAATCAGTACTAGCCTCCTCAGCCTCGTCATCCACAGAATCCTTCGCTCCAGAGCCAGATCGAGCAGTCGGTGGACGTCGTGGAGGCGACGGCTGCGCTACGGATGCAATGGCAACAGCTTCGGCATATTCAGGCAATATATGACCATGCTCCGGACTCACAACCTTCCCTGCCAAGCGAGCCAGCACTCCAACAGGAGGTGTTGACAGAGAAGCCATCAACGACGTCGAGAACCAACTGCAACAAATTTTATTAGTAAAATACCAATGATAGAAAAAGATAACAATAAAAACAAATAAAGGAAGAGAACTTACTTACAAGTTCTCTTAGGCGCAGTCTTAATCTCTGGTTCATCATCACCAAGTTCCAAAGGGCGCTTGAGAGAAGTCTGCTCCAAGGGCTCAACAATCGCAGAAGTAACCTCCACTGTCTGTGGAATCATGGGTCGAAGCACCTCGTCTACCAAGTCCATGTCTGCCTCCAAGGCAAGAATATGATGCTTGAGGGCTTTGCAAGCCTTGATAGATGCACCTGCAAAAAGTGTAGAATACAAACAGAATGAAATTAGAATCATGATTTAATAATCAAACCACAAAATGCAAGTATAAAATTAATATACCTATAGAAGCAGTAAGGTCCATGACGATCTCATCCTCCTTGGTGCAAAGATCAATAAGTGCCTCCAACAGATTCTGCGACTTCTCTCTGGCTCCTCGCCATGGCATACCGGTGGAGGCTCTCACCGTGAGTGACTCCTCGGTGATGAAGTTGGTCAGATGACCGTCTGAAGAGAGCTCAATCCCATCCGCCAAAAGTTCCACTCTGTCATTGAAGACAAATGGAGTTGGAGGATTCGCCTTTCGAACGAAGCACTTGACCATGAAAGTCTTGTGTACGCGGCCGGGGCGAGCATCAGAGAAGAGGGGAAGTCCATTGATGGCGAACCACTTCGCCTCTTCGTCAAAACCCGACCACTGAGCCCACGAAACCAGTTCATTTGAAATGAACCTGGAATCTGGATAGAACACGATGATAGCTCCTCCGTCACGAAGAAATGACTCTGCCAACTTGAAGTTAAACCGAATCCACAGTGATTCCTTCCGACCCTTGGGGGTTGGCACTGAAGGTAGTGTGTTCCATGGTGGAATCACAGTACCACCCTGAATCCCTGGAACCGGCAAGTCCTCCGGGACGTTGAATATGAACAAATCCGCCAAACCATCCTCAGTCAACTCCCCCTTCATGTACCGCGTCTTGGATCCGCCATGGGCCATCAACCACTGTGCTATATCCCTCCAAACTGGTGGAACATCATCCTCAGCAGTAACTAAATCATAGTCAGTAAAGATAGAGTAGGCGCTCGTATTGATTACCTCAACAGCAGTAGTGGACTCTGTCTGCTCCACGACAGGAATCAAATAGATGGTCTGCGCTGGTTTCGCAACGAACACTCCTGGGCGGCTGCTGGCAGATGGAGAAGCGCCAAACGTTGTCAATACAGGTGCCGGCTGTGAGAACGATCCAAGACCCACAGCAGACAATAATTTCTCAAGCCCCTCCTTGGCCACCAGAGCTGCCAATTCCTTGTTCCTCACTCGAGTCTCTTTCTTCTCCTTCCTTGCAGTCTCTTTCTCCAAACGGGCCGCTTCTCGCTCAGCAACTCTGGCTGCAATCCTGGCGGCCTTCTGTTGTGCCCTCTCTTTGGCCTTTTCAAAGAGCTCAAGGTCAGGCTCAACCTGGAATGGAGTTGAAGCCTGCAAAGCAGGACCCTCACCAGAATGTTGAGCCAAGGCATCACATGAGTCTCCAAGCTCCACCTCGTCACCTGGAGTTGGAGCTGAATGCCAAAGCTCCAAGTACCAAGGACATTGAGTCAAATGATGCCGAGTAAAACGGCGCAACTGAGATTCTGTGAAAATGCACTCAGCGCTGACTGTGGTATGACACCACTTCCTCAGCCGGATTGGCAACTCCCGAGGCTGCAAAGCTCCATTCTCAACGAGCTCTCTCCAAAAATAGCGGAGCACCACTCTCTTCACACTCTGAGGTATCTCAGGTTGCTTGAGAAACTCATCTGACTTCACGAACGGCTTCGGCCCACTAAAATGGTTCTTGAACGCCTTTTCCAGAATGTGAGAGAGCTGGCCTCAACCCATGAGCCAATATCCAGAACGGGGTTAGGGACACCCTCCATCTTGATAGTGATGTTGTCATCCTTGACGACCTTGGCAAATAACTTCTCAACCTCCTCTTCAAGCTGTACAATGAAGACAAAATGTTAGTAAACAAGACTTACAACTGAAGAAAAAACAATCAGAAAACGATTAAAGGAAAGTGAACTTACCCCTGCCCAAAAATGAAGCCACTCAAGCCAGGGTTTAAGACTGATCTCCGAACAAGGTGCTTTTGGAAAATTGTATTCATCCCTGCCTTCTTTGGACAAATTCCACCAACGCATCCATCTCCCTTTGAACCTCGCAGAAACCTTGGAAGTGCAAAGCAATTGCAACTTCTCTAATGTGATTTCGGGCTTGTTCTGATAAACATCATAGTGATGAAGAACCTGAAGCCAAAAACAGATAAATGGTCAATAATAATCATAAAAATATTAGAAAAATATTGAATGAATGAGTGCAATAAAATGAATAAACGAATACCTCTTTGAAAAACTTTTCATCATTACGAGGGTCAGCAATGGCAAGAAGTCGGGTGAGTAGAGTGCCACATTGAGTCTTCTTCTTTTGCACCGCATCGGAGCATAGATTGACCAACTCCGCTGAGCTTCCAACACGATCAGCCCCAACACCGGTCACAAGTGTGTCACGATAAGTTCGAATACAATCTTCTTGAGCAGCTATAAGCTCTCGCTACACGAAGAATTTTTTTCACAGTCTTAGTATACTTTCCCAAACTAATTCAATAACATTGCATATACGTATTTTGGGGCATAGATAACAGCATAGAGTACACAATGATGGATCGAATACAGTCCCAACGTACCTCATAGAGTAACTTCAAGAATGAATCGAAGGTCATATGGTACCATTTTTTGGTGCCCTTTCTAGCCTACTCCGCCACACTAGCATCGTGATCCTCTTCACTTATCAAACCCTTGAGCTGATCGAAGTCCAACAATCCAAAATGCTGAACTCTCTTCACATCATGTGACAGTTTTTGTGTCACATGGTCGGAGTCTTTCTGCCTGAGTGACAATGTTCATGAACATCAAAGTCATGCGATAAAAACAATAGAAATACAGAACAATTGAATGACGCAAAAAATAAAAGAAAATTAAGAATAGAACTCACTTGTTCCAGTCCGTCATGGCGTTTAGTAATATATGGCGGTTCACCAATGTGGGCTCTAATACAACTGCCCGAACCGGAACATGAAAGGTAGAATCGTTTTGGTGCATGGTGGATATGACATCCATCCATGCAAGATGGCGGTGGTTGCCATCCCACACAAAAAAGTATCGATCAGAAAGGCCGTGCAACTCTGGCCTACTCGCAATCAAAGCTTCAAACTTCTTGTCCTCCGCCCTCCATAGGTTTGACCATCCCTCGCGCTCTTCAGGCAAAACTTCCCGTTCGACCATGGAGAAGTCCTTCAATGCAACATAGAAACATGCAGATCCTGGGCGGTAGCCTTTGACAAACTGGCTCTTCAACTTCTCTATGTCCGGCTTGACTGGAATACGCACCTCTGTCATTGGCAACATTCGGCAAAGGGGGATGTGCAACTCCCCAATAGATGGATGATGAGACTTCTGGAGCACATCGTAGGAAGTCCCACGAATGGACTTCCTCAATGAAAGCTCAGTTGAGTCCAAACCAGGATCCACCCCCATCACCGGTATAACTTGCAGGACTAAACTTGATTCAGCATTCGGCGATCTCGAAGCCTCTGGCGCCGGCGATCCTTCAACCTCTCGAGCCGAAAATGTGTCCTCACAAGGCATTCCCAAGTCCTCCGTTGGCGTGACCTTGTCCCCATACTGTGACTCCATCTGATGACATCAAGTGAAAATTGTTAGGATATTCAAACAACAACACGAATGAAGTGCTCATCTAAACTCAAAGAATAATATCAAATGCAAAAAAATATGAAGGAAGCAACATGACAGAAGAAAACGTATGCACGCACACTCTTCAAGCTCACAGATATACGAATCATAAAACAGCCAAAGTAAAAAAAAACCAGACTTCAATACTCCCCATCAGTATGTCGGATCCGAGGGACCCCTCTGGACCTCCATGTATAATCCATCATTTCGTACTCTGACCTGAACTTGACTCAAAGTTTGCACAAGCGAACCCACTCTACTATTAATCTAAAATGGACACTATGACTCTATCAACAATACTAGGCAATGATTCCAGCACTCATGAGTTATGAACAACGAATGTACATACACTCATTAAGTTCACAATGATACAAATCATCAACGAGCTAAAGTCAAAAAAAAAAAAAACAAACTTCACTACCACTGAGAGTGCCTCGGATCCGAGGGACCACTCTGGACCTCCAAGTTCAGTTCGTGATTTCGAAATCTCACCATAACTTCACTCAAAGCATTCCCCGATCAAACGAACTCTACTAGTAATCTAAAATAAACACTAATATTCTACCACCTTTACTCGGGAAAGATTCTAGCGCTCATGAGTTTAGGAAGACTAATGCACGCACACAGGTGATGCTCACAGTGATACGAATCATGAATGAGCGACAATCATAAATTTAAAAAACAAAACTTCAGTACCATCGAGAGTGCCTCGGATCCGAGGGACAACTCTGGACCTCCAAGTTCAGTTCGTAATATC
Organism: Bryoerythrophyllum caledonicum; assembly: GCA_963971425.1. Taxonomy (NCBI): domain Eukaryota; kingdom Viridiplantae; phylum Streptophyta; class Bryopsida; order Pottiales; family Pottiaceae; genus Bryoerythrophyllum; species Bryoerythrophyllum caledonicum. Next base: position 2,546,861 of record OZ020519.1, on the reverse strand, counting down.
GTCATCTGACCTAAACTTGAATTCAAGTAATGCATGAGCAAATCAACTCAACATACAATCTGAAATGGACCCTAAGATTCTATCAACAATTCTAGGCTGAGATTCCGGCACTCAAGAGTTTAGGTAAACTAATGCAAGCAAACTCATGATGCTCACAGCGATTCGAATCATGAATGAGCGAAATTTAAAAAAAAAAAACCAAACCTCAGTACCACCGAGAGTACCTCGGATCCGAGGGACAACTTAGGTCCTCCAAGTTCAGTTCGTGATTTTGTAATCGGACCTAACTTTCAATCCAAGTACTGCACGAGAATATCAACTCTACATACAATTTTGAATTGCATTCTTAAATTCTATCAACAGTACTAAGCTACTCTTATGAGTTTCGGTAAACTTATGCACGCCCACTCATGATGCTCACAGAGATTCAATCATGAAAGAGCAAAAATTTTAAAAACAAAAACCAAACTTCACTACCACCGAGAGTACCTCGGATCCGAGGGACAACTCAAGTCCTCCAAGTTCAGTTCGTGATTTCGTAATCGGACCTAACTTTCAATCCAAGTACTGCACAAGAAAATCAACTCTACATACAATCTAAATTGCATTCTCAGATTCTATCAACAGTACTAAGCTGCTTTTATGAGTTTCGGTAAACTTATGCACGCCCACTCATGATGCTCACAGAGATTCAATCATGAAAGAGCGAAAATTTTAAAAAAAAAAACCAAACTTCACTACCACCGAGAGTACCTCGGATCCGAGGGACAACTCAGGTCCTCCAAGTTCAGTTCGTGATTTCGTAATCGGACCTAACTTTCAATCCAAGTACTGCACGAGATAATCATCTCTACTTACAATCTGAAATGCTTTCTTAGATTCTATCAACAATACCAGGCAATGATTCCAGCCTTCTCGACTTAGAGATAACGTATGAACGCACACTCATTAAGATCGAAGTGATACGAATCATGTAATCCAAATATCAGCGTCATCCTTTCGTAGAACATGCATAGCAGGTTTCATGTCCGAGTTGAATTTGAACTCACCATTAGAGTGAGCCGGTTCTTTACTACTTCGACAGCGTCTGCTCCAAGGCGCTTATACCCAACTTCGGCTCGACTCGGAGAAGCACCAACCTGCATATGTCTGAACGCATTTAGGGTTTTTGGAAAAAAAATGAACAATTCTCACCAAATCAGGGTTTACTGGAATGGAAATCAAGAATTGGGTGTTGGGTAATGTGCGGCGGTCTTGTGTTCAATCATATAATTCCAGTACCGAACTTCGAAAGATGTCACTGGACTTTGAATTTCCAATTTTGAAGTGAAGCATGTGAGTTGAGAACGTTTCCAACTTACCTCTCCAGGTTGCGGCTGCTGCTCCACGTCGTCGTGCGTCTGTCCACTTCCTTCACCGTTCTCACAACCTCCGACCTGCAATAGAAAGGGATTCCTTCTTATGCATATCAAGGTTCAGCATGTCCACCTTTCATTTAACTGATGTTCATGTACGACTCTATAATGCAAAGCTATGGCAGAAACTGTAGCAGAAAACATTTACCAAACCAGGAGTATACTTCCGACGCCACTTGTAAGTTGAGTTCAGTGAAGCCCTATAGTTGGAACAGCTCGTGTTCGAGTAGAGTTCAGATTGATCCAGACAGCTTATAACTCGCGAATATTGAATCGGTAAATTTCCTCACATACTAAAAGGCAGATTCTAGCGACGAAATAGTCTAAGAAGCATAACACAGAGTATAGTTGGTTACGCATTATGCTATTTAGGAAACCAAACTTACGATGCATATTGTAAATCGATCTGATGATATTGTACCTGTGTCATTTGGGCCCGCTCTGCACCCAATAGTATTGGCCCAGTTTCCCCCGCACTCCCTCGTTCGTTCCGTGGTCGACCATTGGTTGCCCTTGTCGTGGACCTATTCCTATTCCTTGTGGATCGTGTTAAATTCACTCGGCTCTTGGGGTCCATACATGAGTCCATGCTTTGACAGTCATTGTCGTCAACAACACCGTTTGCACCCTTACCCCCATGCATTGAGCTTACTGACGCATTAGGTCCCCTGAAATCACTCGTCATAATATCTTGTATAGACTCTTGTTCTCCCCTTTCTCTACGCAGCTGCATCACATAGCTGTACGACTACACAATATGATTTAAAGTATGACCAATATATGATTGCAGTAATGAAAATAAAGTAATCATATGAAAATATTGCACTTACTTCGACAGTATTGTATGGTGCTTCCTCTGCTTGAAGTATACTTGACAAATTCCTGAATCGCACGGGCCCCTCAGATGACAGGTCCTCACGCTTCTCCTCTGAAACCTTGGCCTTCTGCTGTTGTTGCTGCGTTCGAGACCGACTCGGCTTTGGATTTGACTCGTCTGTTGTTCTTCTCTTCCTGCCACCCTTGCTTGTCATCCTCTGCAAGTCCTCCTGGTTGCGTCACATTGAACATTTTCACCAGGGTAGTGCTGCTATGATATGGCAAGACATCGTTGAACCATATTTACCCTTACATAGTTCTATGTTACTATTTCAATCAGGTACCAACGGGATGGCCCATGTAGTATTAATCGTTGTCAGCCTTAATTTGAATTTCAAGAACAAAGTTAGTCGTGGCTATAGCATATCTATTCTTTGTTTCTGCAGTCACAAGCATTCCACTTTTCTCAATTTATCATTCATCTTAAGTGAATAACGACAACACCAGGGAATAATTAACTTTAAGCAGACTTAGTGGCTTAGCAGATACAACTAGTGCATATCTATTTGTAAATTGCTGACTCAGATCATGACCTCTAGATTTGAATCAGAACTTTGTCGTGTTTAATAAAGATGTGTCAGATTGTGTGCAAGTGGTACTCGCAGACTAAAAATACAATATAGCGTCGTAAAGATAAATTGCGTGCAATGCGATTCTTTCAGTAAACATATTATTTTACTCTCTTTCAATTTGTGATCTCACATCTCTCTTCTCATTGGTTATTTGCTGTCAATTCATTTAAATAGAAGTAAACATACAACATACAAACTGATTGGTAAACTCCGCCTTAATAGGATCAACCTCTCAATTTATTTCCTTAACTTGAAATCTATCCAATAAATATTTAGGCGCCGTCAGAGAGCGTGCATGGGCATCTGACATAAGGCTATAAATATTTTTGCCGATTATGAGCACGATGCGTATCCGTAATTGGACGTATCCACCAGGGTTGTTCGGCCGTCCGTCCGTCCGGTAGTGTCCGTCCGTCCGAATGTCCGTCCGATAAGGGTCAACCCTAGTTTGACCATGACTTGAGGTAAATCAATTTACCCACTGCCACGAAGGCGACTACGTGGCTGACACATCGTCAACAGGGTCGCACGCGTGCGGACAGGGGGCGGGCGCGTACGGAGATGGGCCGGGCGCATACTGAAGGAGCCGGGCGCGTGCGGAGATGGGCTGGGCGCGCACTGAAGGGGCCGGGCGCATACAGGGGAGGACCGGGCGCATACCGTGTTGGGCCGGGCGCGTACATGGGTGGACCGGGCGCGTATTGTGAGGGGCTGGGCGCGTGCAGGGAGGACTGCGCGCGTAACGCAAGTGTCCGGGCGCGCGCGGTGAAGGACCGGGCGCATACTTGGAGGGGCTGGCGCGTCGGCCAAGGTCGCGCGCGTTCGTAGAGGGGCTGGGCGCGTTCGTGGAGGAGGACTGGGCGCGTTCGTGGAGGGGGCTGGGCCTGGCGCGTGGCCTTTGGGGTCGCGCGCGTATGGGTATTGAATTTAGGGGTCGCACGCGCTCTCTCACTTCTTAACATGCATGAGCTTCATATCG
>OZ020519.1:2458975-2542819 GCA_963971425.1 Bryoerythrophyllum caledonicum | reverse complement strand
CGGCTGCGGCTTGACACTTGCTAGTGAGAGCAGGAAAATAAGCAGCCAACTGGCCACTTACCTACCCCTGAGCTAGAGTGACAGATGTAGTACATCCAAGCTAGGCTAACAAGCTCCAATTGTTCCCACATTGAATTAAATTGTAGGTCGCTCTAAGACCACACTTTTTGCATCTACATTATTTTTTTACATACTGTAGTTATTTACATCAAGACAGCGTGCGCGCCCGGCCACATAGAGAATGCGCCCCGGCCCCAGATGCTCCTGCTCCAGCACTATATAAGAACTATATGCGATGTGTTTGACTCACCTCACATCCTTGGCTTCGTGTCCTGGAACTCTTTATTGGGCTCCTTGCATGAATCTACAAGTTTGTGAGTGACCTTTGGGTCATTATTTTCTATGCACACACAATTTCCTATTACTTTTGGCGGATTCTCTTTGGCACAACATTGCGCGCCAATTTTATTGTGATGTCGTCTCAACAAAGGGCTCAAACGAAGGAGTGGGCTCCATGGTACACATTTAACAAGAAGGATCAAGTGACATGTGTTTGGTGCAATTACACGTTCGCATACAAACGTGAGAGGTGCATGTCACACTATGGGTATCCACAATGGACGAAGACTTCGTCCACTAAGGCCCCAGCAGTTGTTAAGGCCCGTTTTAAAAGATGCGGGAATATTATTCCTACTAGGATGACCGACGCAGAGATCGTTGGCCTTCCTAGCGCACCAGCAACATGTTCCACTGAACCTTGTTCTAGCCAATCCATCCAACAAGGTAGTTTCTTGGAAACTCGAAATGAGAAGAACACGCAGTCCACAAATCCTCTAAGCCAAGCAGCATCATCAACACCAAGATCTGTACGACAACGGAGCTTTCCAGAGGCTTACCAAATAGAAAAACGAAAAGAGTTGGACGAATTATGGGCACATTTTTTTTATGAAGCAAACGTTGCATTCAACGTGGTTAGACATCCGGCCTTCATCAAGGCCACCCTCGCAACGTCAAAGGCGGGTTTCGATTATACACCGCCATCGTACAATGCCATGAGGACGACATACATTGAGCCTCTAAAAAAAAGTGAAAGACCTTGTGGACAAGAAGACCGGCGTAGATATTGCCAAGTATGGGGCAACAATATGCTCGGACGGGTGGGACAATGTTACACGTCGCCCTCTCATGAATATCATGCTCGTATGTCCAATGGGTGATATCTTCTTGGGGTCTATAGACACCACGGGTATGAAGAAATCTACGGCATATATAGGGGACCAATTGAAAAGTTTTATCCGTAAGGTTGGACCATTGAATGTGGTCCAAGTGTGCACCGATAATGCTTCAAACATGTTGGGGGCAATGAAGAAGGTCAACGATGAGTATCCGCACATATATACTCAAGGGTGTTGTGCACATATTTTGGACCTCCTCCTCGAGGACTGGGGGAAAGAAGGCATGTTTGCAGACCTCGTCCAGAAGGCAAAACAAATTGCATTGTATATCCAGAACCACCATGTGCCCATGGCCCTTTTTCGTCGATTTTCGCCACAATTGTCTCTGTTGTGGCCAGCAGCAACAAGGTTTGCATGCAATTACATAATGATCCATCGTCTATTGGAAGTGAAGAATGCCCTGGAGATGGTTCTGATAGACCCAGCATGGATATCCTACGAATCCTCTCTTTTCGATAGGCAAAACGGGCACCGTGCCCATGCGAAGGCATCGCAGGTGCGAGCCACCGTTCTAGACGAGACTTTTTGGCATCGGTGCAGTAACTTTGAATTTGTAGTGGCACCAGTACTAAAGGCATTGCGGACTTTTGATGGTGACACTCCGGCAATGGGAATTGCTTGGGTGACCATGAACAAGCTAAAGGAGCATGTGTTCAAGCTGCGCAATGCGCCATTCAACATGCTTGACGGAATTGCAACTCGCCTTGAAGGATCATTCCTACGGCGTTGGGAGATGATGACAACAGATCTCCATTATGCAGGGGCTTTATTGAATCCTTATCTAGCCAATAACTTGCAAATTCAAAACAATGGTGAGGCCATAAGGGCCCTAAACAAGGTTGTTATGACGCTTCGTGGTCCACTCGGAGTGTCTTTTTCGGCAGTAATGCTCGAAATCACGGAGTATGAAGAATTGCGAGGCCCATATTCACCGGAGGAAGCTGGGGAAATTGAAAACAACAACCTCTTGCCTCACCAATGGTAGAACCGCGTGGGCGGGCAATCATTGCCTATCATTGCGAAGCGTATACTAGCACAAACCTGCTCGGCCTCGTCATGTGAGCGTAATTGGAGCATGTATTCGTTCGTGCATAGTAAGAGCCGAAATCGCTTGGGAGTGCAGAAAGCGGAAGATTTGGTTTACATCTACACGAATAGTTGATTGCTCCGAGAACGTGTTCGTCCAGACCCGATTCGATGGTATGAGGAAAATGTGCACTCGGAGGAGTCTGATCCAGATGGGGGACTTTCTTCAAACACAGAGGACGAGGGCTTGGAGTCGGATGATGAGGGTTACAACTGGATGGGCGGCGATTGGGAAGACCTTGCCGGTGACAACAACCCCATGTCTGATCATAGCCCACCTAGGGACAACTCTGCAAACAACGAGCACGGTCGAGATGCACTACATGACCATTTTCACAACGTCCACGGTGACCCAGTGGATCCTTTTGTGTTTGATGATGTCGACGGAGCGGCAGTCCATACTATAGTAGAATTATCGGGTGAAGACCGTGCCCAAAAAGCTAGGGCAGACAAAGATGGATCGGCATTGGGGGGCAATCTTGATGGAGATGACAACATCTCGGAGAATCAGTCTTCCAACTCAAACGGCTCTAGCGCCTCGGGCCCTTCTAGTGGCGATGGCCCTGAACTCGACGGTCATGGCATTGGCATTGCAGCAAACGATACATTTCCTCACGATAGAAACGAAGTGAGCAGTGGTGGAAACAATAATGAATCTCATGAGCCAATGGCCACCACGGGGTCCATTGAAGTTGTGAGAAGCTCTCCGGTTTTGCCTCAAGCAATAGAACCGGACTCAGAGGAAGACATGCCACTACAAGATTTGTTTCGGCGGCCCCGTGATCAAAGTACCGCATCGATCGGAAGAACTCTTTTACGTGTAAAGGAAAAGACCTCTTCAACAATAGTTCGGCCACCCGTCCACCGTAGCGCACTCGGCCCAAATGGTGGTGTGGAGCGTGCAATACTAACCCCACAACTTCCCTCCGCGAGGGTTGGGTCCTCTACTATGAGCAGCCATTTAGGGACACGGAGGGGCGAGAACAATGGTACTCTCCCTTTCTTCACGGGACCTTGGCGAAGTGGAACCTCGGAGAGAGTCATTGGGGCCAAAGGCAACCGCTCCAAAAACATGGATGGAGTAACAGAAAAAAGGAAGAATATCCGAGTAAAACGACTTGTGAACGCCGCATCATCTACTGGAGCCGAGCTACAATTACGAAACTTGGCCTCAGAGATTGAGGAGTACGTGGCACCAGTCTTGGAAAATGCAGCGGAGAACTTCTCATCATCGGGCGATGATGCAGACGATGAGGATTGCGATGAGGTATCTGGCGACAATACGGTGGTGCTTCGCGGGCTTTCTCTTCCCCAAAATGTTCGCCGATCAAAACGAAAGCGAAAACACAATGAAGAATCCTCAAGCTCAGATGATTAAAAGATGACGGACATGAGGGTACTACAAGTTAAAAGTGACTTTAGTGGTGTGGTGATAGCATGGTATAATTATCAATAGCACCGCGGTTTTAAACTATGTACTTGGTGTTGAGAGTGCCCATTCATGAAAGCACCACATTGAAATAAATAATTTTAATGTTAGAGCATCTTGGTACAATTGAATTCTTTCACATTCTCTAAACCTCAGCCCTTTTGAGGGGCAGACGCAGTGTTCGATCGCGTGCGCCCGGCCCCTAATCGGGCGCGCCTGATAGGCAGGTGCGCGCGCGACCTACAATGGAACGCGCCAGGCCCGTGACGCTGCGCGCCCGGCCCCTAACGGTACACGCCCGACCTTGACGGTACGCGCCCGGCCCTGAAATGCACGCGCGAGGCCGTTAGGGGTATGCGCCCGGCCCTGTATGCACGTGCTCGGCCCTAAATCGTACGCGCACGGCCCTAATTGGAACGCGCCCGGCCCTACATGAACGCGCCCGGTCCAGATTGGTACGCGCCCGGCCCCAAATGCTGCGCGCGCGGTCCGAAGGCACGCGCCCGCCCCTTGATGTGACGTGGAATGCCGTCTGACGTGTCGTGCACACGTGTTTTACCAGGGGATAAGTTGAAAATTGGATTTAGGGTTTGTAATTTTTTTTTACACGCAACTGTCCGCCAAAAAGTGTTGTCCGTCCTGTCCGTCCGTCCTACTGTCCGTCCGTCCGCTGTCTTTGGGCCCCTGTCCGTCTATGTAGACAACCCTGGTCTCCACTGAGATGTTTAGGCAAGCAGTTGATTACTTCAATATACAACCGTCATCATAGACAGCACGCATTCCATATCCTCTGCTGCAGAGAGCTCTTGACTATGGCGTCACTCACATCTCAAAATGGTGGTGTTCCGCTTGTTGTGTTCGTTGGTGAAAATGGCACTGTTAATGTCCCGGAGGCAGTCCTCAGTAGTCGCTTCGGGTTTAGACTTGGAACCGTTCATGTTGAACAAGAGGTGTTTGATAGCTCGGGAGTTTTAGAACATTCTATATACCAAGTGAAAGATCGAGACGATTTAGGCTTTGTGTGGAACCTGTGTGGCGGTTCTTTTAAAGTGCATGGTGTTAGGGATACTCAAACGTCCGCTAATGCGTCGTGTGCGGTGATGATCCCTCCTACCGATTCCGGTGATACGATATTGGTGCCCAGTTTGGACACACGGTCTATTCCCAGTGTACATCTTCTAAGTGACACAGACGAGGACCTCTTGGATGTGAACTTGGGGGAATCATCGCACACCTTTAAGTCGCAAGACTCTATCTGTCTCGATGCGTCTATCCATACCCCAAGTAGGTCGCATATGTCTCCGTCTCTTTCGTTAAGAAAACCACCTGTCCATCCAAAATCAAAAAGTATCCGCAGTATCATTCCTTATGTTCGTAGGACCTGTTCTAGAAAGGGATCCCGTTCTGAGTTGACACACGTGGATTTCGACAGCATTCAGGTTTCACATGTGAAGTATCTGCCTCCGTCTTACAACGGGGACGTGTTGTTTGAGTTGCCTCCACTTCCAGAAGGCATACCAACTCAGTTTGGAGGAGGAGGACTGGATGGTATGAGCAAGCAACACGATGGTCACACATGGTGTAGGACAATGACTACGAATATCATGAATGATTTTGGCCTGACATATCGGAAGTCATCTTGTACTGGCCATCTTCAATGTCATAACCTTCATTGTGACTATAAGTGCAGGAATGAAGGTCGCACTAATCAAACGGAGTGGAGTGGACTCACCATTTCCCCCTGGCCTGTCAATGGAGCTCCGCACCCTAAATCAACCTTGGCTTGTAAGGTTTGTCAAACCCCACCAATTTATCTAGCTCTCTGTGATGCACGTATATATTATGTGACGTGTACCGATGCGGAGCGCACCCGACTTGCCATTCATCTTGGTATTCACCAGCATCCCATCTCGAATGGAGTTGACCAAACCGCAATGGACGTGATGCATGAGTGCGTTGCGAAGGAAGTCGAGCGCACACCCAACGCCACTAATTCAGCAATCATTATGGCTGCCAGTAAGAATTACCTTTCCAATTACTTGATCCGTCCTGGATCGGGATAATCAAACCTTGAAGGAGCATCCATGGATGCTGTCTTGGATCAGTTCCAGACTCTATCATCCCCTAACATAAGGAATTTGGTGTCGACATGCAAGCGCTTCTACAGTGGTGGGAAGGGTGTTATGGACAACAGCATGGAGCTGAAGGAGTCGTCAAAGTTTGTCTTCATCCATGAGAACAAGTTCCCAGGCCAATCTAAAGGTAAGGTATTTGTATTTAAAATGTCTGTTGATCGTCCTGGTAGCGGTGTTGATCTTGTTCGGCGCATGCAACCTGGTGGAGACCTCCAAGATTGTTGGTTGATGTTTGATCACGTCAAGCGGGTTAAAGATTGGACCACCATGGCATGCCATGTATACGACAATAAGTATTGTAAAGTTATGACGATAGCTATGTGTGATATGCAATCGGAGGATGCTGAAGCACAACAGTTGTTTTGGGAGAACCTGAATGATACGATGAGCCATCACGGAGTGGAGAATACGAACTTCAAAGGGTTCATGGCTGATAGTGCCGGAGCGAATTGGCACGCTGTCCGGCGAGTGTATGGCAATGGCGACAAGGACGTGCCGATCGAAAACAAAGAACGCACTTGTTTATTCCATTGGACCAAGTGCCTTCAACGAGCCACCACGAAGAGCATTCTACCAGCATTCCAAGATCAACATATTGCACTTTGCAGGATTTGGAAGAACGCGAGATTACAAAAAGAAGCTGAAGCACAGTACAACGTCATTCGTGGATGGTGGATTTCATCTGGGGCCACTACCGAAAGTGGGCGTCTTGCGCTGGAAGATTGGATGGCTTTTTGGCATTTCCGATACAGACAATGGGGTGGAGCAATGCAACTGGTAAGTTCTCGCATTTTTTGTTTATATATTCTCATATTGTTAAATAGTTATATGTGAACCATGAACTGATCATTGTTGTATGATATCAGGACCTCACACTTGACGAGCGAGCTGACATGCCATCATGTAATCTTGCGGAGACAGTCCACAACCGCTGGCTTCAACAGTCCGGGAATACCATGACATGTTTATATGCGGCTACCGTGGATGCCCTAATTCGAGCTTTCATGCAAATCACTTTGTACCGGGCATGGATCAATGGAGGGACCTCCGGAAAAGGTCCAGACAAAGGTACACTTCGATTAAGATCTGCCCAACGTTCTGGTGATCCAAGACTCATTGCAGAAGCTGTGCGGAGTTTTCCGGGGGCAGAGGATCTCTTGACAAAGATGGGCGGGCTCGTAGGAGCGGAGATTTTTGGGTCTACCAAATGGAAACTCGACATGCCACCCGGGTCGAGCAACGACTCCCACCGCTCCGATACGGTGAACTATTCGATTCCACGAGATGGCAGAAGGGTGACTCGGGCGCGAATCGAAGAGGCCCTAAATGAACAAGGTTCCGGGGTCGTCATACAACAGCAGTGTTGGAATGGGAGGTTGATCCGTCAAAGTGGCACATTGGTCGACTTCCGAAGACCTCCCACCGAAAGTGCCAGGCATTACAAGCTCACACCGGTCAAAGATGTGACGCTAGAGTTGGGCGTGGGAGTCAGGGAACACATGCCCCAACATATATTGGCAGGAAGAAAGAATTCAGGTCGCCCCGAAACACTACTGTCGAGTTCTGGTTTTGTGCTAATGATATTAGCCGATGCGTGATGGGTTCGAAGAAACCATTTGTAGTGGATTGGCCATCAGTCCCAATGACATGGCCAGTGAAGCTTGGCACGAACCTAACGATGGAAGAAGTTTTATCGTTAGAAGAAGCAGGTTTTCAGTTAGAGCAACCTGGTGCTTTGTCGCCTTGTAGACAATTCCAAGTAACTTTGAACATGCCTCTTCCGCGATCAAACTTCCCGCTCCCAGAGAATCCGGACTCATACCATACTTTCCGCAACGGCTACCAGATTCGCCGAAGTTCAGATGTGCCTTCCGTTGAGCACCGAAACAAGTGGTCAAGCGCAGCTCTGATGAAGAATTGCTACGTTACAGATGTCACCGCGATGCCGTATCCGGGATTTGGATGCGTTATCACTCTTCTCACGGAGAAGGAGAAGTCTTATTGCATAACTTTCACAGACTACCCTGCGTGTACATGTCCTGATTTCCTGAAGATGTCAGTGGAGGCGTTGGGGAAGAAAGGGCAATGGAAGTATTGCAAGCATGTGTACTACATCCTACGCTATTTATGTAAGATGGACTACAAAGAGGACTTATTCATGCATGCCCCAAGCTACAGCTTTAACGAGGTCATGCGCATTCTAGAACTTGCTAATATTGCCGAGCAAGCATGAATCTCGCAATGAAGTATCTTCTGAATAGTATTTATATTTTACAGTAGCTCGTATTTGAACATTTGCATTGATTTTGTTTGTCACGTGTATGGCTAGTAGTCAATGCATGAGTGAATTTATCACTCGTACTTCTCTTCAATATACTAATTTATATTTCAATGTATCATTTTTTCTTATACATTATTTTAACCGACTCCAGAGATGCTATGTTAGCAACATGTAGAAGTTATGTCATGTATTGGCATCATATAACATATCCGATTTTGAACCATGCAAAATCCATGTCGAGAGATGGGGTATCTTAATCCATTGGACAGTAGTTTATAATCAAATATTAGAACATTAGAATATTATTTGTCCCAAACGTTGATATTTTAGCTATCACGATGAAAATATATGACTCCACATCCGTTACTATTGGACTTCACAATCATTGTAAGTTTTATGAGATTTTAGTCTAACTCAGCCATTGATTGTGGACTCTGTAATTTTAACCTTTTAATAAATGGAAATAAAACCGCGAGTTGATAGTCGTGGACATGAGCGACGAATGGGAGTCGCAAAAAAACGTCTATGGTTAAAGATTCCACGGCTATAGGATACCTTCTAAGTTTAGAAAATTCTTCGAATTTTTCCGCAAAGTTTGAGAGACTTATCGTTACTTTCCGTGAAAATTAAAAAAATCTAGATAAAAACAACTTTTTTTCCTATTTTCAGACTATTTTCTGCTCACCGCTCGCTGCTCACCGCTCACCGCTCACCGCTCACAAGATAGCGTCGCTGTGTGGGTTGTTTTGGTCCAAGAACCTTTGTAGCAAGTGATACATGCCACCTTGAAGGAAAATCTCGACTGTGACATAAAGGTGGAGGAAGATGGGCATTTACTGAGACCATTGTCACAACAATCGGTGCAAGCATGGGCAAGCTATAGCAATTTCCGTTAATGGAGTTTGTAGATTTTTTAGCTGAAATGTACTCAAAGTGTAGGTGCATGATCTAGAACGCTTGCAGATTCTCACATGCCAATAGAGCTCATCATTGTTAAAGAGTAACCATGGAACGTCAGAGGAGCCAAAAATTGGCTTCTTAGATGACATTTTAAGAATGAGAATCACTGTGAATGGTCTTTTTCATCCAAATGTTTTTGAGAGAGTTCATTGAATATGTGAGTAATAGACAATGATGAAATTTGCCTCATTGAGGTAGTCATGTTTCATCTAAAGAAGAAAATCTTTGTGACATGGATCTCTATGAAGTGTATTTTAGAAACTTCTAGCTTTTTCTCTAAATTTGAATTTGAGTCATTCAAATGATATTTTTTGAACTTGAGTACAACTAATAAAATAAAGCTCAAAAGTCTAGTTTCCATTCAAATTTAAAACTTTGAAAAATACATAAAATTGAATAAGTTTCTGCAATTTGAACTTTGGGCCTATAACCATGGTTGACAGATTTACTAATTTTAGCTGAAAATGGAAGTTTCATCTACACCTTAAGTTTTGGCACTATAATGTATACCATTAGTGAAATTTTCATAATTTTAAGGCATGCGTTGTAGTTGATATGAATTTTCTTCACTTTTTCTTCGGAAAATCACAATAGTTATAATGTTGACCAAAATTTGCAATGTAGTGACATAAGCAAGACATGTGCTCTCATGTGTGAGAAATAAATTAAAAAGATTTCCACCTACATTTAATGAAGAAGATGTTCTAGATTTCTTACAGTTGTTTGTGGAGCATATTAGAATGCTTTTAGGACAAGGTTGGATTTGGTGCATAGTTAGTATTGGCTTAGAATTGCAAAGTGATGGCAAGCATCGGTACACTCAATCAATCTAAACATCATGAATCAGCTTCATATGAGCCTAGGCTTGAGTTTGTTGGTAAATACAAAATCCTTCATACTTCAACATGGTGGTGACTTCCGTGTTGGCGCATCTTGTGGGATCTGGCTAATTCATCTCAACGAGCGTTGGCCCAAGCCGCAGCCTCGCTACGGTGGCTGCCTCGGCCCCAACCCTCCTTCGCGACCCGCCCTACTGGCATAACCCGCCATCGTGGCCTCCGCCCGCCACCGTGCCGCCCGCCACCGTGGCGCCCGCCCAGTCGCCTCGCTTTCCCTACCTAAGCCCGGTCTATCCACCGCCCGCCCAACAGCACGACCTTTCCTGGCCAAGCCCGATCTTTTTTCTGCGCCAATCCGCCCTTCCGTGCGCCTGGCAGCCCACCCTCTGTCAACTCTGACCTCGAGTAATGTAGCAGCCTTTTCCGGATCTTGACACCTTGACATTTGCTGCCACAACCGCCGTAGTCATTGATGTCGTTTAGGGTTTGGAGGTTAGGGTGTACTTCTTGCAGGCCAAGTAGTGTGCATTGTGCGTTTGGGTTGAGATGTGCTTCTTGCTGCCTTCGTTGGGTGTGTTGAGGTGAGGGTTTAGGGTTTGCAGTTATGGGTCTTCTGAGGGGAGTGTTGGAGGAAGAGGAGAGGAGTAGGGTTCAGGGTAGGAGCGCTACCGCCACGGCCAATGCACTTAGCGCGACGAGAGTGAGGAAGAGCGGTGACCGCGAGCAGAGGAGCGTCACCGCCACGGCCAACGCTCTTAGTTCGACCTCATCAACGGCCACACCCAAATTTGAGTGATCCGGAACGCAGGAGCCACTGTACGATCGGCGAGGGCGAGGGCGAGCGCGACTGGGGCGAGGGCGAGCGCGACGAGGGCGAGGGCGAGCGCGACGAGGGCGAGGAAGAGCGCAACGAGGGTGAGGGTTACGGCGACCGTGGGTAGAGTAGGCGAGCGCCACGGCCAGTGCATTTAGTTCGACCTCAGCAATGGCCACACCCCAGTTTCAGTGATCCGGAGCGCGGGAGCCACTACGCGACTACGGCGAGGGCAAGGGCGAGCGCGACTAGGGTGAGGGCGAGTGCGGCTTGGGCAAGCAAGACGAGGGCGAGGAAGAGCGCAACCAGGGTGAGGGTGACGGCAACCGCGGGCAGAGGATCGCCACCGCCACGTCCAGCGCACATAGCTCGTTCCAACAATGGCCACATCCCAGTATGAGTGATCCGGAGCGTGGGAGCCACTACGCAATCGGCGAGGGTGATCGCGACTAGGGCGAGGAAGAGCGCGATGAGGATCACGGAGACGGCGACCGCCATCAGGTCGAGGGCGATGGCTACCTAGGATTAGGATTAGCGCACCAGGACTTAGAAGTTCCGTGGCCATCGGGTGGAGCGCTCAGCCATGGAGGATTAGGCGTGACCAAATAAGTGTCTGTTCTTTCTTCATGGCACAGTTTCGTGTTTTTTTTCCTTTCGTCTCTTATATTTCTCCCATACCTTGTCCATGTTTTTTTGTCTTTTGATTTTTTCATACTCTATTGTGATTGATAAGTCCCTGTAAACCCCTTATGTGCCCTTAGTAGCAGCAAGCCAATTTGTGCATCATCGCCATCTCTACAAGGTGCAGCTCCACCGTGATCACGCCACACCAAATGATGCAGGCTGAGTACCACCTCCCACGGCCACAACAACATTGCTTTGGTTCGTTTTAGTTCTGGGTTTAGGGTAGGCCAGGGGATTTTAGGATGCTACTATGAGTTAGTTTACAGGTAGGATTTAAGGTTAAGGATTTTTAAAATTCAGATTTGGCTCTTGAGGACTATTGCCAACCTCTACAATCATGCCCATTGTGATTGAACGGTTGGTGAGACTTTGTCACCACGTTATTCCTGTACTGCATGTTTGTTTTCATCAATTTATACATAGATCAATTTACACATAGACCAATTTATTCCATATTTCTATTGTGTTGTAGTGCCTTATTTATACTTGATTTGTGACTGGATTTAGGTAAATCACCCAAGTGTCCCAGACCTAGGGAAACTACAAATCCAAGATGTTGTGGAGGTGCTTAGGACCAGGGCCACCATATTGGAGGAGGCCTCCCTAAGTGCTTGTTGGCGTCATCATATCAAAATTTGCGAACATGGCATTGTTCCCCAGGTACGTGTCGTCATACATTTTATGTGTCGTTTGCACAAATGTTGGCCTGCCCTCCTCTAATACAAACTCTCCCATGTGTAGCTTACGATGGAGGGCAAATTCGGTGAGGAGGGGGTTGTAGTATGCCAGAGCCAATGGATATGTTGGGTTCCAAACCGAAGCGCATTCACCATCTTCGAATACGACTTGTTGATGGTAGAGATCAACACTCTCTGGCGGCGCAAGAAACCACGGGAGGGCGGCTCGGCTACGCGGGCAAATGTTTCCTTCTTCTGCCGGTATTGTGGCCAGGACTTCATCGACAAATCTGCACTTGGATATCACCGGCACGAGCACCTTTGCAAGGACTACAATTACGAGCAAATTGGGGACTTGAAGATCTATCCTTCTCGTGGGATTGATGGCAATAAGGAGGCCCATGAAGTTTTCCTAAAGTACTACATCCCGATTCATTTTGTGATGACGGGAACGATATCAAAGTGGACAAAGGGCATAGATATGAGCCCGGCTCCTCCAGTACTTTCAATTCCGACTGAGGTTCTTAGTTCTGAGGAGGACGACGGACCTAACCGAAAATGGAGACCATGAATACACTCAACTTTTCCTCCTATAGCCGAACGAGACATCTCTATTGAGGATCTGATGGCTGCTAGTTGGAGTGCAGGACAAAGTTTGCAGGGTAAAGGGAGAGGGCTCAAGCGGAAGGGAGATGGCAGCGGTGAAGCTGGCCAGGCCGGAACTCCATCAAGAACTGCCAAACGGCAGCGTGCTCTTACAACGGCCACAACCACACCCTCTGCATCGTAGGAAAATCTTCTAGGCACGGCTTCCCAGCGTGTTCCTTCAGTAGCCACAGCCCTACCCGGTGGGACGTAACTTCTGAATTCCAGCGATCATGCCCAAGCACCTCCAGATGGTTCTCTTGGTGATCCGGCACGTGCTCTAATTCAGCTTCAATTGACTGCCGGTGACCGTCTTCAGTCACGCCGCGTCCCGGAGGACATCCCCCATCCCAAAGTCCAGATTATGCCCAACCTGTGCCGGACAACCCAATGCCGGGCAGTCCGTTGTTCGGAGGACATGCCCCGGACAGTCCCCATTGTGGCCACACAGTGGATGGCTTTCAGCCCAACCTTCTACCTGGGCAGACAAGCGATGCTAGGACCCGAGAGCTTGAGAAGATCATTGGAGATGCAAAGTAGAGGTTTCGAGATGTGAATCTAGATTTAGAGTGCGATGCCTTGTCTGCGGCTCCTGGCCTATATTTGCTTGTTAAGTTGATAGGTGATGTTATTCCCTTGGAGGAGTTGAATGATTTGGAGAGGCCCATAGCCACACTGCGGGCATTGCACGGTGAAGGACGATTGCCAAAGATAGTTTTTCATGCTTGGAGAGTAGTGTAGTGCAACTTACAACTCCTTGTAAGTGGCCGCATCACCTGTTTTCAAATGTGTATAACACAAAACACTTATTGTAGAACAACACTCATGTGTCAATTTTTTGTTTTCCAGGATATGATTTCGACATGTGATCTCGATGCCATCAATTGTTGTAAAGACATATACATGAGGTAGACGGAGGCATTGATGGAAGACGAGATTGAGAAGTTCTACCTACACCACGACGAAGTGTTTACTTACAAAGACCGGCTACAATATTACAACGCAAAGGTTGCAGAGATCACACAAGGGAGAAGTGCATACATAGCTCAAAGGATTGGTGCATGTGATCATCGCGTGGCTATAGAGCTGGAGAGCAGTCAGTGGGCATGGTCCCCACTCTTCCTTGTGTTTAGTTTGTTATCGATTCCACCAGTCTTAGAGCGTTCGTTTTTGCATTTCTGACGTGGAGTTTGATGTGTTGACATCATGGATGTTAGAGGAGGAGCGGCTCAGGAAGCTGGTTGTCACACCACCACCATATGCACACGCCTTGAAGTTGCATTCGTGCAATGATGTCAATGGCTGTAGGGTACCCATGTCGTGTCCCGTTCGTGGATTACTAGCAGATGAAACTGTGGATGGTCCAATGTCTCACGTGTTCTTTGCCATGCGTGAACTCGTCCGCATTGGGGAAGATGTTCCAGACATGGAAACCACTGGACCGGATTTCACCGCTTTGAGAGATGCGCTAGAGATGCGGGACATTACCTCCAAACTCCATAGTAAATATATCCAGTGGCAGAGGGCAACATTTGTGTTTGCATGCTGGGACATGTTGCATGCTAATATGGCCGATGAGCTACGCAAGTTGTGGGTGAAGGATGGGCCGGTTGTGATGCTAGTGGACAGTCCATGGTTTGAGCATGTTCTTCTTTTGCCTCAAAATATATCATTGAGCTATGCTCTGGTTTGGTAGAGGCTACGGGTGTGTGGCGAGAAGATATCTAGGAGCGGCTGCAACTCGTGTTCAGAGATCTGATGGTGGCTAATATTGCAGCCTGCCGTGCGAAGCTGAAGAAGATCATTGTTGACGGCGAGTAGGCGGAATTCACGGACTCCATGGAAGCTCAACTACCCACTGACTTCGAGGCGACCAGTGACCCGTATGCGGAGGCCATGGGCGTAGCGAAGGACATTTTGGCTGGAGCAATTGGGTGTGCAGAGGAAGCAGAGTTCCTCTTCGTAGTGACCTTGGTGGCTGCAGTGCCCACAACTGCCCTGGGCACATCAGCCCTTCTCACGTCGCCCCAGCAGCGTGCCTCTCCAAAGTGATCTTGGTGGCTGCAACGTCCACAGCTGCCCTGACCGCTGCAGCCCCTCCCACGCCGCCCCTAGCAGCGTGCCCCTAGCAGCATGCCCCTCCGAATTGACTTTGGTGGCTGCGATGCCTACAATTGCCCTCAGCACAACAACCCTTTCCGCGCCGGCTCTGGCAGCGTGCCCCTCCGAAGTGACCCTTGTGGCTGGAACGTCCACAGCTGCCCTGGCCGCTGCAGTCCTTCACGCATTGCCTATGGCAGCGTGCCCCTATGAAGTGGCCTTTGTGGCTGCAAGGTCCACAACTGCCCTGGCCGCTGCAGCTGCTCCCGTAGGTCCTCCGGAAATCACCTCCGCGGTTGCCCTGGCCACAGTTCGCCATGATGTCTCCATTGATGTAGATGGCCATGTCATTGTGACGAAGTGCCATGCTACATAGAAGTCTGGAGATTTCCTTCATTTTATTTTTGGTTAGCCATTGTAAGTATGGAGGTACAATTATATGTTTTGAAGTTACGCGTGCTCTAGTGTAGGTGTAGCTATGATTACCGTTCAGGCCACGTAAAAGAGACATAGTCTACATTATATTATCGCTATGTATTTACGGTTTTTTATTTTGCTCACAACTTGTCAAAAAAAATATTTAAAATGAGTGGTGTTCATCTTTCACTACATTTTATAATTCTTTTTCCTTTATATTCTCATTTTTGTGCACGTAGTCACTCCTTAAACCTTGATTTGACAATTAAATAGACAATGTCTAAGGAAATGAATATTCTTTGCTAAAATGAAAAATCTCATATATGATGGAAGGCTTGGGGTTGGATGGAAGGCCGGCTGGATTTGCCTTCAACTCGGCCCCAATTCTTTAATCCGACTCCAAATAATGTAAAACATTGAGGTTGGATTGAATGATAAAAGGATGAGGGAAGGCGCAAGGAAAAACTCATAAAAGCAAAGAAGGAATAAAAGGAAAAGAGTTCTTTTAATATTTATAAATAATACACTATTATTGAAATCAGGGATAATCCAAAAAATCAATTCAAAATTTATTTTATTTTATTTAAATGGAGAAGGAGGGCAAAGTAAGATAATAATTACAAGAAATAAAATAAAAATTGAAAGGGAGAGAGAGAAGGACAGTAAAATAAAAATAAAAATAAAAATAAGGAATAAAGTGAGAGAGAGAATAAGAAAGAGAGGGTGAGGGAGAGGGACAGTAAAATAAAGATAAAAATAAAAATAAGGAATAAAGTGAGAGGAAAAATAAGGACGAGAGGGAGAGGGAGAGGGACAATAAAATAAATATAAAAATAAAAATAAGGAATAAAGTGAGAAGGAGAATAAGGAAAAGAAGGAGAGGAAGAAGGACAGTAAAATAATAATAAAAAAAGAAGGAATAAAGCGAGAGGGAGAATAAGGAAGAAAAAGAGAGGGAAAAGGACAGTAAATAAAAATAAAAATATGGAATAAAGTGAGAGGGAGAATAAGGAAGAGAGAGAGAGTAAAGGATTTATTTTTAGACTAGATTATTATTTTTAGAGGCAACATATTATTAAAATCTCAGGCAATCTAAATTTTTTAAATCAAAATTAAATATGAGATAGAGAGGGAGAAAGTGGGGAGAGTAAAATTGAAATAAAATAAAAACAAATGAGAAAGAGAGTAAGGGAGGGAGAGTCAGGAAGAGAGGGAGAGTCAGGAAGAGAGGGAGAGTAAGGGAGGGAGAGTAAAGAAGAGAGGGAGAGTAAGAGAGGGTGAGTGACGGACTTATTTTTAGAGTAGTTAGTTACTTTTAGAATATGTAATTATTGAAATCAGGGGCAATCCAAAAAAATTAAAACAAAATTTAAAAAGAGATGGAGAGGGATTATCCCATTTGGGGGTTAAGTCCAATTTGACACTAGTTTAACGAACATAATAGTTCCATAGACATAATTAACCAACATACACGAGGTATATGGAAAGCAAAAGAAATTCCAAAAACAATGCAAGTATAGTCTTCAATGACTCTTGTGACATAGTTCAAGAACTAATGTATAGTTCTGTTAAACCGAGAACCTCTTATGACCCACCTGTTCGCCGTCTATCTGGCCTAATGGACGACCCAGACTTATGCCCACCTAATTCACTACAAGCTTTGAATTGCCTTTTGGTATTACTTCCCTCATTAAAGTGAAACGATGGTTGAGATGCTGGATGTAGGAGGCCAACATCAGCTCTCGCCTTCAAGCTTGAGACCTTGTCCTTCAATTCACTGAGGCCAGCCAACAAATATCCCCGCAAGTCTTCGTTTTGAATAGCAAAGTCCTGAAGATCAGCCCAAGCAGACGTGATATCCGCCATTTGTCAATTTCTCTTGCATAATTACATTGGGTATGTGTGGCACCGTGCAGTTCGGCCCCCTTTAGAGGATCCAGGCTAGCAGGAATTCCTCTCATGGCAATGGTACCCCATAGAGTTCCAGCGTACCGTACAATGGCCGCGTCCTGCACACCGACATTGATGAGCTTAAACACCTTCACAACGTATTTGCAAATGTTCCTCGACATCCCCAGAGGACACGTACAATGAGCCCAGTCTATGTCAGGGCTTGCCACCACCCAAACCATTGGGAAGTTCGTATGATTGGCCACGTACGCAATGTCTTGGTCCAAGTCGACGAAGACATGCCCGTCCGGAATCTCCCCTAGCCCGGATGACGGCGCTAGCCACCATACCTTCAGCCTTTCCGTTCTTGATAAAACCGAAGAGCTTGCATTGAACTACGTACGAGTAGTGAGTGAGGACATCCTTGACCAGGTGGTGTATCAACCAGTTCTCGCAACGGCCGTTAAATTTATGCCTTGAAGTGGACAATAATATGGACTTCAGATTAGCAGAATAGCTCTCCATAGCAACATTTGAATCTTGATTTGCATGTGGAACACTTCTAAACCCTGTAATCCACACATTGAGTTTTGGAATCCAAGTCTTTTTGAAATAGATGAAGATAGTCTTAGCCCCATCTCCATACTTATTCCGCAACTAGTGGAACCTGGCCCTGAAATTTTGCACTGCAGATTCGCCCTCGAGAATTCCATTCCCGTACATTAAATCGGCACACTCCTTCAAAATGTCAGTACGTAGGTAGTTGGCCTTGATTTTTTTTAATAGCATTTTCAAGCCAAGCCTTGCGCACATGCCATAGGCAAAGAAAGATCTTAACCCGGTCAATGCCATCACATTCAGGTCACACCTCCCTACACAGAAATGGCAAAATTTTAATTGTATGGCCAGGTATAAATTGTTTGGGAAGCAATGTTAAAGCCATGCTAGGAAGGGCAACATCAAACCTGATGGCATTCAATTCAGCGTGATCATTGTCGGTGACGACATCATTAGGCCGCCAACTTGGTTGTACCGAGATACATTGATCTCTAAGCTTCTTGAGCCAAACAACAATGTCCTCTTGACGGCTCTTTCCTTGAATTGTGAATGCCACTGGAATACCTTGTTTCTACTCGTCAAATACCATAACTGTGTACTGAAGGCTAGACAAAAACCAATAGTTAGAAGACAAATGAGAAATGCAATTGGAACATCATGCAGGCAAGGTTTAGATGATTGGGTACCTTAACCCCTAAAAGACAATTGTCCCAAAACGGGTTTTTTGAGAATTTGGGCAGGTTCCTATGATGTCAATTTTAGATATCTTTTTATTGAAACTTTGTTTGAAGGTGTGGTAATGTTAGAGCTTCATGGGGATCTAATTTATTCATCATTTGGACATTGGAAAAAAAAAATATGATGCCCAAAGTAAAAATTCCTACTCGTCGGGCACCTCGGGCAACATAGCAAAAACACTCCATTATTTATGATTTTTTTTTACAAGAAGCTAATATTATACTATCTGGTGATTTTGAAAAAAAAACTACTTTTGGAATTGATGTCTTTTTTTAAAAGAGAATCAAAGTTCTCACACCTTTTCGGGCAAGGTGCCAAAAAAAATTCTTCTTTGCCATATAAAAGATAGAGATTTTATTTTTTTGTACTTTTAATTTTTTCTACTTTGAAAAGGAGTATGAAAATTTGATTTCACCGTTTGGATTTTGAATTTTCAAGATCCACAATTTACAAAAAAATAAAATGCAAATAAGCAAGTTTTAAACCCCTTCTACTTGCAATACTAATTTGAGAATGCTACACACTATTATTTCATTTGAAATTTGGGGAAAGTATAGCTTATATGGTCTATTTTTATTTGGTTAAATCTCCTCAAAAGAAAAGATGCAAGAGATATTTTTTCATGAGGAAACAAAGTGTGTTGATCCTGTTTTGAATGGTCCCAAAATGACTATGTTTTTCACTTCAAATACTATAATCTTCTAATTCATATGGTGAAAAAAATTGAGAAAATTACCACTTGTTTTTGTCATACTCTAAATTAATATCTTAAGGTTAAAAATAGTAATGGAAGATTTTTTAACTCTTACCTTCTCTTTTACTAGAATATGTAGTTTTGAAGTGTTTTTGACAAGAAAATCGCAAAGAATTTTAGGGGTTAAGGAGGTTTATACCCAAGGTGGCATCAGTTCCAAGTGCACTTCTATTTCCGTATCTTACCATCATCTGGAGCTATCAATCAGTTTGGATGGTGATGGAGAAGCGGTCGTCATTTGGTGGAGGCTCATTCAAATCGATGTTTCCATATTCGTTGTAATGGTAGAATGACTCTGGATTCACCTCTTTCCACATGCGAACACTAAGGGCATCTCGGGGGTGCTTCTCCCAAAGTTCTTTAGCAAGGGTTTTTGCAATGTTGTAGACATCCCTAGGCATGACAAAGGTATGCCTAGTTGCTGTTAAGTTTAATGTAGCACAACGTAGTACCTCCGCTTTGTGGTCAACCATCACTTGAGCTGGACACTTTCCACTTTGTAGGGAGCTCTGAATCAAGTTCTTCATGGCCTATGAAAGTCGACTGGATAAGCCTGTCCTTTGGCCACCAAAATCTAGACCATGACAAGGGTTCCCCTCGTTGTTGACATGGTCCATACAATGGAAGTGTATCATGCATAAGGTTTGATCGAGCAGAAGTTGTTTTGCAACAAAGCAACATTGACAACCTCGTTTGATTGACATACCTGCTTGTATTATGCCAACTTGGGTCTTGCGCCTAGGTGTGGTGGCTTTGTCAATAGTTTTATGTGCAGCCAGAAGCTTGGCCTGGGCCTCCTGGATCGTGGCCTGCACTTCATCATCCTCATTGATGACCTCAATGTTCAAGTCTATTTCCTGCTCAGTTGTGCTCTCTAGTTGTATCCTACTACACTTCGTACCTTTGCCTTTCCCGGTCGCAGCCATCACTGACTGTTGAATAATCTTCTTCGCCCTCTGGATAGTTTATCTCGATTGATAGACTTCCGCCGGTCCGTCAAAGTGTGGGCAAATATTCTTTGAACTTTTGCTTTATAGTGGCTTGAGCGGTCCTCGGGCCAAATTGGCAAGTAAACCTAAAAAACACAATGCCGGAAATGTGAGCAATGTGCCACAGTCAAGGGACATGTCATGAAATTTAGAATTTGTTGGCGAGGGATACTTACTTGATTTCTTGTATGGCTCATTCAGACCGGATTTGTGTCCTCTCAATGTCTTTTCTATTGCTCTTAAAATTGTGATTGTTGTCCTCAAGAAAGGTTCAAGGGTATTGCCGAGTGCTCATCTTCCCCTCAAGAAAATCCTCTAGAATGTTCCATAATATTGTCGCCATCTTAATGGGTTTTTTTTTATCCCCCCTGGTTCACTTTATCGCTCTATTGAAGATCTGTTCTATCAAACGGTCCGGGTGGTGGCCTCTGTACACTGTCACAAACCTTCTCCAAAACATTCCTCGACCATGGCTTCTTGTAAGATTGTAGGGGTATGTGAGTGGTAGCCAGACTAGGGCCTTTGAAGTTAGGCGGGCAGGGCACATGATGAGGGTAGTGTTTTGGTACATGACCATCCAGTAGACAGTATGGAAAAGGAAGAGGGCAGTCAACAGGTTGATGACTGCCTAGGTCAGGGTAGGGAATATTTGGAGGGCGGTGATGAGGTTCACGGCCGTATGGCCAAGTCCTACGCCGGCAGAAGGAAATTGGCATGAATCGTCCGCACGGTAGTGGTCATGCTCACAGCAGGGAGGTTGGCTGAGTCGTCAAAGATAGTTCCAACGGTGTTGTTGGGACCGACCACATCCTTTGGCCACAAATGATTTTCTACTCCTTTGTCTATGTGTATGTCTATGCAAGTAATATCTGTCTAGTCCTGGCCTACAAGGTTGGGCGCAAGTTTAAGATCTACATTTGATTCCATTGAAAGACCCTACCGCACATTGTATAGATCTGAATCGAACAAAACGAAAACCAAGAAACAAGATCCGAACACGAAAATCTGCACATGAAGCTATCGATTATAAGAAACTTTGCCAAAACAGCCATGGAGAATCCTAGAGGCATGCAAGAAACTGCACTCCATTCGAGCATGATTGACATACCCTAAACCACGATCTAGAACCATACTCTAGCGCAAACCTTCATAGATGTGTAGAACACAATGCACCACGGAATCCTCCAATCACAACCTGAATTATTCCTTCTCTAGAATGCCAATGGCAAGTTCAATACCCTTGTTGTTGTACCCTAAACAATATCCCCACGAAGGCACACTACATCAATGGCTCGCATTCTACTTGGCCTACAAGAAGCACACCCCAACCCCCAAACCCTAAACGGCATCAATGTCTACGGTGGCTCTGGCAGTGGATGTCAAGGTGTCAAGATCCGGAAAAGGCTGCTACATGACTCGGGGTCAAAGTTGACGAAGGGTGGGTTGCCTGGCGTAGGTAAGGACGGGCTAGCGTAGAAAAATGACCGGGCTTTGGTAGGGAAGGCCCGGCTGTTGGGCGGGCGGTGGAAAGGCCAGGCTTGGGCAGGGAATTTCGGGCGGGCGCCACAGTGGCGGCTTATACCAATTGGGCGGGTCGCGAAGGAGGGTCGGGGCCGAGGCAGCCACCCTGGTAAGGCTGCGGCTTGGGCCAACGCTTGTCGAGGTGAATTAGGCAGATCCCAACCTTGTAGAATGGTGTGCAAAGAGAAGTGCACATGCTCTGATAAGCCTTTTATGGGTGAGACCCGAAAAGAAAAAGATGGGAGAAGAAGAAATAGTTGGTAAGAACAAGTTCTCTTCTAGATGAGCGCCGGTCATGGTTGGATTACTTTTCACATTAAAGTTAGTGGCATCTCTGACACAATATCTTTTGGTTTCGAATTAGTAAGATGGGAGCTATTTTTATTTTGCGGGCCTGCCAAGTTGATTTGTCAAGCCTATCCAATTCTTGAATACCCATCAGAATGTAAAGTGGGTTGGGAAATTATTTTGGTCATGGGAGTGACCCGCCCCCATCAGAGATGACGGGACGGGCCACACATGGGAACTCGCCCTTAAGGCCGCTTCACACTTGGTGGCCAAGTCGAGTGGCCGTCGATTTCCACCAATGAGATTGCTAGAGTGGCCAAAATCTGGACTTTGGGCCTTCACACTTGTGTCCAAACTCCAAAGGCCGTCGTCCTACATAGCAACACTTTTGGGTTGTTTTGGCACCAAAGCGACTACCTCTCGAGCAAAACTTGGGTCGCCCATCATAACGAACCCTAACAACAATCGAGAGTCCGTAGAATTTTTTAATAAAATAATCAAAAGCTGACAAGATCTGGATTGTTAAATGAAAGAGGCCGAATTTTTTGGCTGATTTCTTCTGGCTGATTTTTATCGGCTGATTTTTTCGGCGTAATGATATGGGGTTTGGACTTTGGACTTGGCCTTTGGGGCTTCACACCACGACCGGCCAAACCTTCAATCTATATTATTTAATGTATTTTTTTGGCAAAAGACTTTGGCCTCTTGCCATAGTTTGGCCACTCATTTTGACCGACGGTCACTCGACTTCGACTTGGGCATAGTGCCATAGTGTGAGGCTGCCCTTAATCCTTCAACAACACCTGAGAGGTGGCGCCTGGCGCGGAGAAATGTGCTCTTATTCCAAGGACGCCCCTATTTATTGAGCGTTTTCTCGGAGGATGGACCCTCGTATTAATGGCGGGGGGCCCAAGGGGCTCAATCATAGAACCGTCTTATTTTGTTAGGCTTTCTTTAGCATATTGCATGGCAAAATGAAAGCCTGCTGCAGCCTGCCAGTCGGATTTCAGCACGAATGGGGGAATTTTTCTTCGGTAGAAAGGCCCCACCGAAACAAAAGGCAGGTCTCCCTTTTGTCTTTGTGCCAAAAGCCAAAAACAACCAAAAAAAAAAAAACAGAACAGAACAAAACAAAAGGCAGGTTTTGGCGGTTTTGTCTTCGCCCGCCAGTAATTCCATGGTATCGCTCGTCGGCCCCTGATTTCCGAAACCCACCGATTCAAGCTCAACCTTTCCACCTCAGGAACAAAGCTTATCATGAACAGCGATCCCAAAATCAGTTCCTGAAAATTGGCAGAAATTTTCTTGGCTCTGCACTGGCGGCCTTGGCGTGCTTTCTGTGTTGTTTTCCTCGGTTTCTTTGCAATTCAAACTTCGGTCTGATGTTGTGCCAAAAATTTGGCAGAAATGCTACAACCTGCACTTCAATGGAGCTAAGTAAGCTATTCAAGAACATAGTATTTGAGATACCTAGGCCATACCTTGCAAGGGTATCGTCTAGGTATATCTGTAATATACATGGATGATATCCTATAATATCCATGATATACCTACCTGTACCTGTACATATCATGTCAAAAAGTGGCTACATACGTATTATTCTGGCTTAACCTATAAAGGACCAGAGTCTCCTTCGGGGGGATTTCTGATTTTGGGCAGGTTCCTAAAATTCGAAAAAAAATCCTTTTTCTCTGAAATTTTTATTCTAGATTGCCTCTGATAAGAGCTTTGTGGACATATTTTTATTTTATTTTTTGGATTTGTGGTTTGAAAGTTAGTACCACTTAAAGCCAAAAGTGGGGACACCGGGCACCTCCAAAATTTTTGACAAAAGTTTTTATTGACATTGAGATTTTTCACACATGTAAAGAATATTTCCTTTCCAGGAAATTATCAAAAAAAAATCTCGTCTTTAGTGTAAAAAGGCATTTTATTCCAAGTCAAACATTTTCACACATTGTCGGGCAACGCGGGAAAAAACTTCATCTTTTCTACATAAAACCTAGAGATCTTCATATTTTTCACTTTTTGTTTTTTCAACAAAAATATCTGGTTAAAACCTTCTTATTGACCATTTGGATTATCATTTGAATACATACATAGTTCACCAAAAAAAAAACGTGAAATGGCAATTTTTGAACCTCCACTCCTTGCACACTTGTTTTGAATATGCTACACCCCTTTTTTACCTCTAAAAATTGGTGTGTTGGGAAAAGCCATCATGCTTAAGATAATGGTAGAAGATTTAGACCTTGTACAATGCAAAAATTTGATACGAAGTGAAGTCAAAGTCTGCTGATCTACTCAACGCAGGGAAGATAATGAACCATTGTTTTGACTTTAAACACTAAAATCTATCAATCCGTGCGGTGGATTGCAACCATAAGTGTAGGGCATGTTTATATAGAAGTCTATTTGAAGATCTTACGGTTGGAAATCCGAAATTCACTTTAAAATGTGATTTTCATGTCCCTTTTGGCAGTGGCAGTTTTGGACTGGTTTTAGAGCGAAAGTGCTCGTGGTCCTTTAGGGGTTACTTTTAACATTTTTTAATATTGTACGCTTTCACGATTTTAACATAGATTTAGACTAATTTTAGCCAGCTTAGGAATCGCTAATCATGAACATTCACATTTTGTCGTTGGCAAGAGGGAACGGACAAGCCCTGGCTGGGCTACAGTTATTGACTTTCGCTGTCAGTCATTCCTTACAGACACTACTGTAGTTCGTGTCGGAGTCATTGGGGCTTCATGACTACTACAGTCTAACCTTGATAATATCACACCCTCCATTTCACCCAAAAATGTGATATTATCAAGGTGTGACAATTTTGATACTATCACGTTTAGCAATTTTAGGCAAAAATTTGATATTATCAAAAAAGAAGGCCAATTTTTTTTCAAAATAAATAAAAATAAATCAGAAAAATAAATTAAATTACAAAGTGTCATACACTTGATTTTCCAACCTGAATCAATCACCATGAGATGTTATAAATCACAAAAATCAAATAAAATGAATTAGTGAAATCTCATATTGAGACTTATCAAACTAGTAAATCCATTGAAACCTAACATATGATTTATCTCATCTCATGTCGAATGGTCATTGAGAAATAACACATGACAATGTGTAACTGGTTCACATTACACATATCGTATCATCAATCAATCGCCATTCCAACAATGAACTTACACCCCAACGACCTGTACTATACTAAATCTGTAAAGAAACCAACGGCAAGCAAACCCTTGTCCTCTCCCGAGTCTCAATGCTTTTGGAGCTCAGAACCCTCGCTCTTCCTAGAACCCTCGCTCTTCCTAGAACCCTCGTCTTCACCAAAATCTATGATTTGCGCACATTTTTCATTCAGGAATCACCCCCAATCGTAGATACAGTAAAACATTCCGACGAGATATGCCATCATCCACACTTATTCATCCATCCATTTTTTATATTGTCACCCTTACACTACAGATTTTGAAAAAAAAAATGTGATATTATCAAGGGTGATAGTGATATTAACAAGGTAGTTTTACACTAAGAAAATCTATTTCAAGGTTTTGGGTGACAATATCAAGGTGTTATATTAACAAGTGTGATATTATCAAGGTTAGACTGTATTATAAATACAGCAGCCACCCTGTCTTGGAAATCAGGTTGAGTTAGTCTTGGTGCAGCTTCGAGAGAGAGGCGTTCTTGCGCGCTTTGGTGGAGACTGATTATGTTCCTTTGCTCCTCCTCAAAGTAGTTTTCCTGAAGCCAGGAGTCTGAGGTAAAGTATGAGCTGTTTTCTTTGCCAATATATTCCAGTCTCTTATTGTTAATGCAACACCATCATGTATAAAATCACTGGGAAGGAAGTTGGAACTCTTGCCAGCTAGTGTTGGAATTACCAAGGAACGGCAAATTCTAGACTTGATCAAGACTGATCCGCTCGGGTTGATGGCTGTACTTCTAATTTGCGTTTCGTTGTGGATCACTCAAAAAGATACTGTCAATATATGAGTCTCTGGTACAATAGTGAACATTAAAGATTTATGTCGAGTACTGCAAGGGTGGCGATCACCTGCAGAATCTTCGTACTAGACGATCGTAGAAGGAGATATGGGTGGAGATAGGGTGCATCGACGTAGTCACGGTGAAGGCTAGCGGCAACGCCTGGAATTCCAGACTAGTTGACGACAGGCATGATATTGATCTGTACTGGACACTCTGCTAGCAACCCTGTCGCTCCTCACTATTTTCAAGCAGGTGGGTCAATCCGGTCGCAAGAGACAAGGTGAAGCACCCTTCTCCACATTCAGCGTAAGTGAAGGGCGGCATTTTTTAGTGAGGAGCGACAGGGTTGCTTGCAGTGACGTGATTGCGAATCTGTCAATTCATTTGTTTGACTTCGAACTGACCATTTGCATGGTTTCCTTCCAGATGGCTCATGTCCAGGATTTACATCTGTAGATCCTGCTATGATGAAGTAGCTGCAGTTTGACCTCACATCCGAGCAAGTGAGGGCGTCGGCTTCTGCACGTTTTCTGTCATATTGTTGCTGAAGAGAAACACGAGGCTTGACGTGCCTGTTTTTATGGCTCTAGACGAGGTATCCGCCGATGTACCCACTGATGTACCTATCGTGGTACCCGCCGTTGCTGATATCGTGATACCAGCCGAGGCACCCACCGTGATACCCGTTGTGCCTATTGAGGCACCGGTCATGATACCGGCCCGTGCACCCATGGTCGCACCCGTTGATCACCCTGATTATGAATACGATATCGGAGGAGCTTTACAGGGTTCTCAACCGCCTTTGAAAAAGATCAAGCGGTACACAATCTGGGAAAAACTATGAACAAAGTCTGAATTGTTGATGATAAGTTTTATGATATTGAACTGTTGAGTAAGGTCATGTTATTGGGACGTTATTTGTGACGCTGCGGCGGCATTTAGGTGTAACTTAATATAGTCATATACCTATGGGGTACGTATTTACCGTCATTTTTCACATTTTGGTTGGGTTAAAATTTTGAGGAGTTGTTTCTCCTTTATCTTGAGTTGGATTTGATGCTTCTTATTGGGTTGAATTCCTCTTCAAGTCTAGTTTTTAGATGAAAAAACTGAAATCCATCAAAGTTGTTTGAAGATTTGACAAGTATGTTAGACTGTGCACCAGGGTCTACCTTGAAGTGAATTTTGCTTGTAACAGTTTGGCCAATTTTGAATAAATATATACGTTTTTTTTTTTGGAAAATATGTTTATACTATTGCACACTTGAGATGATGTTAGACAACTTTGTGGCTGATACTTTTTTGTTTTATTTTAAAAGGCCAATTTGTAGTACTTCTATTCCAAAGTTCCGACAGCCAATGCACAAATTAATGCACGTCTAATGCAAAGATAAAGGGTATGAACCACACCCGCTCACTAGGTTCAATCCGTGTTCGGGCTGTCAGGCCCTGTTTTGGTCTTCTTTCCGTCTCCCGCGGCCGTCCCCCAAAAGCATCTTTCCGCCCCCTTGTCCGCGTCTTTTCCTTCCAGCGCCTCTCGCCCTTTCCGAGATCCCTGCCCGATCCATCCCGATAAGCGCCTGCCCGCCCCTGCTATCGGCGCAGACCCCGAGACCCGATAACACCATATCGGCTATCGGCCTAGGAACGGATCCACGCCCACGTGTACCGGTGGGACCCATCCACCCGCCCTCCGCCGCCGATAAGCCAGTATCATCCGGGGATGGTCACAATCATCCATCGCAGGAGGGTTGCAATCAGCCGGAATCCAAATCGATTGAATCTGAAAGCAATCATTTTTTGCATAGGGTTTCGATGGAGCTATCGCGGATTGAATGACAGGGCGGTCTCTTGATTTGGTCTAGGCGATGTGCTTTCATGGTAAAGCGTGAGATGGTTTTGATAGCTATAGTTCTGTGGTTGGCGGCTGGTAGTCTCGACAGGAGAATTAGAGTCTCATCATTGTCGCCATCAATTTCAAATGTTCCGGCGGCGTTGTTCAAATGGCGAAGGCTGCTGTTGGCTCATTTTCTCTCTCATTTGCAAACCCGTTTGTTTGTACTCGCTATTATCGTTTGCGCTGTTCTTTTGCGAGCTCGATCTCAGAGAATTTCTTGACATCTTCCATCTCCGACAACGCCTTCTGGTAAGCATGCAAACCCTCCCGCTCTCATTCAGTTTGTAAACCTATAGGCTCATATCGAGTTGTGAAGTGGACGCAGGAAGTTGATAGTTAGGGTTTCTGGAACTCGATATTCTCAGTACTATTTTTTCTGGAATCATACTGAAGTTTATCTTCGATTGGAGTACGAAAGGAGATAACGATTGGAATTCCAAGTGCCGCGCTGATAGGAGTACCAAGGGAGATACCGTTTGGAATACTAAAAGGCTTTAACTTCTCGGTTTTAGTTTAGGGTTTAGGGTTTCTCATGTACCACGTTTCATAATGAGTTTCATGACTGATTTGCGCTGTATGCTGTAGGTCTGTAAAAATGCCGAGATGCAACTGCGTCAGTGAGTTACCGAGAGGGGTGGAGGCTGTTCCCACCCACCCGAAGTACAACGATAGGCTGAAGAGGATAGAGCAAGTTTTCAAGGTGGAGGGGCATTACTGGCAAGACAGCTGGTCTCCTCTCACGGCCAGAAGAATGATTCTGGCGATGCACGGGCCAGACTCGCAGATTTACAAGACTAGTGAACTGTCTCCGGAGAAGAAAGCTTTTCACTGTCCGTATTGCAAGGAGGTCGGGCAGAAACATAGGATCAATCTGCACCTGAATCACGCGAAGTGCCCTGGGCGACCTAACAGGAAAATGCCTGCTTATCCGAACCTCGACATCAAGAATCAACCTCAATTCATACAGAAGATGGTGGATTCTACAACAGTGGACGAAATCATTGCTGCTTTCCAGCATATCGTCCCACTCGATAGGGCTAGCAGGAAGCCGAGAGGCGGCGGGAAGAGAGCGGCCGGGACTGGATCTCGGGACACGCGCGCAAGAAAGCGAGGAGCGTCGTCCTCTCGGGCATCGAGAGAAGTCCGATTGGAAGCCGATGACGAGGAGTCGTCATCGGATGACGACGATCAGTACGAGGCGGGCGAGGATGGCGATAGGTCTGAGGACCGCGAAGATGTCGATGCTAGGCCCATGGACATCGTCGCCTACAGCGTTCCAGCGACATCGGAAAGTGGACACTTCGTTTCCGGGAATGTCGCTTCCAGAGCCCCGATAAGCCAGGCGATTGTTACATCAAGTGCTCGTGGTCGGGACATGCACTCGATAAAGCGAGGTGCATCGTCCTCTCGGGCATCGAGAGTAGTGCATGCACAGGCCCCGTCCGATACGACCACATCGGATGAGGAGGACCAGGACGGGTCGCGAGAGGATAGCGAATCCTCTGAGGCGCGCGAAGATACCGATGCGCGTCCCAATGAAGCGATCCCGGTCAAGCATCCAGCGACGGCGAAGGGTGGGCAATGCAGCTCCGGGAACGTCGAGAAGAGGCCTACGAAAGGCCAGGATGTTGCAACATCCTCTCGGCGTGCGAGGAGCCCCAAACCGAACTTTACTGCGCGTGCGATGTGTCCCTTTGACAGCATCACTGCCCCGAATTTCCATGGAGAAGACGATCCATATTCCGTAGGGAATGCACCGGAAGTGCGCGAACAGTACAAGGTGGTGCGGAGGGACGATGGACCTAGCGCGACTCTCGCCGATATCTCCGACGAGAGGTTAAGTATCAGACAATACCTCGCGGGGGGCGCTAGGCCGAGGTACAGTAACCCGGACAGAGAAGCCAGGGCGCGGGAATTGGAGGAAATGCGCATTCGCGAAATAGAGCGCATTCGTCTCGACGTGGCAGGGTCATCGCAATCACTTGGTGTCTCAGACATGTACATAAGATCCCCTACAGTACGCAATGCAGCAGCTCTCGTCTCCATGTCTTTCAACTTCGCACAAGCGATCTTTTGCGAGGCTCGACGCACGTGCCACAAGCATAGGAACAGAAACGACCGAGGCCAAACTTCCCTGCGATAAGTAAAAACACGATAACCCATCAGATAACCCGGCACGATACGAGAAAGCCGGAACGCCGATATGTCGTATCATCCCGACCTGAACCTGACGTACAAAAGGCAAGATATGAAACCAGAGGGGGTATTCTGTGAGTCTCTATAGTTTCTTACCGGAGTGAGTTGATCTCGTTATCGGCGTCGTCGAGTACGAATGCTGTAGGTCTCCATCTTGGGTTGATTTGCTCTAGCTTCTCTTTTAGAGCGTGCATCCAAGGCACTAGATCACTTTGTTTTGATCTCGCGGTGATTATAAAGGCGACGGGCACGCCATTCCTCCAGTCGTCGAACACCATCATCGTGAATAGAGGGTACTGTAAACAATAGGAAATATTAGTACTAGAAGATACGAATCGATGTAGCAGAAGTTCGTAGATAGGATGAGTAGACACATTCAGAGCGAATCGTAAAGGCGCATACCTTCTTGTTGTTTGTAGCGAAGGTCCCGTCTATCGCAATAATGCTATCGTGCCCATAGTTGAGCATCATCCGCAGCTGAAAGGGGGTCTGAATCCCTATCACGAAGGGCACGTTGTCAGAGTTCAAGACCCCTTCTATCTTAGTCCCCGGATCCTGGTAGTAGAATACCATCTCTCGATTCTCTCGTACCCACATTCTAACACTCTCGGCATCATTATGGTGCTTCTGGTAGAGTTCTTGCGCACGGACGCCACAAATGTTCTGAATATCCTCCATGCTCAGGAAACAATCCCGAGAAGGTGTGAGCGTGCCCTCATCGCGTCCTTTGAGTACCAACCTCTGATGCTTTAGTTTAATCGATTCCATAGGAACGAGCTCGTCGTACTGCCGTAGAACCCAATCTCTAACCTCCTCCGATATGCACTTTCGGAATCTGAGTCTCCCCCTTGTGATGTTTACCTTATCGTGAACGATAATGCCCTCTCTATCAACGTGATCTTTGCAGAAGTACCCTATCTCGGCGATAGATGGTAGAAAGTAGTACCTCTTTACATAGAATCTACATTGGCAGCCCACCTTCATAGACCCTCCCTCCTTCGCGTCAGTAGCACGAGGGCCTTTCTGACCACGTCCTGAGTATATCTGTTTTCCTTTCCGATTGTATCGTCGTGCTGTGGGTGCCATATCGGGAGTGATATCGTCGATCTTGTCTCTATTGTCTTGGGGACCGTATTGACAACGCCATCTGCAACGACAGCCGAGAACTTTTAGTGATGGATACAGTGCGCAGTAGACGATATGACAGTAACCCTCGTAACAGCAATGACCATCTTACCGTTGAAGCTCGATGGGGCAGTTCCAGCGATAGTGGGTCTTATCTCCCACGTTCGTGGGGTCGAATTTATCCCGCACGAATGTGGTCTCGACGTCCTTTCGGCCTGATTGCTCACCGTTCACGAAATCCATTACTCTATCCCATGGAATGTAGGCGATAAGCTTCGATTGCTTTCCCTCACCGGGGTCATGATCAGGAAGACCATGGAGGTCATCAACAGCGGACTTCGTCTCCCTCTCGGCCTCAATATTCCACCTCAGATCTTTCCAAGTTAGCAAACCAGGTGGAGGCTTATGTAATGCATCACGCATCCTAAGAACCTTGTGACCATGCTTCATGAGGTACCGAGCGTGCGGGCCTTCTCGGATAGCTGTATCTAGATCTTGCACACCCTCCTCACGCACACCAGCAGGCTTCTTTCGACCCTGCCGCCTCCATCCTCTCGCTGCCACCCCGTTATCGGCTCCACTCCGAACTGGTACCTCACTTGCATCCACACCTGGGAAGACCGGCGGCAGGAGATTCAGATCCAGGAACTCCATTCCCGCTGCCTATCGGTGACACTCTACTCTCCCGCGAGCACAACAAATGGCGCCGCAATGAACACGGGCTGGGGAGACGTTGCAAGCCGAGTCCAACATAAATCATCTACATCATATCCGCTCCTCGGATTGCCCGGATGATACTGGCTTATCGGCGGCGGAGGGCGGGTGGATGGGTCCCACCGGTACACGTGGGCGTGGATCCGTTCCTAGGCCGATAGCCGATATGGTGTTATCGGGTCTCGGGGTCTGCGCCGATAGCAGGGGCGGGCAGGCGCTTATCGGGATGGATCGGGCAGGGATCTCGGAAAGGGCGAGAGGCGCTGGAAGGAAAAGACGCGGACAAGGGGGCGGAAAGATGCTTTTGGGGGACGGCCGCGGGAGACGGAAAGAAGACCAAAACAGGGCCTGACAGCCCGAATACGGATTGAACCTAGTGAGTGGGTGAACCACACATGGTTTTAAAAATAATTGTGAAGTAATTTACAGGTGGAAACACAACAGACAACTCTCCCACCTCTAAAAATTCCCCTATTTCTCATGCAATCCCAACAGCTTAGACCAATGGTATGACCACACATGTAAGATATGGAAATAAAAACCAAACTCCTTATGTTGTGAAAGATCCGGAAACCTAACCATGCTCCTCGACACTTACACCCACTACATACCAAGGACGCGGAGGACTACATCATGTACTACATGACGAACCTTGAAATCTTAATTAGTATACGTATATGGATACCCAACCTCTCACTTTCCGATTATCTTTATTCCTATAAAATTTTGGATTTGCCTAAATACCCCATTCGAGAGTTGCATCAAGCCTTAGGCTTGGAAGGGTGGGGAGGGTAGGGACAAAACCGGCCCCTATTTTTCTATTGGAGGAGGGTCCTCTTTGATCATAGGAGGGGCCCTCTGAGAGTAATTTTGGGCCGTAGGCACAAATTTTGGCAAAAAAATTCCAAAAAATTCCTCTAGAATCCTAAAACGGGCAAGGCCAGAAAAATGGACCCACCCAAGGCTGAGGTTTGGTGCAACGCTCGACCAAGGTCAATAAGAAGATCCCAAAATTTTAGTAGGACTCGGTTACAAGCATCTTTCTCATTGCTAGGGTTCATTATTGAGGTTTCTTATCCGAAGCGAGCAGACTTTCAATCGTTCAACTTGTTACGGATGAAGTAACAAGCTCTTTAATCCCTTAAGGATGAAGTGTCTTTTGGGAAGACGGTTTTGATTTCAGGCAGGTTCCTATAACTCGAAAACAATATTTTTTTTGGAAACTTTTATACTAGATTGTTCCTCATAAAAGCTCCATAGAGATATTTTATTATTTATTTTGAATTCATGGTTTGAAAGTTAGTACCACTCAATTTGAGAAATGGGGACTCCGAGCAGCTCCAAAATTTTGCTAGAAGTCACTATTGACATTGAGATTTTCCATACATGTAGAGAATATTACCTTCTTTGAAAATGTAAAAAAAAATTCTTATCTTTAGTGCAAAAAAACATTTTAGCTCAAGTCTAGCATTTTTACACATTTGTATCCTCTATGATCTCCTATGAATCTTTGGCAACCAACTTCAATTCGGGGATGGGTCCTCAATGAAGAGAGTTCAAATGCAAGTACGGGCAGGGAAACCAGGCAGTGAAGAAGACGTGGGAGAGGGGGGGGGCTTCTTGAAACAAGTCGTGATCTAGCCCGGGCCTCTTTCCAGTACACAAGATCAAAACTTGTTGAACCCAGTGTATGGTAGCAGCCAAAAACATGATCTCTATTTTTGACCCTGGTCGAGCGTTGCATCAAATCTCAGCCTCGGGTGGGTCCATTTTGCTAGCCTTGCCCGTTTTAGGGTCCTAGAGGTTTTTCTTGGAATTTTTTTGGGCCAAATTGGGGCTTGCGGCCCCAAATTGCTCTATATAGTTGCTTCATGGATCCAATAGGGCCCCACTCCAACACAAAAATAGGGGCAGGTTTTGTCCCACCCCTCCCAAGCTCTGCCGAGCCTGTAGCTCGGCTCAACGCTCAACCAGGGTCAATAGGCAAATCCCCAAAAACAACCAAGATTTTCCCGGCACGCGTACACGCGCTTTGGGCATCATTCCCAACAGAATCCGCAGCCATATATTGATGATGCGTAATGCGGCAAATTGGCAAGCTTATTGGATATTGTACACCATGCCCATGCGGACTGGAACTCAATATATACAGTATCTGGAAGTTGGAGGGGCAATTCGTGCATGTTAGAGCATCGCCATTGTTGTCCTTAACGGGACCACCAACGGAATATATGTCGTGACTTTTCCCTTTAAGACGTCCACCGCAGTGGCGCCAACGAGATAGGCTCTCCTGGTCACGACAAAAACACCCCTCCTTCCTGCAGCTTGCAGTGAGCTTGTGCCTCACTGCATTTCTTGACTTTTGGACTGTAGCATAGAAATTCTCTACTTTGACATCATGGTGCCTATATTTTATCTACTTTGACATCATCGTGAACAGTAATATGCCTATATCATTATGACAGCCATGAGGGGGTTTGAAATGGAAGGTGGGGAGAAAGTGAGAGGGGCGTGGGAGGAAGGTGCTTGGGAAGAGGGGGAAGGGCAAATGGTGGGGACTAGTGGAGCACTTACTGGGACTACCTCCATTAACCCCTAAGAGCCCAAGTATACGTGGGGCGTACGTTTTGGATTTTGGGCATGTACCTTTGCGTGGAAAAAATACTCCGATTCTTATGAAAATTTTACACTACATTGTCCTTGATGAAATATATATGGGGAACTTTTCAAATATGATTTTGGACTTTTGGATAAAAAGTTATTAGCCTTTGAAGGTCAAAATGGGGACTTTGGACTATAGGGGCAGCCATGTCAACCAATGCAATTTGAGGAGAAAAATGGGGCAGTATTTTGGGACAGAAAGGGCGAGGAAAGGAGTCCACACTTCTATGCACGAAGTCCAAGTGGAAAAAACTTTGAAAATTATTAAAAGAGTTATTAAAATAATTTTAAAAAAATAGAAAACAACCAGCCATCAGCTGGTCTGCCAGCGTCCTACGTTAGAAGCGGGCCCACCGAGATTTTTATTTATTTATTTAAATTAAATTTAAATTTTTAAATTTTTTTTTCTGTCTAGCTGGGAGGGTTGTAAATCACGGGACAAATTGGCCACCCAATTACCAGCACTCCCTTTCCCATAATGCTTTATTTATTCCATATATTCATGAAAATTATGGATTTTACTACTTTTAGTCGTTTCTTTTTCTAAAATTAGTGAAAAAATAAATTGAAAGTTTCCACCATTGGGATTCTCAAATGCAACAACTTGTATGAAACAAACAATTTCATATCACTTATGTAGTAATTGTCATCATTTTGTACCCCCTTTTACTAAAGTATATATTTCTACATCTATTATCCCTCGAATTGACCTCAAATTTTGCACACAAATAGCTAACAACATATAAGTCGTGTTGGTAAAAGATTTGATCACATTTCAATGTAAAAACTAGAAGATATGCCTAGTCAAAATAGGCTGATCTTGCCGGGCAAGGGGAAAAAATACTCTTTATTGCACTTCAAACGCTATAATCTTCATATCGGTGGGGTGGATTGCAACCAAATTTGTATTGTTAGTTCATATACATGTCTATGGTTGAAAGTCTAAAATTAGACTTTAATGTTAGATTTTGTTGCCACTGATTGATGATGGCAGTTTTGGAGTGTTTCGTGAGGGAAAATGCCTTGGGCTTTTAGGGATTAACCCTTTGGCGGGTCCTGGCTAAGGCATTTCAGCTAGTCCCGTTGGGAGCAAGGGGTGGAGATGCTCTTAGCCATTTCTCACAACTGCAGGGCAACAAACATTACTGATCTACTCCGTTTTTCTAGATTGTTTGTGCGCAATCATCATTGATGAAGCCTGCTCATACATTGAATCTAGATTGTGAGCAAGAGCATTTCTCTAACAGTCTACGCATCATTTCAGCTACAAACAGGAAAATTAAGCATTTGTTACATTTTCCTGGTCATCAAGGACATTTCTATATACAGAAAATATTGAGAAATTGAGCACACTAGGACGATTAGCAACATATAAGGCAATAGAGTGGGCATTTCCTAAAAGTGCTTCTCGAATGGGCAAGTCAGGAGGAATATGGTGCCAGAGAGTATGAGATGTATAAACAGAAAAAAAAGAGCATGAAGAAATTTCATATCCCCTTTTTCTGCACCAATGAAATGCTTTGCAATCAATGTTCTTGGGCCCTACCCCATGCAAGCTAAAGCTCCCCCATAGTACCCTAAGTTCTCACAAGGTTGACCAATAGTTCCCCCAAACCTTTCCCAAGGCAAGACACCATGTGCATGTGGTCCCGGTTACTAACATAAGACCCTAAGATTTGGGGTACCTATCCAGTGTACTTTGGTGACTTTCAGGAAAACTCAAATTAGCCCCTAAAGTTCCTTGGCAATTTTGCTCAAATAATGGTCCAAAACTGCCACTGTAAAAAAAAGGAACAAAAATCACATTTTTGAGTAAGATTTTGGACTTTTAACCCTAAGATCTTAAAATAGACTCCTATCTGTATATGCCATATTTTTTTGGTTGCAATCCACCGCACGTATATGAAAATTATAGCATTGGAAGTGCAAGAAATAGTTTTTTTTCCGCCTTGCCCGGCCTCGCCACTAAAGGCAGGTCGAAAAGGAGGACCGCCTCCTTGCCCGCCCTAATCCTGCCCGTGGCAAGCCCCCGACCAGCTCCCTCCCTCCATGATATCTGCTCTTCACCCCATACCCGCCCTCCCTAACCGGGTCTCTACTGCCGTAGGGTCTAGCAGGGATCCAGAACTCGTAGGCTCCAGAACAAGTCTAGAAGTCTAGACCTCACCACCAACTCAAATCCTTAAAGGACTTCTTACTTTGATTACCATTATCTTTCAATCCGTACGGTCTAAATTCACAATTTTTTTACTACATCCTCTCATATAAGTTTAGAAGAAGATTCTATGGTTACATTCTCAAAAAAGCTAGTCTTGGTAGTTTTTAATCAAAAGAGTAGAAATTCCTCTAAAATGCCTTGGTCCTCTACGAGCTAGCAATTAAACAAATACTTATATATTAAATAGGTCTATAAATAAAGAAAGGGAACTTCAATAATATCATTCAAATGTATAATTATTGCACATGACAATATAATTCTAATCAATCATGGACTCTAATGCTATATAAAATCAACACATCGTCAAATTTATTGCACAAACATTTGATGGTCACGGTTTTTGCAAGGAACCAATGTTGCACCTCCTTCCACTAGAGTCTTTGTAGCACAAACCTCACAAATAGTTTTTGGAAGTTTGTGAAAGATGGCTCTCTTTTGTTTTGAATGTGATATAAGCATATGAGAGGGTCGCTTGAAAGGAGGTTGTGAACCACCTTCTTCAACACTCTCTGATGCCACACGCTTTTTCCCATGTCCCATCCTGTGCGTTTAACATTCTCTTGTATAATAGAGATAGATCGACAACAAGAAAGACCAATGGTGGCAGGCCTCTGTAACGTAAAAGGCTGAGGAAATGATCTAAAAAAACTTTGAAGAATTTGTACCTTGTGTTTTTTCTCATCCTTTGTATAGTCTCCAATAGAAGCTTTGACACTTTGTAACAAAGTTTGTACTTCTTTAATTGCACCCAACAATTTTACACTTATATCATCCGATTCTAAATGTCCACCAACCTCTACTCCCATAATTGTTGGAGAGATTGGTGCTACATATGGAATATTATTTTCCATCGGCATCATCTCCTCTACAACTTCATTCTTCCTTGAGACTTTAAAATATTCTTTAACAATGCATTGCACCCCCAAGATACGTTTGCAAGTAGAATTTTGATCCGGACAATTACAAAAGTGTGTGTTTAGAGACACATATACCACATGCCATCATTGCTCTCACTTTGAATATAGAATAATAAATGTGCCTCATCCACCACTTGTAATACATTGGATAGAGCCGATACATAAGCTCTAATAATCCTCTCTCTTCGTTTCAAACAACATCGGTGTCCTTTATCATTCCCCCTTCTTGAAAACCTCTCCGAATCACCTATATGTCAAAAATATTAGTTATATATCAAAATAATACAAAAAATGAAAGATTATTTCAAAATATAAAATAACAAAAATACTCAGTGATACGTTGTGTCATCTTGAATTGATTCAAGAGAGTCAGTTTCCAAACCCGGGTTTTGTCTTTTGCACTCCTAACAATGGCTACAATGAGGTCTCAAAGAGACTAGTTGATTTTGCCTTATAACAAAGTATATTTAATCAATTCC
Source organism: Bryoerythrophyllum caledonicum (assembly GCA_963971425.1). Taxonomy (NCBI): domain Eukaryota; kingdom Viridiplantae; phylum Streptophyta; class Bryopsida; order Pottiales; family Pottiaceae; genus Bryoerythrophyllum; species Bryoerythrophyllum caledonicum. The sequence goes on along the minus strand of OZ020519.1, from coordinate 2,504,570 downwards.
CAATGGCGTTCAATGTGATTAGTGGTATTCATACCAGCATAAAAAAAAAGTCTGCCAAACTTTGGCCATAACCTTTGCCACGGTACACTTAAACCGGCCCAACCTGTAAATATGTATGGTCCAAAAGAAGGTATGTGCTCAAACTTCTCTACAAAGCTCCTCAAATTTTCATCTAAATGACTTTCATTTGGACAATGCATCAAAACATTTAACAATTGCCAAACTCGGTCTTTATCTGCCATTAAAACTTGTGTGAGCAGATTCTCACTCCATGCTTTCATAACATGGAAGTGAGACAAGAGAACTCTCCCCACTACTTGCACTCTATTTTTCCCTTCCATAGTCCAACAATAAAGATCGTTATTAGCCACATTGGTGAATGCAGTTAACGGCGTCTTGTGTTTCTCAATGACGATTGCAGACATATGTACTTCACCGATTGAAGCAAATACATGCGTTAGAGCTAATTCCAAAGCAATTTCCTCATGGCCTTCTTTAATATCGTTGCTACATCACATATAGAAAACCAAAATCCCTTTTCTATCTTGATTTAAAACAACTGCAGCATAAAGAGGCAACCCATATTGGTTTGTTTTGAATGTGGAATCGAGGGCCTATGAATTGCTTAGAAAAAATATTTTTGCGATTGATTTCATGAACTCATCTTGAATAACAACTAGAAATGGCCTTTTCCTCGGGTAATCTCTGTTGGCGCATAAGGTTGATAATAAATAACTTTCTCTTGAGCTTGTAACCTATTGATCTCAACTTGAGCAACATCCCAATCGTTTTTGAGAAGAGAGTCTTTACAAAATATAGTATACATGAATTAAAATTCAATAAGAATGATATTCAAAGCTTAAACCACTTTTAGAAAAAGTAAAAAATGAATATAACATCACTCACCATTTACTCCGATTGAATACGCAAGTGCTTGGACTTTGGTCTTTGATAATATGAAATCGGTGAGTGATACGTTCTAACTTGCCAACACTCTGACAAAATAGTTCTTGATCTTGTTCCGATGCTGCTGCCACCGCTACCGTAGAGTACATATACTTCAAATTTTCCATGGCCCAAGATACAACATAGCAGTGAACAAGTAAAAAGAAACTATCAGCACCCGCTTCATGCCCATGGTATTTTGTGTGCACATATATGGAAACATGCACTTTTCTTTTTAGCTCATCACTTGATTCCTGCACCGTTCTAGGTTCCATTGTCTTAATTTGAAAACAACAATTGCATAGCCTAGATTTCCTCTCCCGTCTAGAATTTTTATCCTGCAATGGTTGTGCATCAACTCTCTTTTTGTGATCACGATTATTCTTTCGACCTTGTTGACACCGATAGAATGTCACTATATGTCGTTTGAATTTAATGCACTTGGAACGCCTTCTAAGTACATGTATTGCAAACACAATGCATCAACAGTGGTGTTTAAATCCTCTTGGAGAACTGTATAAATTTGATCCCACCAATATGATCCTTGACATTTTTGACAAGATTGAAGGCAATTTGTATAAATGATGAATGTATACCACCCATGTGCTCCACTGAGTTTGAACTGCATTAACGGTCCAAGTTAATGATAAATGTTTGCTGCCCGCATTGATATATATGTGCCTTCTCAACAATGGAGTACCAATACTCAATAGGAGGAATCATTCTCGCCTTTGCGTCATTAATTGGAGATATTGCCATGCCATCACTAGTTTCTACCACCTTTAATTTCTCTTGAAGTTCTTTCCAACGCTCAATAGTATAAAATGGAATGTTTGCAAAAGTGGATCTTCCATGAACACTTGAAAGTGAAATGAAGTTCGGATCTGCCTCATGGATATGAGTATGAGTAGAAAATAACCTCCTTGCATACATTCAATCATGAGTTTGATAGTAGCATGTGTGAAATGAATATATTTTGAAAAAGTATCAATAGAAATATGTTCAAATAGAGGTAGTGATTGCTCTTACAATTCATTTATAAACTTATCAACTGAGGAATTACCATGTGTAGAATCAATATCCTCCCACTTTTCTTCATACCCTTCATCCTCATTCTAATCCCATATCCCTTCATGTCCGTCATGCCCCTCATGTCTCTCATGCCCTTCATGCCATTCATGTCTCTCATGCCCTTCATGTCCCTCATGCGCCTCTTTTACATCACATTGTCATTCCTCCCATTGCCTCTCATGCTTTGCACTGTCATCATATTCCGGAGGTTTAGAATAGGCGTCTTGGAATGTTGCATTACAAGAAGATAGAGTGCCATTTCTTTGTAACCAAGAAGGAAGTCATCTACTCCAACCAAATTTTCTACATCATCTTCAAAAACGGAGAGATAGAATACATCTCCAGGATTGCTATCTTGTGAGCGGCGAGCGGCGAGCGGCGAGCGGCGAGCACTGACGATTGAGTTTTTGAATTTTTTTTGCAATAAATTTTTTCAAAATTTGAATGGAATGCCTATGGCCGTGGTTTATATTTAGATTGGTTTGATATATGCAGAATTCAATGTCAAAATTTACAATGACAAGATACTTGGACATATGGAAGTCTTAATAGTTGAGGTTTTTATTGCATTAGGATTTTCAAAAATTCGAAGGGGTTGCTCATGGCTATGGGTTTATGGTTTGGGATAACGTGGCATATCTTTATAAAAATAAATAGATAGAAGGAGAAAAATTAAAGGATTTTATGACAGACAATATCCATTTTATACCTAGGTCATATCCTTTTATTATACAAGTGATAACCTTGTAATACCTAGGTGATATCCATGTTATACCATGGTGATACCCTATATGTCTCAACGTAATTGAATTGTAAAGTATAAATATTGCAAGAAGGATTGTCTGAAATCGACCAATGCATACGATTAAGGATAGGTAAACAAGGGAGATATGTGATGAAATTGCAAAGGTTATTCATAATGGATCAATATCACAATTGTCGGAACAAGGAGTTCAATACTTTTGGCATCTCTTTATTGCAAAACTTATACAACATTTAGATGCTACTCTCATGAGGTTCTTCAATGAAGGTATCCGTCATTGCCTCTCTCGCGGACCTACGTAGCTTTAGTTTCCATCCACTCCAAGGATGAAGCGAGGCTCATTTGGATTTTGTGGCACGAATGTAACCATTCTTGAATTCCTTGGCCCTCGGTAGCTCCACTCCCTTCCCCACTCAGATGGGAGAGGTGCTTGATACCACAACACTATGTCATTCGAAGGCCATGGATTGGCAGCAGTATTGCGCTGTCGAAGTGTTGTGAGGTTATGGGATTTCTCAATGAGCGTATCCAAGGAATCAAGCTCCTCAATCGTTAGAGTTTCAAGGCCACGTTCAAAGAGTGCGGCATTGCTTGGTTCACAGTTGCGAATCCACTGACTATGGCTAAGTGGATGCCGACTTTGTAAAAACGCGTGTAAGAGTGGATATTCCATTAACCCCCGTTGTTCCTCAGTGGTTCTTGTGATGTTTCCATCACGAAAATCCGTCTCGACCCTCTGCAAAGCCAATCGCAGAGATGCTCCAACGGCAGTGCTATCCACGAGTCGTTGGATCATCTTAGATGTAACTCGGAATCACATCGCTTGGAAGATATGTGGCAAAAGCGCATCAAATCGAAGTGGATTTACACGGGTCCCATCTAGTGGCAAAAAGTACATCTTCCAAATCGCCGCTAGAAGAGTGCACTCGTCCGTAAACTCGTGGAAGTCGCCAACAAACAAAGCAGGCGGAGTCGTGGTCCACAATGGGACATCCTTTCCAAAACCTAGGATAGACAACGCAACAAAACATGAGACAACGCAGCAAGAACTCCATAAAAAAAGAGCAGTTCTGAAAAGCTCAAGGTATTGGACAACATACCTATAGAGAAACACCTCCCTGTTCATCCTTTTGTATCGACCTAAATGACAACCACTACGACGACGAATAGACCCTACCACTCCACTCGTACATACCAAAGTGCATTCCCTCTTCTGAATTTAGATGTGAATTCTCCCTCAATGACCCAACTTATATAGGTTATGAACAATATGCCCGTTCTCACTAATATGGGATAAATTCAAATGTGTAAGCTCAGCAACGGCGCAAAGTTATAATCATACTACTAAAATCAAAATCTACGCAGTGAATCACGCAAGGAGATTAACCGTGCAGTAAACCGTGTAGTGAATCATGTTTTTTTTTACTTTTAATAGTTTGTAATATAAAAACTACATTAAAATGTGTTGCAAAGCAAGCGCCAACCGCTGATTGATTAATAAAAACCTAGTTAGACAACTACTGCGTTTCCTAAACGCAAAGATTGAATGATCCTTTAAAATCATGTTGTTCTAACAATAGAGCTTACTATTTAGCAAAATTCAAATTCTGCCTCATAGGTAAAGTAAACTTAAGGAAATGGGATGAATTGTTCAAATAATTACAAGTTCTTTTAGTTTACTGTGTGTAGAAAGATTGAATGTAGGATAAAACGGTGTAGTGACAATTGTATGGATCGAACAAAGGAATCAACTAGAACCTAGATTCACAAATTAATTTGGAATGACATTCAAAGATAAAATGAGACCTTTGCATTCAAAACAAATGACGTAGAAGCTGAGAATGATGGAGACAACAAACTGATAGTCTGAAGATAAAACAAGACAACAAACAAATACAAAGGAATCAAGACTCCTCTGCGGAAAACTAATCAGAGTTCACTTCTTCCAAAGAACAATCACCACTATCGGAACCACTACCTTGCGCCTCATTGTCTATGAACAGACATGCGACAGACCTTTGTCGGGCTACCTTGGGAAGACGTGGAGGGGATGCAAGTGCAGCCATTGCATCTTCAACACCCGCATTCCAAGGTGCCAAATGATACGATCGAGGCGGACTTTTCACCTCCTTCGACAAATGAGACAACACCCCGACACGAGCCGAGAACGATGAAGTCATCAACGACGAAGATCAACTACAAAAAGGAAAGTCACAAGTATGTTTTAAATCATGAATCAATTAGAATTTTTACACCACAATGCAAAATTGTAATCTAAAAAACAAAGAACTTACTTACAACGTCTCTTGGGAGCGGTCTTCACTTCCGGCTTGTCGTCATCAACCTCTAATGGGCGCTTGCGAGAACCCACCTCCACCGCCGATGCCGGTGCCGACTCCACCTCCACAGTATGAGGAATCAAAGGGCGAAGGATTTCCTCAACCAAATCCGTGTCCTCCTCCAATGCCAAGATGTGGCGCTTGAGGGCCTTGCAGGCCTTGATTGACGCCCCTTCAGAAAACAAATATGTAAAATAAAATAAGCAACACTCCTGAGAGATAAACAAAAATAATAGAAGTACAAAATATACTGACCAGTAGATGCTGTGATGTCTAGCACAATGTCGTCCTCCTGGGTACAAAGATCAATAAGGGCCTCCATGAGGTTGTTGAACTTTTCTCGTGTACCATGCCATGGCTCGTTTCTCCCCGCTCTTATGGTCAGACTGTCGTGTGTGATCAGATTGGTCAAGTGACCATCTGAGGACAACTGAATCCCCTCCAACTGCAGCTCCATTCTATCATGGAAAGAGAAAGGAATCGCCGGCTCCAACAAGCTAACGAAGCACTTCACTAGGAAGCACTTGTGAGTGCGTCCAAAGTGGCCATCACGAGAGAGTGGCAGCCCGTTGATGGCAAACCACTTCGTCTCCTCTACGAATCCCGCCCAATCTGCCCAGGCAAGAAGTTCATTGGAGATGGAGTAGACCGTCTGTGAAGGCTTCGTGACTAAAGTAGAGAGGCGTCTACTAGCAGAGGATGAGACACCCATGGTAAACGCCATTGGGGGAGGGACTGAAAATCCATCGCGCACTCCAAGCTGAGTAAAGAGCTTCTCAGGCCCTTCCTTTGCCACCAACGCCGCAAGCTCCTTATACCTCTCTCTAGTCTCCTTCTTCTCTTTCTCTGTCGTCTCCTTCTCCAACCTAGCAGCCTCTCTCTCATGTATCTTCATCGCCGCCTTCACCGCCTTCTCAGTAGCCTTGGCCTTGGCCTTCTCAGAAAGCTCTTCGGCCGCACCAACGGGAGCCAGAGGCAAAGGAACCATACCTCCATCTATGAATGAGACATGGACAGATTCACAGGCCACACGTAACTAAACCTCGTCCGTTGGGGTGGAGTCGGCCTTCCTCATCTCCTAGTACCATGGACACTGGACGAGGCGGTGAACTGAGAACCGACGCCTCTGAGTATCCGTAATGATGCAGTCCGGTGCAGAAGCGTCCGTCCACTTCGTGAAGCGGATGGGCAAATCTGCGGAGGTCAAGGCTCCATTCACTACCAGCATCCTCCAGAAGTATCGCATGACGGCCCGCTTCACAACCTTCTCGCAATCTTCTTGCGCCATGAACTCCTCCCCCTTCGAGTAGGAGCCGCCATTCCCGATGTGGCTAGAGAATACCTTTGTCCATAGCATCATACTCTTTGCCTCCATCCACTTTCCGATGCTTGGATTGGGATTTGGAAGCCCTCCCGTCTAGAGGACAATGTTGTCCTCAAGGACAATCAAAGCAAAGAGCTTCTCGCACTCTTCCTCGAGCTATAATAACGTACACAAATACTTAGAGTCTTATAGGAGAAAAAATGGTTTTTAAAAAATAAATAAAATTGAGTGGATGATTACACCCCAGCCTAGAATGCAGCCTTGTCAATCTAGCCACGAAGAGCCTTGTCTGAGGCCGGCGAGGCAGGAAAGTTATACTCGGATCTGCTGCCTTTGGTCATGGTCCACCATCTACACCAACGTCCCTTAAACCTGGCAGCTACCTTCGCAGTGGCAATCAGCTGGAGCTTCTCTGCGGTCATCTTAGGCCGTACTTGATACACGTCGAAATGACGATTCATCTACAACACAACAACGTCAGTGAGAATTAAATGTCAACAATCACATTCCAAGAATTCAGCGGGTACAAATCAAACAATGGTGACTAGAATCCTACCTCCCTGAAGAAATCCTCCCCGTTCGCTGGGTTGGCAATTACCAACATTCGGTTCAGCTGAGTCTGACATGAGGTCTTCTTCTTCAGCACGGCATCCGCGCATCGACTCACCAACTCTGCAGCATTGCCAAGTCGATCTTCGCCAACACCCGTGACCAAACTATCTTTAAACTTCTGAATTTGCTCCTCTTGGACCGCAATAAGGTCACGCTGGTGAGAACAAGAAAGTCATTAATCGTTAGAGAACGTCAGACGGAAGTAAATTTTATATAAAAATTGATAACACAAAATTTAGGGTGGTTAAATACATACCTCACTCATAAGCTTCACAAACGCCTCTAATTTCATATGATACCACTTCTTCACTCCCTTCTTCGACCACTCGAGCACATTAGCTTCACAATCGTCTTCACTGATAAGTCCCTTTAGCTGCTCGAACTCCAAAAGCCCAAAGTGTTGGATTCGCTTCACTTCATGCGTGAGGTGCTGCGATACATGATCGGACTCCTTTTGTCTATAAAATTAAATATTTGCAACAAATAAATATAATATACGTTCCATAATTGAATGAGCTGAAATTAAAATATACAAAGTGACAAACCTGGAATATACCTATTCCAATTAGTCATTGCGTTGAGCAATATGTGTCGATTTTCCATGGATGGCTCGATTACCATAGCCCTCACGGGCTGATGGAAGGTATAGTCGATGAGGTGCAATTGAGAAATCACCTCAGACCATGCAATGTGGCGGTGATTGCCATCCTACAGAAAGAAGAACTTGTCAAAGAATGCGGCGTATTCTGGCCGACTCTTTAGTAAAACTTTGAACTTTCGATCCTCTTCCTGCCAAAGTCGGGACCACGCTGCTCGGTCTGCAGGAATCACCTGCTTCTCCATCAACGAGAAGTTCTTCAACAACACATAGAAGCATGCGGATCTCGGTCGGTAGTCCTTCACGAACTCTCCCTTCAGCTTCTCCACATCACTTCTTAGTGGAAGCCTGACCTCAGTCATGGGAACCATGCGGCACAAAGGAATGAAGAGATCACCAACGCAGGGGTTCATGGAACTCTGCAAAACATCGTGAGAGGTTCCACGAATAGACCCCGGCATTGCTTGCAATGTTGAGGCCAAGCCAGCTCGTCCACAAGGTTAGTGACGCTAGTCTCTGTGCCCTCATCCACAAGCCCCATGCCTACCTCCGTAGAAGGGGGTTCTGGCCCGATAGCCTCCATCTATAACAAGAAAAAATAGTCAGCATTATGAAGAACCTATATAACTATGCTACAAATAGATTTTCTTTCATGACCCCGAGTATTGCCACATATTCCCTCCCATAGACTATTTGAAGGTTGATCCCCACCGAACATGCCATTACTCTCTTTTCCCTCTCAAGACTCCACCATTTCCGACCCTTAATGAACAACCAACACTAGATGACTAGAATACATTGCACCATCTCTAACATTGACACCCACCAAAACCAAAACTTTGAAGTTTAAGAACACAGCGTGTTGAGGCTTGTTCGTGTTGTGCGCTCGTCCCGATTGCTCCCTCCCTCACCAAGTCCATCGAAATGTACGATTTTCGTACCTGGTAACACCTGCACACACGATAGATAGACATTACATAACATTCATGACATAACGACTTGAACCAAATTTTCAGCTACATAGGGTTGATTATTTTTTAAAAAATCAGTGACCTTGGAAATGAGTTTCGGATCGGAAACCCATTTTGAGGGTCAATGTTTTTTCAAAATCTGTGAGCTTCGAAACAAGTTTTCGGTCCGAAATCCATTTCGAGGGTCACAGATTTTAAAAAAATTTGTGACGTTCAAAACGAGTTTCGGGTCCGAAATTCATTTCAAGGGTCAAATTTTTTTCAAAATCTGTGACCTTCGAAACGAGTTTCGGGTCCGAGACTCATTTCGAGGGTAAATTTTTTTTTCAAAATCTGTGACCTTCGAAACGAGTTTCGGATCCGAAACCCACTTCGAGGGTTAGAAAATTTTCAAAAAATCTGTGACCTTCGAAACAGTACATCCCATATCTTCACTTTTATGAAAGAACAAGAATACGTTGACAAGTCCCACAAGACCCGAGTATGGAAGAAAAGAATACCCCTTTGGTAGTATTCTCCATCCTCTTCGCGCGAAGCTCCATCTCCCCCACAAACTGTATTGAACTTTTGATCTGCTTCACCTCAACCTAGAAAAAAAAACTCTCTATTTCACTCGTATTTGCTCGTCACATCGCAATACCCCAATGAAAAATGAGTTCGGTCGTCGTTGAGGCGACAGGTGTAAACAGGCGATCGCGAAATTTCGGCCTGGCCCTAGTCGGGCTTAAACTGAGCGATGGCCTGTTTACCCCGGTCCGAACTTCGTCCCATCCGGAGCGCTGGATTTGGGATTTAGAGTAAGTTCGTCGTTTCGGTTTAACACGGTGAAGAAGATGAATACATATTGACAGTCACAAACGTACACAGGACGTGAAAGTGAGCACGATCATTATCTACAAAGAGCTCTTGTCGTTATACACTAACACATTATGGCATTTACTAAATTTTAATGAACGAGAGCTACCATGAGGCCATAATGTTGACAGGGACAAGGAAAATAGAAGCATTGACTAAACCGTACCTGTTTCAATGGGCACCCCCCCATCTTGGCTTGTACAATTGAAAGGTCCTCCGTGCTTCCATGATGATTATTTGCTTTTGTAGTGGATGTCTTAGAGAATTGATGTTTTTTAATCCTCAAAGACTCTGATGGATTACCTAGTATTCCATATCCCTCACTTCCATCGCTACTTAGGCATTCAAAGTCATCTACATTGTCTTCAGCACCCTCATTTCCATGCAATGAGCTCTCCGAGGAATTGGACCTAGCATACTCATTTGACATGTTGACTTGTATCGACTCTTCTTTGTCTCTATTCTCACGAGAATGCACGCAACTAGAAATGATCTGAATAACAAATAGAGAGACATGAGTGAAAGTCCGAAATTGATATATGTGATTCAAACCTCAATAAAATGGCCAAAACAAGTCATGCGAAACAAAACGTACCTCAACCTGTGATTGGACAAGATGTGGTCCTTCGTGAATACATGACAAATCTCTAAATTGCTCAACCCATTCCGGTGTCCCGACTTCTCTATTCTCGGCAGCCAATAATGCCTCCTGTTGTTGTCAATATTTTTGCACTTGCGTCTGCTTGGGATTAGAGAAATTAGTTGTTCGTCTCTTACGTCCGCCTCTCTTAGTCATCATCTGTACAAGTACCTATCTGCTCTCCACCTCTCTCACTCAACATCCGAGACTTGCTAACACGCTAAAGAACAATGGTCAGCGCTCCCTCCACTCAGTCCTTGTATCATCAGTCTATTTCTGACAGTTTCAATCCTCAACACAATAGTAAGTACTATATCAATAATTGTTGTCAGACTTTATTTTGAATCTTGATCGTGGTGTCGTATAATGACATACTTCTTCTATTTATTGTTTGCGCCGATGCAAACTTTGGATTTTTGAACTTAAATATAGTACAACGTGAATAACGACAGTAAACAAGGCTCACAAATAGAACATGACTTTTAACCTTCAAGGGAAATTCTATAAATATTTTCTATTGTAATGCATGGCATTGCTAATTTGCTATACAAAGTTTACTTTCTTTTTGAATTTATCATATTTGACTCTGACGAGGCCAAAAGGCTGCGGGATGATCATTTATTCTAGAAATGTATGAATTCTCTGTATTCAAAATTATGACAACTACCTTCTTTCATAGGAGAACGCAAACCATTTCTTCCTCTCTTTCACTGAACAATAGTCGTCACTTAGCAGTCGCTCTCGTATCGATTTTGGGGTCAAAATACATGGCGTCTTTAACTTCCTATCAAAGGGGCGTTCCACTTGTCATGTCTGTAGGTGAGGATGGCACTGTCATTGTGCCCGAGTCCTTGCTTTCTATTTGTTTTAGTTATCGGAGTGATACGATTCATATTGAGCAGGAGGTCTTTGATAGTGATGGTATTCACCAGCAGTCTATTAATCAAGTGAAAGATTGAGATGCGGACGGCTTTGTCTGGAATTTGGATCGCGGTTCGTTCAAAGCGTACAGTGTCTCCGATGCTCAAATGTCTGGTCATGCGTCAACTGTCGTTATGTCTCCTCCGGACAATTCTAGTGATACAGTGTTGGTATCTAGTTTAGGCACCAGCTCTATCCCAAGTGTCTATATTCTTAGCGACACAGAAGATGAGGACCTGTCCGATATGAACCTAGGAGAGTCAAGGAACCCCTTCAAGTCTCAAGAATCGGTTCATCCTGCTCTTTCCTCCCCATTTCCTTCAAGATCCCAAATGTCTCCAGCTATTTCCACAAGAAAATCTCCAGTCCATCCCAGTTCGAGAAATGTCCGTAGCATACTGATGCATGTCCGTCAAACATGTAATAGGAGAGGGTCCAGGTCCGAGTTGTCAATAATTGATATTGATAGTCTGAATTTGAACCATGTGAAGTATCTGCCACCAAAATATGATGGAGACATGATATTTGAACTACCACCACTCCCAGAGAGAATTCATGTACAGTTTGGAGGAGGCCTTGATGGTATGAATAAACAATTTGATTGTCAGACGTGGTGCAAAACAATGACTACAAGTATCAAGAATGATTTTGGCCTCGCGTACCGCAAATCAATATGTACAGGGCATTTACAATGCCTAAACATCCTTTGTGACTATATAGCAAAAATTAAGGACGTACAAATCAAACCGAGTGGAGCAGGTTCGCCTTCACCCCATTTCCACTCAACGGAGTACCATCCGACAAATCTACACTGGCATGTAAGCTGTGTCAAGCCCCTTCAATTTGTCTTGCTCTTCGTGATGCACGAATTTATTATGTGACCTCTAGTGATCCTGAGCGCACACGCGCTGCTATCCATTTGGGACATCATCATCATCCAATCTCCAAAGGCGTCGATCAAATGTCAATGGACCTCATATACGACTGCGTTGCGAAGAAAGTTCAGCGTACGCCCAAAGCTACTAACTCAACAATTATCATGGTTGCGAGCAAGAATTTCCTATCCGACTACTTGATCCGCCCCAGTTCCGCATCGTCGAACCTCGAGGTAGCATCTATGGATGTTGTCTTAGATGAGTTCGAAACTCTCTCGTCTCCGATCATAAAGAATCTAGTATCAACGTGCAAGAGGTTCTACAGTGGAGGGAAAGGAGTAATAGACAACATCATGGAGTTGAAGGAGTCGTCCAAGTTTGTATTCATCCATGAAAACAAGTTCCCGGGCCAATCCAAAGATAAAGTTTTTGTTTTTAAAATGTCCGTGGATCGTCCAGATAGTGGTGTAGACCTTGTTAAGCGTATGCAACCCGGGAATGACCTTGAAGATTGTTGGTTGATGTTTGATCATGTTAAACGGGTAAAGGACTGGACTACTATGGCATGTCATGTGTACGACAGTAAGTATTGTAGAGTCATGACAATCGCCATGTGTGATATGCAATTCGAGGATGCTCAAGCGCAACAACTATTTTGGGAGAACTTAAATGATACAATGAAGAACCATGGCCTTGCGGAGACAAACTTCAAAGGCTTCATGGTTGACAGCGCTGGAGCAAATTGACATGTCGTACGTCGAGTTTATCGCAGCGGGAACATGGACAAGCCCATGGATAACAGAGAACGAACATGTTTATTCCATTGGACTAAGTGTCTTCAGCGAGCCACCACCAAAAAAATTCTTCCTGGCTTTCAAGGGCAACACATTACTCTCTTCAAGACCTGGAAAAATGCGAAGACACAAGAGGAGGCTGAAGCTCAATACAACGTAATTCGAGTGTAGTAGGTATCATCCGGTGCCACTACGGAGACCGGATGTCGTGCTCTAGAAGACTGGATGGCGTTTTGGCACTTCCGTTATCGACAGTGAGGCGGCGCCATGCAGCTTGTAAGTGCTCTCCCAATCTTCTATTATTTACATTTCAATATATTCTAGCATACTCATTTGAAATATGTAATGACAATTGGAGTGTCTTCGTAGGATCTCACGCTTGACGAAAGAGCCGACATGCCTTCGTGCAACCTTGCCGAAACAGTCCACAAGCGTTGGCTCCAACAATCCGGAAACACAATGACATGTCTCTATGCTGCAACAGTAGACAACCTCATCCGTGCCTTCATGCAAATCACGTCGTATTGGACATGGTTGAAAGGAGGCATGTCAGGAAAAGGTCCGGACAAAGGAACACTTTTGTTGCGATCCGCACAACGTTCGGGTGATCCAAAACTCATAGCTGAAGCTGTAAGGAACTTCCCTGGGGCCGAGGATCTACAGACGAGGACAGGCGGCCTAGAAGGTGCCGAGATTTTTGGGTCTACCAAACGGAAGCTTGACATGCCACCAGGGTCTAGCCACGATTCCCACCGATCGGATACGGTGAACTACTCTCTCCCCCACGATGGCAGAAGAGTCACTCGGACGCGCATTGAGGAGGTCCTCAGCTGACATGTCTCTGGAGTCCAGCACACAACATCTGTTATGGAATTAGAGTGTGATCCATCCAAGTAGCACATTGCCCGCCTCCAGAAGAAGTCCGCTAAAAAATGCCAAGCATTTGCAAGCTCACACTGCGTAGCCCTGCAACACAAAAATTGCGCGTGGGAGTCGTGGAACTCCAGCCCTCACATATGCCGGTATGAAGAAGGATTACAGATCCCAACGGAATATTGTTGTTGAGTTCTAGTTTTGTCCCAATGATATTGGCCGGTGTGTTAAAGGATCAAAGAAACCGTTTGTGGTGGATTGGCCAACAGTTCCAATGACATGGCCTGTAAAGCGTGGCACTAATTTAACACTGAAGGAGGTACTAGCGTTGGAGGAAGCAGGTTTCCAATTGCAACAACGTGGAGCTCTTTCTCCACGAAGACAATTTCAAGTGTCTATGGACATGCCACTTCCGCGATCAGACTTCCCCACTCCACCGAATCCGAATTCTTACCACACCTTTCGTCACGGCTATGCAATTCGTAGAACGACGGATGCTCCCTCGATTGAGCAATGCAAGAAGTGGTCAAGCGTTGCTCTTATGAATAATTGCTACGTCTCCAACCTCTTTGCGATACCGTACCTAGGATGGAGATGCGTTATCACTCTTGTAACAAGGAAGGAGAAGTCCTATTGCGTGACATTCACAGACCTGCCAGGGTGCTTGTGCCCTGATTTTTTGAAGATGCAATCGGAGGCATTGGAGAAGAAGGGGAAATGGATGTATTGCAAGCATGTGTACTACGTCTTATGATACCTATGTAAGCTAGACTACCATGAGGACTTATTCATGCATGCTCCAAGCTACAGCTTTAATGAAGTCATGCGCATTCTAGAGCTTGCCAACATCGCTGAAGAAGCGTGAGAAAAGCGAAGAAGTCATAGTTTTTTTTAATATCTACAATTCTAAATTGCTCATAGGTATACATGTTAAATTACTATTGGATTTCATGACTATAATTAATACTCATCGAAACTCAATTAATGTATCTATTGATATTGATATGAGCAGCAAATTGTCATACTCCACATCCACTACCATTTGCAATGGTGAATTTTGGACTCAATTTTTCCAAAATAGACGGTATTAATTGCTTTGGAAAATTTCTAGGGATTTGTCTACGTCATACTATGAATTGCCAATGTGATTCCCCGGTAATACATGGATGAGACCTATGTAATGTACAGGTGATACCCGTTTCATACCAATGAGATACCCATGTAATACCTATGCAATACCCGTCATGTCTAAATCACTACGGTTTATAAAAAAAATTCGTTCATAGTGTACGAACTTGACCACTTTGTACAGTATCATAGTATGACGTTGTCATTTACTATGCAAAAAAACTCTTTTGAATCTTAATATGACTCCTTACATATGAAGAGGTTTCAAATTTTTTGAATAAAAAATAAATTAGAATCCAAGCACGAGAAGAGAAGAAGGCCTACTTATTAGAAAAAAAAGTATGGCAGACGTGACCACGGCTATAGGCTACTTTCTTAAATTAGTAAATTCTCCAAAATATGTCTCCAAAATATGCAGTTTCACTAAAATTACCCAATTTTTCACATTTTTCCAGAAAAAATGACGTTTATTTTCTCCGATTTCGGAGATTTTTATGCTCACCGCTCGCCGCTCGTTGCTCACCGCTCACAAGATAGTGTCGCTGAATACATTTCCATATAGAAACTCCTCATTGGTCTCCATACTCAAACTCAAATGTCCATGAAGAAACTTAGAATAAAATACACACATATCAACACACACATTTTAGAGGAATATATGTAAGAAATATGTAGAACCCTAAATTGAAAGAACCTTAGCCCTAATCACCTAACTCTAAATCAAAAACCCTAACATGTTGTTGGACATTGAAGAAGAGAATTAGTTTGTTCACAATCCAACTCCATTCTTAAGTTGAAGCACTAATTTTGCACACTAAACACACAAAACATATCAATACAAAATAACATACACTTTGTAACCTTGTACCCTAAACTAACATTTTGTGACAAGTGTAATGAGAAATGGACCAAATAAACGCATAAACACACATTGAGTCACATATACCAACAAAGAAACTAAGTATCCTAAACTCTAACTAACTATGTCTACAGTCAAGCTCACTTGGTGGAGGTGTGGAGGGAACTAAAGTCCTTGGTGGAGGCGGTTGTACTTTGAGTCCATGCTGGACCCTACAAAGGGCGAAGGCGGCAACTGAGACCCAGTTAGGGAGGGCAGGTATGGGGCGAGGAGCGGGTACCGGGGAGGGAGGAAGCGGATATTGGGCGAGAGGGGAGCTGACCGGGGGGCCTGCTACGGACAAGAGAGTGGGGCGGGCAGGGAGGTGGCCCTTCCTGGCGACCCACCTTAGTGGGGAGGCTTGCCCGGCAAGGTCAACCCACTTTGACTTTGCATATCTTGTTACTTTTACACAAAAGTGTATTTGGAACCATTACCAATATGATTCATATAATGTTAGCTAATTGTGTTCAAAGATTTAGGTATAAAAAAAGAGTGAAGCATGTTGAAATAAAAACGTTTGGTGCATGTGGGTACAAAAACGTGACAATGACTTCAAAAATGGAGTGGAAATGTTTGTTGCATACAACTTCACATATTCAAGAATTCCAATGGTACAAACTTGTCATTCCATTTTTCAATAATTTAGGAAAAATAATTGGGTTAAAATAGTAAATTCTCTAATTTTAAACAATTTATTGAATTATCCAAGCAATTTTTGGTAGTGCAATCTTTGAAAATGGGTCTTCTTCATCAAATGTTGGCCCACGTCATCTCATCCACTTCCTCTAACAGTTAGGGTCGTTAGACTTTTGTTCACACGAGGGGGAAAAAAATTAAAATTAAAATTGAAAAAAAAAATACTAACATGGCGGACCCTTGTTGGTTGCTTCGCGGGTCTTGCGGAGAGCAAGTAGGCCCAGTCCCATTCCATTTTTAATTTGTTTTTCTTAAAGAATTTTCTTGACATTTATGAAAGGCATCTTTCAAGGTTCTTCACCCACCCATGATTTAGGCTCCCCCACCCTTCCTCCACCATTTGTGCCTTTATTTACTACCCCTCCTTGACACTTGCATGTCATTGGTTCACAGGGCTACCGAGGCTGCCCAACGTCCTCGTATTTGACTTCAAAGGCCAATAACTTTCAAACTATGAGTCCAAAAAAAAATACCCCCACGAAGTTCTTATAAGGGACAATTTAGAATAAAAATTTCAAAAAATAAAGATTTATTTTTTGATTTTAAGGAATCTACCCAAAATCAAAATCATCCTCCGGATGGACACTTTGGTCCTTTAGAGGTTAAGGTATATCTCGCAAGTGATTTCATATTTTTCCATGAAAATTGAATTAGTTATGAATTTTCAAAGTGTGCTGCCATGATTAGTGGGTGACCACCAATAGGTACCTCCGATAAGCAATGACCAAAAACAAGGGGTCCTGATTGATAGAAAACCTGCACTTGGAGGTGGATCGTCCCCAATTTTATGGGATTTTGTTCGTTATGGAAGGCTTACCTTAGGTCAAGCTGTAGTGTACACTCGAGATAATTCACTAAATTAAGATTTATTTCAGAGTTTAATTGACAAGAAACACTGCCTTGGTTTGATTCTAATGAGTGTAGATTCCCAAAGATGTGGAATTAATACGTTTCTAGGGTTGCTACGGTGAAATGTGGAGGACATACACTCATTCCTTCCATAAGTTATACATCTGCTAAGTTATAATGCTACTAATTTATAACCTTAGCTAACTAAAACCTTAACTAAGTTCAAACTAGTGCTGTTATGTGACTAGTGCTGACGTGTGTGAGAATTAAAGCACGGAACTCGAAGTTGATGATGTTGTTTTATGTTTTTGGGACCAATCAATTACTATACCACTATATCACTCAACAGTGCTACTATTCCATCACATGTCACTATTCAATCACAACAAGATCACAATTCAATCGAAATAGTGCCACAATCTTCCTTTCAAGACTCTGTTAAATGATCTTTTAACACTTCATGAGCTTTTCAACCATCCAACTTGCCTATGAATGGGGTCCAAGTCTAGGGCCAACTCAAGTCGACATGGTCATATGACATTTTCACATGCCATCTAACGTGGCGCTTGATGCTAGGCCTATTTTAGGAAATGACAATAGGTGGATGGAGATGAAATTGTTCTGAAGTTAACAAGTCCTCTACTAAGGGCCGTTTTACACTATGCCCAAATTGAGTGACAGTCCGTCAAAATGAGTGGCCAAACTATGGCGAGACGTCAATTTTTTTTGCCAAAAATACACATTAAACAATATAAATTGAAGGTTTGGCCGGTCATGGTGTGAAGCCCCAAAGACAAGTCCAACGTCCAAACCCCATATCATTATGCCAAAAAAAATCAGCCAAAAATCATCAGCCAATAAAAATCAGCCAAGGACAACCAACCTTAACCCACATCAAGTCAAGTTGACAGCGGTGTTGGGGCCGTTGACCCAGCTGACAAACTCGGTCGCCGCGCACTCACAGGCTCATCATTCGCCATCGCCACGAACCCGGCTTCACTTTTACTTTCCCCCGCCGTTCAAACGCTTCTCAACCTTTTCCTCTACTTTCCCGTGCCTCCGTGTTCGCACACGCACGCGGGCGACGTTGAATCTCCGCTCTCAGCGTCCGCCATGGAATCCATACAGCGTGAAGCAGGTCTTGCAGTCCCCGTAATTTCGCTGCCATGCACCGTTGCCGCTCCCACAAAAGGAAGAACACTCCCCATTCCCTCCTCATCAGTGTTCTCAACAAGCTTGATTCAAGTTGAATTCGTTCGAAGCGAGCGGTGTTGCCTTTCATGATCAAGCGAGATCTCTATCGTTCTACTGTGCGCCTTCCTGCAGCAGCAGGCATTTCATTTCAGGCAGAGGTCTGTGGGGTGGACTTGCTGCTTCTGTCCGGAGTTCGGTTGCTGCTCGACTGCCACGTGGAGTTTGACGTGAACTGACAACGAAACAGGCGTCGACTTGTGAGGATTTGGTGCATATCAGCTATGGCCGATCAGTGGAAGGGGTTCGCTGAGGGCGGTGTGGCGTCGATGATCGCCGGGTTTGCGACGCACCCACTGGACCTGATCAAGGTGCGCATGCAGCTGCAAGGCGAGGCCGTCGCGGCGCCCGCTCTCGCATTCGCATTGGACGGAGCACGACATGCTCCGGTGCGGCCGGGGCCGTTCGGTGTGGGACTTGGTGTGGCGCGGTCCGAGGGCGTGCAGGCGCTCTACTCGGGCGTGTCCGCGACGCTGCTGCGGCAATGCCTGTACTCGTCCACGCGCATGGGGCTGTACGAGTACCTGAAGCAGCAATGGCGCGACGAGGCCGCGCAGGAAGGGAGCTCGGGCCTGCCCCTGCACCAAAAGGTCACGGCGGCGCTGGTCGCGGGGGCCGTGGGCGCCGTGGTGGGCAATCCGGCCGACCTGGCGATGGTGCGCATGTAGGCGGACGGCCGGCTTCCGATTTCCGAGAGGTGGAACTACACGGGAGTCGGAAACGCGCTCTCGCGGATGGTGAGGCAGGACGGCGTGCTGTCGCTGTGGACCGGATCCGCTCCCACCGTGACGCGCGCCATGCTCGTCACGGCCGCGCAGCTGGCGACGTACGACCAGATCAAGGACACCATCACGCAGCACCGCCTGGCGCCCGAGGGGCTGGCTACGCAGGTGGTGGCGAGCTGCGGCGCGGGCGTGCTGGCGTCCGTGGCGTCCAACCCTATCGATGTGGTGAAGACGCGGGTGATGAACATGAAGGCCGCTGCGGGTGAAGCCCCGCCATACCGAGGCGCTCTGGACTGCGCCGTTAAGACGGTGCGCGCGGAAGGACCCATGGCTTTGTACAAGGGCTTCGTTCCCACCGTCACTCGCCAGGGCCCTTTCGCCATCGTTATGTTCCTGTCGCTGGAACAGATCAAGAAGGTCCTCGAGGGTTAAACGTACATGAGGCCATGGTGAGCTGCGGAACAAATGTATAATTGAGGAGAGATGCATCAACAGCGGTGCAATTTTTTGATAGTATTTTTGATTGAGTGGGAACACATTGTTCTCACAAGGTTTTGTTATGTAGGATAGTTCTGCTACTTCCCGTGTAAATATTCCTCTGATGCGATATGCTAAGAGATTGTCAACACTTGCCACCAATTGTGGTAATTTCAAACATGGATTCCATACACTTTCATAACTTCCATTATATTGAGTACCGACAGTACATGCGATTTGTTGATCCTCATGATTCTCTCCAGGCAAAACTTCTGTTGAGGAATGTTGCTGTTTCTGTTGCAGCTGTGTTTTAGCAGAAAGGTTATGTTGATATGTATTAGGTGTATTAGTATATGAATCATATTGCAATGAATTTTGTTTTATCCCCGACGTGAGGAAATTCCTGAGGTGAGCTTTTGCAAATCTCAGGGACGTTCCTATGGTTGCAATTTATATTTGCAGTTTTTGAAATTTTGTACAGAGATGCAAGAAGACAAGAGGTATTTGGGAATATAGTTTTTATTGTCATTGGACTTACAGAATAAAAGGTTATGCCATCTTAAAGAAAAATTTATGGAGTGCATGTGTGTTGGGCAACTCCAAAAACTTTTGCTAGGACACTCTGGTAAACTTGAAAGTTGGGATTTTCAATGCTAGCAAGTAATATTATTTCCTTTCATATTGTCAAAAATCGTTTCTTGTCTTTAGTGAAACAATGCAATTTATCCTAATTCAAAGATTTTCACACACTGGCACACATTTTCAAGCAAGGAATCATAAAATAACTTCTTCTTTTCCACATTAGACTATGAGACCTATATATTTTTCACTTTTTGTTTTTACTACTACAAGACGTGGTGTAAACGTTTATTTAGACTATTTGGACTATCATTCTAGAGCATCTTTTGTTCCAAAAAAAACAAAACCTGAATTGGCACCATTTCAACCTCCACACCTTGCACAATTTTTTTGAGTATGCTACACCCCTTCAGTACTTCTAAAAATTGGTGTACACGGAGTCAATACCATGATCAACATGTTGATATAAAATTTAGACCTTGTGTAGTGCAAAACTTTGACACCAAGTGAAGACCAAGTCATTTGATCCATTCAACGCAGGGATGAAAGTGAATCATTTTTTTCTACTTCAAGCTCTATAAATTTTCAGTCTGTCTGGTCAAAGTTGATGAAATTTTGTTATTCATCAAGTGTTGAATGAGATCCTACGGTGAAAATTGGAAATACGTTTTTTTGTTTCCTTCCTTATGCATTGCACTAGAATTACTAGTTTTGAAGTGTTTTTGGTTTGAAATTGTCAACGAAATTTTGGGGTTAATGACAATAGAATGTCAATAAATTATCAGTAATAAGTCTACATCTTTTTCCCTCTTGGGTTTTGAAAACACTACTCTAAAGATGATATCTAGTATAACTATACTAGATATTTTCGAAATGCTATGACTTTTTACTTTTGAAGATTTTTTCCTACTGAGAGCACAACTATCTACATACATAAAGAGGGGTTCATTGTAAACATAGTTGGTAAAAATATTCATCAAGAATTTAGTGAGCGCCGTAAGACTTTGTGAGCCCAACTCCATGAGGACTTACTAAGTAACATGTTCACGAATTTTCATATGCTTTGATCACACGGATTGAAAGATTATAGTGTTTGAAGTCAAGAAAATGGTTCATTTTCTTTGGTGCTTTGAGTGGATTAGCAAGCTTTGACTTCGCCTGGTATCAAAGTTTTGCACTACGCAAGGTCTAAATCTTATACCATTGTGTTAAGCATGATGTTAGTTCCTTGTGCACCCATTATTAGAGGTAGAAAAGGGGTGTAGCATATTCAAAACAAGTGTGCAAGGAGTGGAGGTTCAAAATTGTCAATTCACGTTTTATTTTTTTTGAGAATTTAATAGGTTTTAGAATGATAATTCAATTGGTCAATACAACGTTTTACACCACATATTGTTGTAGAAAAAGGAAAAGGTGAAAACATGAAGATCTCTAGGTTTTATGTGGAAAACATGAATGCTATCCTGTGAGCAGCGAGCACCGAGCATTGAATTCTTGACAATTTTACCATTGTTTTTTTTCTGTGAAATTTAAAAGAACACCTATTGCCGTGAGTGTAGGTGGATTGTGCTTCAAAAAATCAAAATAAAAACATTACCATAAGAGCAATTCTAGACTTGTAATTGCTTTATTTTATCTTTTATTCAATAGAGGAACCTATAGCCGTGGAACTATTTTTAGGTTTTTTGGAAAATTTTACATCCAAAAGTAAAAGGATGAGAGATAATGAAACATATATTACAATGCAAATTTCTATTCTAAATAATAGCGATTTCATATACAATTATGGGGGAGAAGTACATCTATAATCCCCTTATTTTATTAGACAATAGAACAAAAAATATGGAGATGAAGTACATCTATTAAACTATCAAAATTCTTTTACTGCAAACATCTTGAATCCATGGATAAGCTATGCTTGAATAACTCTTGCGATTTGCAGTAGATAAATTCTCTTGGACGTATATTACTATTCTAATTAAGTCTAATAGAAGAAGAAGAAGAAGATCGTCAGTCTCCGAAGGAGGCCGACGTGAATTAAGTGTCTATTCAATCCACTACTTAAGTCTAATATGTATTACTATTCTAATGATTGTTCAGGTTTATGGTAACATGTGCCCGAAGGTTTAAGGTGGTGAATGGAGAGAATGATAGAGATGGACCTCCTAAAAATATTAGAAACTTTGTATACTATTCATAATGTGATAATTGAATATTTATAAATTCAATGACACATTATATAAATTGAGTGAAATCCATCCGTGAGTGATAATTCTAGAGATATTTAATTATCTAAGTAGAGTACAAACATTTATGTGGATAAAACAAATAATCAAATGAGACATGCAAGGGTGAAATATATCCATAATTCCAAAGCCGCATATTAGGTCAACACGGCATATAAAATAGAGGAATCACAACTCGTCACAGGTGAACTCATCGTCACTGCCCTGATGGATAAACGGCATACTGCTATCAGAACCACTATCAGAATCAGTACTAGCCTCCTCAGCCTCGTCATCCACCAAAACCTTTGCTCCGGAGCCGGATCGAGCAGTCGGTGGACGTTGTGGAGGCGACGGCTGCGCTACGGATGCAATAGCAACAACCTCAACATACTCAGGCAAAATATGCAGCTGTTCCGAACTGACAACCTTGCCAGCCAAACGAGCCAGCACTCCAATGGGCGGTGTTGACAGAGAAGCCATCAACGACGTCGAGAACCGTCTGCAATTGATTGACATTAAAAAAAAAGCTTGAAAGAACAAGATAACAAAAACAATAAAGGAATGAAGAAAACTTACTTACAAGTTCTCTTAGGTGCAATTTTAATCTCTAGTTCGTCATCACCAAGCTCCAAAGGGCGCTTGAGAGAAGTCTGCTCCATCGGCTCAACAATCGCAAAATTCACCTCCATCATCTGAGGAATCGTGGGTCGAAGCACCTCATCTACCAAGTCCTTATCAGCCTCCAAGGCAAGAATATGACGCTTGAGGGCTTTGCAAGCCTTAATTGATGCGCCTAGAAAAAGTGTGGAGTACAAACAGTAATAGATTATAATCATGGTTGGATAATTGAAAAAACAAATATAAAAATGCAATGAATATACCAGTAGAAGCGGTGAGGTCCATGACGATCTCATCCTCCTTGGTGCAAAGATCAATAAGAACCTCCAATAGATTTTGCGACTTCTCTCTGGCGCCTCGCCATGGCATCCCGGTGGAGGCCCTCACCGTTAGTGACTCCTGGGTGATGTAGTTGGTCAGATGACCGTCGGAAGAAAGCTCAATCCCATCCGCCAAAAGCTCCACTCTGTCATTGAAGACAAATGGAATTGGAGGATCACTTGTCCGAACAAAGCACGTGACCATGAAAGTTTTACGTATGCGACCGGGGCGACCATCAGAGAAAAGGGGAAGTCCATTGATGGCGAACCACTTTGCCTCTTCCTAAAATCCCGACCATTGAGCCCATGAATTTAGTTCATTCGAAATGAACCTGGAATCTGGTTAAACACAATGATAGCTCCTCCATCACAAAGAAACGACTTTGCCAACTCGAAGCACCTACAAATCCACAATGATTCTTTCCGACCCTTGGAGGTCGGCACTGTAGCTAGTATGTTCCATGGTAGAATCATTGTACCACCCTGAGTGCCTGGAATGGGCAAGTCTTCCGGGACGTCAAATATAAACATATCAGCCAAACCATCCTCAGTCAGCTCCCCCTTCATGTACTGCGTCTTGGATCCGCCATGGGCCATCAACCACCGTGCTATATCTCTCCAAACTGGAGGAACATCATCATCAGCTATAATGGAATTGTACTCAGTAAAGATAGACAAGACGTTGGTATTGATTACCTCAACAGCGACATTGGACTCTGTCTGCTCCACTATAGGAATAGAATAGATGGTCTGATCTGATTTGCAACGAATGCTCCTAGGCGGCTGCTGGCGGATGGAGAAGCGCCAAATGTTGTCAATATGGGTGCCGGCTGTGAGAACAATCTAAGAGCCACGACAGACAACAATTTCTTAGGTCCCTCCTTTGCCACTATTGCTGCCAATTCCTTGTTCCTTACTCGAGTCTCTTTCATGTCCTTCCTTGCAGTCTCCTTCTCCAACCGTGCTGCTTCTCGCTCTGCTCCTCTGGCTGCAATCCTGGCCGCCTTCTGTTTTGCCCTCTCTTTGGCCTTTTCAGAGAGCTCAAGTTCACGCTCAATCTGGAATGGAGCTGAAGCTTGCAAAGCAGGACCCGCTCTAGAATGTGTTGCCAAGGCATCACATGACTCCCGAAGCTCCACCTCGTCACTTGGAGTTGGAGCTGAATGCCAAAGCTCTAAGTACCAAGGACACTGAGCCAAGTCACAAGTGATGCCGAGTGAAATGGCGCAGCTGAGACTCTGTGAAGATACACTCAGCGCTGACTGTGGTATCACACCACTTCCTCAGCCGGATTAGCAACTCTCGAGTCTACAATGCTCCGTTGGCAACGAGCTCTTGCCAAAAATATCCGAGCACCACTCTCTTGACATTTTGAGGTGTCTGTGGCTGCTTGAGAAACTCATCAGACTTCACGAACGGCTTCGTCCCACTAAAATGGTTCTTGAACGCCTTCTTCCAGAACGTGAGAGAGTTGGCCTCAATCCATGAGCCAATGTCCAGTACCGGGTTTGGGAGACCCTCCATTCTAATGGTGATATTGTCTTCCTTCATGACCTTGGCAAATAACTTCTCTGCCTCCTCCTCAAGCTAGACAATAAAAAAAAAATGTTACAAAACATAACTTACAACTGATGGAAAAATAATACATAAAATGCCCTAAGATAATTGAACTTACCCCTGCCGAAAATGAAGCCGTGTCAAGCCAGGGTTTAAGACCAATCTCCGATCATGGTGCTTTTGGGAAATTGTATTTATCCCTGCCCTCTTTCGACAAATTCCACCAACGCATCCATCTACCTTTGAACCTTGCTGAAACCTTGGAAGTGCAAAGCAGTTGCAACTTCTCTGATGTAATTTCCGGCTTGTTCCGATAATCATCGTAATGATGAAGAACTTGAATCAAAGGATAACAAAGAAGTGGTCAATAAGAACTATAAATACAATTAAATGATGTTGAATGAACGAGTACAATCAATTGCACAAACGAATACCTCTTTCACCATTACGACTCACGAGGGTCAGCAATGGCAAGAAGTTGGGTGAGTAAGGTGCCACATTGAGTCTTCTTCTTTTGCACCGCTTCGGAGCATAGAGTGACCATCTCCGCCGAGCTCCCAATACGATCAGTCCCAACACCGGTCACAATTGTGTCACGGTAAGTTCGAATACAATCTTCTTGAACTACAATAAGCTCCCACTACACAAAAAAATCATTTAAGAGAGTATGAGAATAACTGCCAAAAAAACATATAATAACATATCATACGCGTATTCAGGACCACACACAATAGCATATAGTACACAAACTTGGACCAAATTTAATCGTAACTTACCTCATAAAGTAACTTCAAGAATGAATCGAAGGTCATGCAGTACCACTTTTTGGTCTCCTTTCTAGCCCACTCCGCCACACTAGCATCGTGATCCTCGTCACTAATCAGACCTTTGAGCTGATCGAAGTCCAACAACCCAAAATGCTGAACTCTCTTCACATCATGTGATAGTTGTTGTGTCACATGGTTGGAGTCTTTTTGCTTGAGTGACAATGTTCATGAACTTCAAAGACATGCGAGAATAACCAAAAAAATACAAACAAATGTAAAAAAACCAAACAAAAAAAGAAATCAAGAAAAAAACTCACTTGTTCCAGTCCATCATGGCGTTTAGTAATATATGGCGGTTCCCCAATGTGGGCTCTAATAAAACTGCCTGAACCAGAATATGCCAAAGGCATAATCGTTTCTATGCATGGTGGATATGACATCCATCCATGCAAGATGGCGGTGGTTGACATCCCACACAAAAAATTGCGATCAGAAACGCATTGTAACTCTGGCCTACTTGCAACCAAATGGTGGGCGGAAGACCGGAAGAGTTCATGAGGAAGAACTTCCCGTTCTACCATCTCGCACGCTCCTCAGGAAGAACTTCCCGTTCTACCATGGAAAAGTTTTTCAAAGCAACATAGAAACATGCAGATCCTGGGCGGTAGCCTTTGACAAACTCGCTCTTCAGCTTCTCTATGTCCGGTTTGACTAGAATACGCACCTCAGTCATTGGCAACATTCGGCAGAGTGGGATGTGCAACTCCCCAATAGATGGATAATGAGACTTCTGCAACACATCGAAGGAAGTCCTACGAATGGACTTCCTCAATGAAAGCTCTGTTGTGTCCAAACCAGGATCAACCCCCATCGCCAGTACAACTTGCAGGACTAAACTCGAATCCGCATGCGGAGATCCCAAAGCTTCAGGAGCCGAAGTTGTGTCCTTACTGGGCATCTCCAAGTCCAGAGTTGGCGTGACCTTGTCTTCATGCGGTGACGCCATCTACACACATCCATGGTAAATTATTATCAGTTACATGCATGAGCATGAAACTAGAGCTATTCTAAAATCGAGCATCCAGCATGTAAGAAGCATCATCGCACATCGCTCATGTAAGAAGCTGTGAAGCATGTTACTGGCATCGAATGTAGAATTCTGATGAAGCAAAAGCGATTGGTACTCGGGTACCTCGGATCCAAGGCATCTTCATACATTCACACATCACATTAAGCATTCCACAAAATAAAGAAAAATAAATTGAGATAAATTAAGATAACAGACCAGCAAGAAAAAAACATGATTCAACCATGCAACAAGCAAGAAACGAGCTTCAACCTGCAATAACAAGCATCCAAATTGATAGTAAGCGTCGAATCAGTATGTTAGTAAGCATCCAGCACATCGCACATGAAAGAAGCATCCAGCATGTTAGTAGCATTGATTTCAGAACTCTGTCCATGCAAAAGCGACGAGTACTCGCGTGCCTCGGATTTGAGGCACCATCATACATTCACACATGTGGGAGTCTAAAACTCCCACTTGATCGCCCCTACAAAAAAAATTAGTTAAAATAGGATTTTTAATATTAGTTAACTAGAAAAGTAGTTAGTATTGTGTGAAATTAGATTAGATAGCGAATAGAGAAAATAGGTAAATGCTTAAGTAGTTAATTAGGTTTATAGTAGTGATAAAACCGGGTCTTGAAATCACTAATTTAAGTCCCGGGAAATAATTTCAAAAGAGTCCCGGGAGATATCCCGGTATGTAAGTCTAAAATCACCACTTAAATCTAAATTAACTAGTTGAGTTTAGAAGATAGTTAGAAGTAGTTGAGTTCTAGATACTAATTCTTGTTTGAATTAGTAGTAGTTGTAGAGAAAAGAAAAGAAAAGACAAAAAAAAACAAAATGGAAAAGGAAAGAAAAAGAAAAAGAAAAGAAAAAGATTTAAAAAATTAAAATAAATAAAACAAAAAATACATACCCGGGTATCAAACCGAGTATGAACTAGCCCGGGTACCAACCCGGGTATAGGCTGATACCCGGGTACCGAGGTATCACCCGGGCATCAGCCCGGGTATCTCCAGCCATCTTGGCCGACCCTCTCTCCCCGAAATTTTCTTCTTCTTTCCAGAAACTCTTCTTCCCCCCCTCTAGAACTCTTCTCTCACCCCCTCTTTCTCTAAAATCGCCCCCCCTCCTCAAATTTTCTCCTCTATCTCCCTCTCTAGTTCTCTCTCTCTCATAGGTTCTCACTCTCTCCCTATTTAGTCTTTATTTGGAGTTGGGGTTTGAAGAAGTAGTTGAAGAAGTGCAAAAAAAGAGATGTAACTACGGTTCCAAGAAGAGGAGGTTTCAAGAGGAGGTAGCGCAAGAGGTTTGAAGAAGAGGTGCGCGGGCTAGGCTTTGGTGGAAGAGGTGCGCGAGCTAGGGTTTGGTGGAAGAGGTACGCAAGCTAGGGTTTGGTGGAGATTTTAGGGTTTGCGGAGGTGGAGGAGATTTGTAGCCAAAGCAAAAAGATAAAAGAGACTAGGAAAAGAGATTGCGGGTGCAACAACAAGGTGACTCTTATCCATGTTGGGTTTTTTTTGTTTGTGCAAAATTCTTCTTTATGAGTCTTTTCCTCTCTTGTCTACTGGGGTGACTCCCCCGGTAACATCCTTCCCGGTCTAAAGAAAAAGTCCCCCGGGGAACTTCATCTAGACCTTATTGTTTACATGTGTAGTTGTTGTCGATTGTCCTAGCCGTGTGGCAAGTTGTTATTGTCTCCCTCCTCTTATCATTTTAGGTCTTGCCCCCAATTCCTATCTTTTTCCCGGTCTTCCCGGTCAACCGAGAAAAACCTCTTTCTAAGTCCTTGTCTCCAAAGTCTTCTCCTCGTTATCATTATATGTGACCTTGTGTTGTTAGTATGTTGCTAGATGTGTGAGACACCCATATCCACATACTCTAGCAAAGTGTTCCGGAGTTGTCCACCGGCTGACCGGTAGACTTGTGTTTCCGAGCCGGACCGGAGTTTGTGACAAGTTAATAGGGAGATTGGTGGAAGTACAGGCATTTTGAGAATTTTGTCCACCCGGGACAACATGGCTCTCCGGTGAGTCGGGTGGATTCCCCATCCTCCAAGGAGTGGGGCTTGAAGGACTATGAGAAAAAAATAAGCCTCCCGGTAATTTCTACCGGGAAGGAACCGGTAGACCTTCCTTCCTCAACCTCGAAGTCTTTGGTGGAGTCCTATGCGGCTATACTAATCGAGCTTAAAGAGACTCCGCATGTATCTATAGATACACCCAACCTTCCGGTGGATACCGCCACTCCACCGGTAGACCTCCCGGTTGCGACATCCGACCTCCTGGGGGATTCTCTTGACCATGTTGGTATTTCCAGACGTGGTGACAATCTCTATACGTCTCAACCAGAAGAGTCTTCCGGTTGAGTCTTTGTTATATGTTATGTGTTGATTTACCTCACCGGTTGGTGAGATGTCGTTTTAAGTTGCTAGAATTAAACAATTGGGTGAGAGTAGTGATGTCGATGGGGCCCCATTGCGCACCCGGTCACTACCACTTGAGTGGTTTCTCCGGCTACTTATTTTTGTTAGGAAAAGGTTCACCGGTCCTCGGACCGCCGGACCGGGAGTCTTCCAGTTTACCGGTCTACCGGTAATCCGCCGGTGACTAGGCTACCCTTGATTTTAGGATCTAGCTGCCGTTTTGTCTTTTAGTGGAGCTACTTTTGGAGGGTAGCTATTGACTTTAGTGCACCTCTTAGATGCCGTTTTGTCCTTTTGCGGTCTAGTTTTGGAGCGTAGCTATTGACTTTAGTGCACTCTTTAGATGCCATTTCCAAATTCCACCTTTTGAAGATCTGATTTTGCAGGGTAGCTAGTGGCCTTTGTGTACTTAAGGGCCTTGGACTCTTGTATTATGTACTCTTCTCTTTGTTGATCTCCTCGTGTCTTGCCTTCATTGCTTGTGTCTAGAGTCTTTATTGAGTTTGCGTGAGTAGACCGGGAGAGGGTTGAGTCCTCCTAGTGTGTCTTTGCTAGGTGTGCAAGGTTGTGACTTGTTGTGTGTTAAGTGATTGAGTGTGAGTAGAGACATCCCGAGGGGCTACGATATCCGGGTTAGATAGGTAGGGTGAGGTCCGGGACTTGTGCTCTAGACTTTTCACCGGTGGGACCGCGAAGAGTTGCTTTACCGGATGGGATCCGGGAAGCCCACGGCTATTTATGATAGCCTCCCTTAAGTGGGAAGTGTTCGGATTGATGGGGAGTAGGGGGTGACATCCCCCTTCTCTCGGTACACCGGGAGACATCCCGGCTAAGCTTGAGTCCGGAAAATACCGGGATTATTACCCTTGCAGTGGATGAGTTCCAACGATCCCCGTGGAAGGTTGTTTTGCTCATATGATTTGTTTAGTACTAACTTGTTGTGAGTCTTGTATCTTCTTGCTTTGATTCATTGGGTGTGGTTGTAGTTGGAACCCGGGCTTGCGTGACCGATTTACCGGGACAAGTTCCCGGAAGATTGTGAAGACCAGTTAACCGGCTGCAACCTTTTTAATTCTTTCAAGGTGTAGGGTTAGATTGTGGATATTGTGGCCTCTGGACTGCGAGAACGGAGGGCAGTGACTTTCCGGGCACTGTAAAAACTTACCGGAAATCTACTGTGACGCTCAACAGAGTTTAACTGAAACACATGTGGTTACTTGTTACCGGTTACGAAGGTACCGGGGAAGCCATCCTCCGGGATGTGCCGAGGTATTATGTGTGAATTATTGTTAAGATTTAAAGAGTTTGATGCACGATAAAAATCCCTGGAAATGATCTGGTAAGGTGGGCTTGCTTAAGGTTAATTTCGGTTAATTTTGAGAATAACGAACCACTAGACTACGAGAACACATCGCACTATGCATTGCACATACGTAACATAAATATCGAACCTTGTTAAACGAAGACAAGAGAGCAGCAAGACACAAACGTAATACAAGCATGCAAGGAGCAATAAACGAGCTTAAACCAACAATATGTAGCATCGAGAATGTTAGCAAACGTCGACTCAGTATGTTAGTAAGCATCATCGCACATCGCACATTTAAGAAGCATCCTGCATGTTAGAAGCATTGATTCTAGAATTTTGACCAAGCAGAGTATCGTAGCACGTCTTGGCAAGTATTCACATCTTAACACAAAGATACCCTAAGGCATTCGTTCCCACAGAGAATCACCGAGAACTACAATGACTAACAACAATCCTAAAACTATACAATGCTAAACATACCACAATAGATACATAATACGATAAGTAAGAAAAGAAAGATTATACCATACGGTTTAGTCTTATCTACAACCACCCTTCTCCTTTACTGTAGGGGAAGGGCGGAAACCCACGGCAGAAATCCACGACGGAAACCCACAGCGGACACCCACGGTGGAAACCGTTGTGAAGGAACAACTATACACCCATGTACACTATGGACATCCGGAGATCATAAGCATCCGGAGGGGGTATATCACCACGGATGATTGCTCCGTGGACTCGTGGAGATTTTGGGATTTGGCACAAGTAACAACTATCCTTCTTTCCTCCTTCTCTGTCGACTCCTACTTCTAACTTGGGATGGTTGTGGTTTCACTATATTTCCCCCGTAAGGGAGGTTAGGCCCTTGGCCTCTAGGACTTGTGTAATTCTCGTGGTGGCCACGTAGTGTTACCTACCTACCATCTCAATTAGTAGTCCTCCCTTTATCTCGAAATGGCTAAAAGAGCTTTATCTAGGGGGTCCGCATAGACATCCGCACAAGGGACCATTGACTCTATTCATTTCCTTCAGAGAACAACATCCTTCCTTCTTCACCTCCAATAGACATCCGCACAAAGGAGGTTGGTTAGCTTTCCTTCCACTTCTCAAGATAATCCGAGCTATTAGAGTAGGTCCTTGTTATATCCACATAGACATCCGCTCAAGGGATCTAACCAAGTCCTATTCAGTCCTTAACACAAGGTTTTTGGTTGAGTTCTCACCAATAGACATCCGCACAAAGGAAAAGACTGAACCTAGACATAATGTTTTTAAGGTAAGGTGATGCTCCTTATAACTGAACCATCCGACCAAAGGTAAGTGTAGCAAGAATCTAACTACGCCCTCACAACCGGCTACATCCGCCACCGATAGGTCACACAAGGCGCTGAGACTCCTCCCTCACCAGTCACTCTCCCCTTGTCCTCCCCTGAACACTTACAATCTCACCTTTTATTCCCATCCACCCGGACTAACTCTACTTGATGGAACAAGGAAACAATTGTACATGTCAGAGTTAGAGTCACGTCCGACTAACCCCCCTAACCACCTCACATGTTATTCCCATCCACACAACTAACTCTACTTGATGGAACAAGGAAACGATGACTTCAAAGGTTAGTATAGACTTTGAGGAGTGGACTACTTGAAATGGCACTCACAATCATGTATGCAATCCGAGCTCTCCAACCGTGGAAGGTTTTCTAAAAGCGTAGGTTTAGAATTAAAACTGAAAGCAAGTACACACAACAAGCAGTGAAAAGAGGTGCCAAGAGGCTCCCCACTTATACTGCAGCAAACACATACTAACGTCCAAAGCAAGAGATGCCGTTCTAACTAAACATGGTAGCATTAACTACCCTTGACGGCGCAGGTGTCATCCTACCAACTCAACGCCAAGTCAAAAGGCATCTAAACACAACTCCCAAGGCAAACCAAGTCAAAATCCAAAGTCAAACCGGGGACTAGTCCGCAAATGAACAGTGACCTACTAACTAAGATATTGACCCTACTGCCGGATCGACTCCTCAAGTCTTCTCTTTGCTTCCTTCCTCTTCCGCTTCTTGGCACTCCGGCTTGAGGTCGACTTGGACGCGACCTTTGCAAGAGTCGCCAAGGGAAATAACAAATGTGCGGATAGTGAGGAAGCCGGTCCGAACACAGACGCACAAGGGAGGGTCTCCCTCGAAGTCAAAGAGGCTTCCGGGCCACCCGGAATGAGTAACACGGAAGTAGTGCTCGGGGGAAGCTCCGGTCGGGTCGGGAAGGCGGGTACCGGGCTTGGAGTCGCGGTGAAGACCTTCTCCACAGCGATGGGTCCAGACTTGTCCATCGTGGATGTCGGAAGGTGCAAGTAGGCGGAGCTCTCACTATAAGAAACCCGTGTTTTTTGTTATGTCCTTAATCATGTCAGCGTGTTTTTTTGATGTCTTGGATCTAGCCAGTAATGTCCCCGTGAACGTGAGGATGTCCACGCGTCAATAATGAACAGTGGAGGTGGGAGGGTCCCGAAACGCGCGTGCGAAATAGGAGACACGACGATGTCTCCAACAACGCGCCCGTCTCCGAGGACGTCATCGAGGACATCTTGGGTGACGCAGAACTGCCACGCTGGCAGCGGACAAGCGTTTCACTTGGGGTAAGAATGTCGAAGTTACTGCTGTGCAAGGTAAAAAACAGCCCAACGTTAAAAACAACAGTGAAACGGGCAGCGGTCTGCAAGAGGAGAAAAAAAAGGGCACGAGCCTTATAAAACAAGATTTTTTTTAAAAAAAATAAATAAAAAATAAAGTATATAAAATTGAAGAATATTCTGATTATATTTATTAACTTTGATCCTCTGAAATTTCTGATTTGTCCACTTCGTATCAAAATGGTTTCCAAAATAAAATAAAATTTTAAATATTAAAAATACAAAATATTAATTAATATTATAATAATATTTTATAAAAACTGATTATTCTGTAATTAAAGCGGACATATTAAATTCAGTACTGTATATTTAAATATTAAATAATATTTATTAATTAATGTACTATTGAAATACCACTTTTCTACCAAAACCAGAATTATAAGGAATTTAGGGTGATTTTGTAAAGTCCTTGGTGGCTTACCCATGTGGACATATTATATATTTTGTAGTTTACAACACTTCATCTACATGGCAAAGACAATTCCATGTCGGATAAGGTGACACGTCATTCTGTGTATAGGTCCACGTCACTTGAGACATCCAATTGAAGATGTCTCGAGTAACGTCTACATATCTTTGAGGACATCCCACAGAGACGTCTCTGAAAACATCAGCAGTGTTTGGCAAAACATTGACATGTCCTGGAAAACATCATCGTGTCTTGCAAAACATAACCATCAAGTAGGATGAATTTCGTCAAGTTCATTAGATGAATAGAGGCGGCGAGGGTTAGCTGCTGCAGCCATAGTTAGATCATGAGGCGGCTAGGGTTAGCTGCTGCAGCCATAGTTAGGTCATGAGACCTTTAAGTAGAATTTGAGGTTGCACAAAGCTCACTTTGACCTTCATTTCTCCAAGTAGTTAGAGTTTGAATGTAGAGGTTGGAGTTTTAGAGTGTAGACTGAGTTTACAAGTTAGAATGTTAGAGTTTAGAGTGTAGAGGTTAGAGTTTTGAGTGTAGAGGTTAGAGTTTAGAGTGTAGAGGTTAGAGTTTTGAGTGTAGAGGTTAGAGTTTTGAGTGTAGAGGTTAGAGGTGCAGTGTTGGACATGCAATGTACTGTGAGCGATATATAGACGTGACCATGTTGTAGAAGACGTATGCCGCAGCACTTAGGAAACGCAGGGACGTCTTTTGAAACATCCCCGTGTCTATGGAGACATTCCTGGACATGTTCACAAACACGGCAATGTTTTAGGCTACGATGTTGTGACACTTTAGCGATGTTCAATTTTGAGTACAGTGTAGGCTGTATTCGTCTATGTAATGACTATAAAGTGGAAGGCATTCATATTTTAAATTGCGTGTATATCATATTACCACATTTGCAAGTAGGCCAATAAGCATGAATTTGGATGAATGTACATGTTACATGTATCATGAGGTATTCATGTCTTGTACTCATGTCTTGTACAACGTATTCATGTCTTGTACAACATCTCTCGATGTCCCTCCAAAACACCATCACATACACAGCGTCAGCAATACCATGCATCAGGGGATGTCACGTCAGACACGCATAAATTCTTTGAGACGTCTGCAATGACACCCTCAGTGCCGACGACCATGGGTCGGCAACGTATTGGAGGACGCGATCATGTCCATCGCCACGTCCTCTAGGGCATGGCGATGTTCACCAAAATCAGCATCAAAATCCAGGTAGCGTTGGCGTAGACGTCGAGCAGGACATCTCCACGTCAATCCGGGACGTCTTAAAAAACAGAGCCATGTTACCAATGACGTTCCCGCGGACACGAATCTGAAAAAAAAAACCACGCAAATCTCTGCTGACGTGGCACGCCACGTCACTCTTTCCCGGGTCCACGTCAGATGCCACGTCAGATGCCACGTCACCAACGGAGAGGATGAAATTCCCGGCATGTGGCACTGCCCATCATCTTGCCGCTTAGGTGTCGTCTACGTGACGCCCAGTTGGCACCATTTCCAACCTCCCAAAATCTCCGAAAATCGTCCCTGTCGCAGGGATGTCCTCGCGTTTTTGGTGATGTCCCCACGCGTTATAGCGTGTTACATGCGTTGGTACGTCAGAGGGATGTAAATTCGGATGTCTACATGTCTCCTGGGACATGATTCAAGACGTGACAAAAAACACGGGTTTCTTATAGTGTCTCACTTGTGGACCTCCTCGGGCGAGATACACTCTGCAAAGGTGCCACTATTGGCGTGCCGCGAACGGAGTCTCCAAGAGGGAGAGTGTGGGGACCAACCCTAGATGAAGGCTCCCCGTGATACCCGTGTCCTCCTTCAAACCGCTCTGTGCCTGAGTAGTGATCTCCGAAGGGGAAGGGCATACAACAACTCCCATCACTGGAGCTCGTGGTGGAAGGTCTGGGCTATCAAGATCAACCACCTCCTTCAACATGTCTTGGCCACCTAGACCTTGCCCACCCGAGTCTGTATCTGACCCCGAATCTGCATCCTTGACCGAACTGGTAAGATCTCCCCAACCTTGGGGAGGATGTGGGTGAGGTTGCCCACCAACACCCTCATCTTAGCGTAAGCCTCCTCCGACTTAACCGTCTGCTCTACCATGAAAGCAATCACCCGTTTGCTGGAGATATAGCCATCTCTCTCCAACTTGGCATCGAACATCTTGGCCTTTGCAACCGCATCCGCTGGGAAGTGTAACGCGTCCTCCACCTGCTGTAACGCTGCCGCCGAGGCATTGGCTTGTAGGAGAGCCTCCCTACAAGTCGCCTCTGCCTTCAACGTCTGGCTCTTCATCTTCGTCACGTCCAAGGTGAGCCGGTGAACCCTCTGCTCCATGATGCGGAGGTTCCCCGCCCCTCCAACTCTCTCCTTGACCGCAACAATCAATCCCTCGCGTGGAGGGTTGCCCACCAAACCACTAACGTGTCCCAAAGTCCTATCTACGTCATCCACATACACTCAAAGGGCCTCGATAAACTCAGAGGTCGGGTAAGTCTTACCTCCAAGTTGTGCTGGTCCAGTGGCTGCAGCACGGATGGCTGCACGGGTCCTAGTGGCAGGGGCTCCTCCCTGTCTCTACCTCTGGCGCTTGGGCGGTGGTGACGCCTCCTCGTCCGACTACGATGCACAGCTACCTCCTTCAAATCGTGGCTCGGGCTCCGACTCGGTCCCCTCGAACTTCTTCAACATGAGCTGGGTCCCATACGCAATGTCCTCCTCAGGAGTGGTCTCCTTGAAGTGGTGGTAGAGATGGATCAAGAAGGGACATAGGGGGGATCGCTTGGCGTTGTTGATGCCCTTCACCAACCTGAGCATTACCTCTCTGACGATGATGGCCCAATTCACCATCCTCTCTCCCAAAAAGGAACCATACACGGTGTTGGCAAGGGTGACCGTGATTCATGAGGGCTTCTCGGGGTGAAGGATGGGCACGAGGAAGGCAAAGACCCGTTTAGCCCGCGGGTCAGAGCAATCCTGCAATGAGTAGCCGTTCTTGGCATCCTTGGTGTTGAAACATTCTTTGGCGTATTCCTCCTTCTTCAAACTGGTCCATCCTCCTCCTTGTCGTGGGAATCCATAAACCTCCTACCACCTCCCCATGGTCCACCTATTTGGACAAGCTCTGATGCTCTCTCCCTCCGGTTGCGGTAATGGGTTCCTCCGCATCTCCTGTAGAGTAGAATCAACACAGAAGCTCCAACAAAAGTTAATGAGGGGGAAGCAACCCATGCGTAAGAGATCCTCCTTGAGCTCCGTGAGCTCAAGGAGATCCTTGAGAAGGACCGGGCACATGGCTACGGGTGAGGGGGAACCGGTTGCCATTGCTTCCGCTCTTCCCTTATAGTTGTTGTTAGGTGCCGAGGTCCCACCCTAGCTGGTGCAGCTGCTCTTAAGAGTTCCACCCCATGTGGTTTCCAACCGAAGTTCGCCTTGCTGGTGCGCTCGTCGCCGTCGTGGGATTCCGCCTCCTGGCTTCTCCTCGCAGCTGGTGGAAGTCCGCCACGGTACTCCGCCTCTGCTGTCACGGTGCTCCCGGCTGTCTGTGGGAGTCCGCCTGTGGTGGGAGTCCGCCCCGCTCGTGTGCTTCTTGCTGGAGGAGTCCGCCCTGCTAGTCCGCCCTTCTACCTAGGTGTCCGTCGTGATTGTGGGAGTCCGCCTCCTCGTTGGTGCGCCCCTGCATTCGTGGGAGTCCGCCTCCTCGCTGGTACGCCCCTGCGTTCGTGGGAGTCCGCCTCCTCGCTGGTGAGCCTCTGCATTCGTGGAAGTCCGCCTTGCTGGTGCGGCCCTGCGTTCAAAGTAATCCGCCTCCTGGCTCCGCCGAGTGAGGTTCGGTGTGGCGGGTTCGCCCTTCCCTACTCCCGAGGTGCTCCTCGTGGTGATGGGAGTCCGCCGCCTTGCTGGTGCGTCCCTGCAGTCAAGGTGCTCCTCGCTAGGACGCTCCTACTGGTGTGGGAGTCCGCCTTTGCTCCGCCGGATTACTTCCGCCCCGCTGTGGGAGTCCGCCTTCGCCCCACTGTGGAAGTCCACCTTCGCCCCACTGTGGGAGTCTGCCTCCGCCCCACTGTGGGAGTCCGCCTCCGCTTCGCCGGTTTAGGTTCCGCCCCGCTATGGGAGTCCGCTTCCGCTCCGCCGGTTTAGGTTCCGCCCCACTATGGGAGTCCGCCTCCGTGCTGGTGAGGTTCCGCCTGGCAATTCTGTAGGGATTCCACCCTCGCTTCGTTGTGGTTCCGCCTTGCATAGCTGAGGTTCCGCCTAGCACTACTGCAGGGATTCCGCCCTCGCTTCGTTGTGGTTCCGCCTCGCACAGCTGAGGTTCCGTCTGGCACTGCTGTAGGGATTCCGCCTTCGCTTCGTTGTGGTTCCGCCTCGCACTGCTGCAGTTCCGCCTCGCACCACGAGGGTGGAGTCCGTCTACCTCCGAGTAGCCTGAGCTTCACCTTGCAATCCTAGCTGCCGCTGCTGCAGGGATTCCGCCCTCGCTTTGTTGTGGTTCCGCCTCGCACTACTGAGATTTTGCCTGGCATTGCTGTAGGGATTCCGCCTGGCACTGCTGTACTTCCGCCTCGCACCATCCGGGTGGAGTCTGTCTCCCTCCGAGTAGCCGGAGCTTCGCCTTGCGCTCCTAGCTGCTTACGAGGTTCCGCCTCCTTGGCACTGTATTCTAGGTTCCCCCTCTCCCCTGAGTTGAGGTTTTACCTTGCTACCGAGTTCTGTCTCCGAGCTCACTCTTTAGGTTCCGCCTCACTCCATCTTCTATTGTTGTGGTCGAGATGCCGCCTCCAAACCCGCGCCCTTCTCCTTGCTCGCTGCTACTGGGATTCCGCCTCCTTATGCACCTAAAGTTCATGCTTACGCTCCTCCCGACAACCGAGTTCTGCCCTAATCCTCGGCACCGGAGTTCCTCATCCTTGCTCGATCCTCGCGGTTCCGCCTCCTTATGCAGCTGCGACCCCCGATGCGTCCATGTGTGCTCGGAGCTCGTCCTCTTGTCTTGCGGCTCTCGCTCCCTCTGTGCAACTGCGCTTAGGGTCTGTCCGGGTATGCTCAGAGTCAGCCATGTGATGGCTGGGTCCGCCCTTCCGCTTGGTGCCTTGCTATTGGGACCCACCCCTGTATTACCGGGGTTCGTCCTTCCCTGTATAGTTGCGTTTCTAGAGTCCGCCCTTGGAGAAACTGACGGGTGCTAGTGGAGTCCGCCCTTGCGCTCCTGAGCTCCGCCTCGGTGGAAGCTGCAGGATGTCATGAGGTCTGCATTTGCGCTCCTGAGGTCCGCCTCAGTGGAAGCTGCAGGGTGTCATGAGGTCCGCCCTTGCTATGCCGTCACTAGCTTGGGGGGCCTGATTGCCTCCGGTTGAGGTGATCCGGTTATCCCTGGCTTAAGTGAGTTTTTAAGATTGGGTCTAGGCTTAGGTCCGAGATCTCCTTTGTTCCTAATAAGGATTTTAAAATAACCCCTTATTCATCCTTCCCTAATTCTACTTAGAGGCTAATCCTAGTTTAGATTGATGGCTTAACTTAAGCTTCTGGTTTAACTTTAACACCCTAAACTACCTAACTAAATTATTTTAAAAAATTTGTGGTACGACACAAAGGCGTCGAGTACTTGCGTGCCTTGGATCGGAGGCACCTTCATACATTAACTTATCACATTTTAGAATCTACACACTGCACTATAACATCAAATGAGTTTAAAAAATAACACCATGAAATCCATGAAAGGAAACGGCAAAGGTGAATCCACATCGGAAAAAAACATCAGAATTCTGCTCTCCATTAGTTCCTCGGATCCGAGGGACCCTCAGCTCTCTCTAACTCTGATTCAATCCAAAGGCTACATCATACGAAACTAAACTTCTTATCAAGCAAAAACGACGCGTAATCGTGTGCCTCGGATCCAAGGCACCTTCATTCATTGACACATTACATTCAGTATTCCACACACGCCACAAAATCATCGAATGAGTTAAACTAAGACAACAGACGAGGAAGACAAACATGATAGAAGCATGCAACAAGCAAGAAACCAGCATAAACCTGCAATTAGAAGCATCGAGCACAACAGACCAGCATCGAATCAACATGTTAGTTATCATCTAGCACGTCGTATATGTATAACATAAATATCATGACTCGCACATGTAAATAAAAAAAACATGATGCAAGCATGCAACTAGCAAGACACGAGCTCAAACCAGCAGTAAGGAGCATTCAGCATGCATGAATCCTCATCGCACATCAAACATGTAAGAAGAATCCAGCGTCAAAAGAGCATCAAACCTAGAACTCTGATCATGCAAAAGCGATGTGGAATCGCGTGCCTCAGATCCGAGGCACCTTCATACATTTACTAAACACATTTGAGAATATACACAAGCCACTAAAACAATGAATGAGTTTAAAATATTGATACCATGAAGTCCATGAAAATAAACGAGCTTAACCCCTAAAGGACCAATGTCCCCTCGAGGGACATTTTGAGTTTGGGTAACGTACCACGTTCTCAATTCTAGGCATTATTTTCTGAGATTTTTTGTTGAATAGACAACTTTTGATTAGCTTTGCGTAGACACAAATTTCATAGAATTCCGACTTACGGTTCAAAAGTTACAATTTATTTTCACTTACATATACAAATAGTGCAGCAGTATAGTGTGACATATCACAAATACTGTCACCAAACTTTAATAACTTCTAAATTCAATAGAAATTTGAGTTTTTGTCCATTGAAAAGAAAGAAAATGTCCTCTTGGAAAGGAAATTGAGATCTTTGCATCTACTGTACGGATTTGTGAATTTCAAATATTTGAGAAGGATATGATATATGCAAAATATAAAGTGTATTGTTGATTCTCGGCACATAGTTGCATTGAAGGATTTTTTAGGACATCTTCTACACCTCTTCTACTTCTAAAATTTGGTGCACATGTGCCTAGCATGATCCTTTTCAAGTTAACACAATAAATTCACGGCCTGTAGTGCAAAAAGTTGCCATAGAAGGTGGTCGAAGTTTGTTGAAGGTGTATAATATGACCTAAAAAAGAGATTATGTCGCACTTCAAAGGCTAATATCTTTCAATATGTGCGGTCAAACTTACCAAAATTTATACCACACACTCTCATACAAGTCTTGTACAAGATCTCACGGTTAAATTTTCAAAAAAATGATTTTGTATCATTTTGTGTTGACAGTTGAATGTGTTGAAAATGGCAGTTTTGGAGTGTTTTTGAGGGAAAATTGCCTTGGTCCTTTAGGGGTTAAACCAACAATAAGAAGCATTTTGAAAATTAAGAACCCTCATCTCACATCGCACATGTTTGAAGATTCCAGCATGTTAGTATCATTGAATCTAGAAATCCGATCATGAAATAGGGACGAGAAATCGCGTGCCTCGAATCCGAGGCACCTTCACACATGATTGTTTCCACAAGCGGATTCCACATACGGTACTGTGACAACAAGAAGGATTCATTTTAGAGTAGAAATAGAACTCACGAGGAGTGCCACCCGGTTCTTGTTGGCCTCGATGACGTCAAACCCAACGCTCGCGAACCCTACTTCGGCACGACTCTCTAAAGCGCCAACCTGATGAAGTCACAGAAATTTAGGGTTTACCAAATCTAAAGAACTACGGCTCACAGGATCAGGGTTTACGAGAATAGTGATTACGTTTTGGGTGTTGGGTTAATTGCTAATGACTTGGGTATAGACAACAAAACATCAGTATTGCACTTAAAAAGAAGACACGGGACTCAACATTCGCGTTTTCGAAGAGGAAACGAGTATGGTGATTATGCTGCGTATTTACCTTTCTAGCTTGCGTCTGCAGCTCCTTGTCGTCGTGTGTCTGTCCACTCCCTTCTCTGTTCTCACCAAGCCCTACCTGCAAGTGAAAGCGATAACATTTTATGCAAATCGTCTCATGCAATTTCACTCATGCATCTACCTAATGTCCAAGGACAACTCTTAACTGAGATGCTATGGAAGAAACTAAAGCTCAAATATATTCATTCACCAAAAGTAAACTTCAAATTGGACTTTGACAAACTATATGGTAGGTGTAGGAATGTAAAGTGACCCTTCACAGTAGCAAGGGCTTTTGCACGAGTTAGAAACCAAGAAATTGTTCTCACTCAACTTTGACAGATGATCCAAATGTCCTAAAACTAACGCATATTGAATCCATCAATCTCCAGGAAGTTAAAATATAAGGTTCAAAATACCTATATTTCTAGAAACCATAATGCACAATATAGTTGGAAATTCATTGCGATAAATATGAAACCATGAATAAGATCCTATAGCAACTTGTCAAACTTACCTCCATATCAGACAACTTAAACATACACAGATTATACACAATACCGGCTCCACCGACACTTATACAAACCCCCGTAAACCAAAGTAAAAACTCGTCAAAACTAAACTATGTCAACAATACACTAAACCACTTTATCACACCGCCCCCTCTCCCAAACTATCCAAACCATACCACACCAAAATTTAAGCCCACACATAGTTACTACACCGATGGCTCCTTTAAACCACCAGAACAAATTAGCCCAGGATCTTGGCGCAGAGAAAAAGCTCGCTATGGCATTTATAATTTTACCAAAGAAATTAAGCTAGCCAAAAGACTCCATGGACTACAAAATATATTAAGAGCAGAACTCATGGCCATTCACAAAACACTACAAATCATCACAACAAAATACAATAATGAACCCGCACATATATTCACCGATTGTATAAATGCACTCTACCTACTAAACACTCAAATAACACACCCTACTCTTCACAATAGCCACCCCAACCAAACCATATTAATGTCAATGGTCCAAATGTTACAAAACCGAACACAAACTACAACCCTCCACAAAGTGAGAGTCC
The DNA here is from genome assembly GCA_963971425.1 of Bryoerythrophyllum caledonicum. Lineage (NCBI taxonomy): Eukaryota > Viridiplantae > Streptophyta > Bryopsida > Pottiales > Pottiaceae > Bryoerythrophyllum > Bryoerythrophyllum caledonicum. The sequence goes on along the minus strand of OZ020519.1, from coordinate 2,462,058 downwards.
ATGCCAATATTGATGGCAACAAACAAGCAGATAAACTAGCTAAAGAAGGCCGAGAAAAAACACACAAAAAAGCCAAAGACCCACACGAACATGCCCATGCCACCCCATACTACTTTCATAAAGAAGATTGGCTTTCCAAAGAAGATACCCCCGACAAAGGCCCGATTAGATTTTTGGGCAAATATCTCATAAAACAAGACCTCTACAACAACCTTGACACAATCTCAAAAAATATTCCTAGCATAGAAAAATAGACTAACAATATCAACATAGACAATGAACTCTCTACAAATTTCTAGAAAAACCCCATCATTTCAGACTCACAAATAACATGCCTCATCAAATTCCGTACTGGTCAATACATGGGAAACGCCCGCAAACGACTCTTCTTTGGAATAGAAAGATTCCCATCCATAACATGCCCCATATGCCCTTCAACAGACCCCAACACATGGCTTCATGTCCTACTCAAATGCCAAAACCACCACATACACTCCCTAATTGTTAAAAGACATAATAAAGTTGTATGGGATGTCCGAAAACTAATCACCTCCTACAACAAATCAAGATGTTTTATATTAATGAACGCCGGCACCTTCAATAATAAACCACAAGAAAATACGGTCCCTCCTTGGCTACTCCCATGCTCATATGAGACTCAAAGGTATCATTGCAATGTTAAGCTCAAATTGGACATCCTCTGTGTTAGAGGTTTACCATATAATGATCCACCACCCCATCACATCAACCAAGATTACACCATTCAATTCATTGAATTCACATATTGCAACGATAGATTCTCTCCGGAAACAATTCAAAACAAAATAGATAAATACCAACCCCTCATTGACGACATCATTGCCCTTGGATGGAATGTGGACCCCCTTATTGTAATCACATCTGGCGCTCGTGCCACCACCTTTATCCCATCTATGAAAACTCTTGAGGATACCTTCAAGATACCTACTGAAACAATTAAAACCACCTTTAAAAACATAAACACCATCGCTATTCAATATGCCATGTCCATTTTACTGCATAAATGCAAAATAGAAAACAAACAAGCCCTCCCTGATACACAAGACCTCTCTTAAATACTTCCCCGCCTTAATTGTTCTTGCTTGGCTGATTGTGTGGTTTTTTGCTACTTGTTTGGTTAGTTGGTTAGTTTGGGGTTGGCTGTTTGTTTGGTTGGTTTCTGGCTATGCATTACATAGTGTCTACCCTCGAAAGGGGAAAGTAGTTTTAGCTCACTAATTCCCTGTCCGGTGGGCATGGTCTTGGTAGTGGAACGAACAGACACTTCATTCACGCCGGTCCCCTTACGGGAACCGGCGTTCTTCTTCTTCTACGAAAGTGATCATTGTGTAAGGTATTTATCATTTAAAGGATAGAATCATACTTACAATGACAAAAAATCAATAGTATAGTTGGTAGTTTCATCAATATACTACATTACAACTGTTTTTGTGTCCCTATATAAAGTTGATTATCTTTGAACTATTGATTTTACCAACTTGGCCCACTTTTGATAGTGCTAAATTTGAGAAAAATATGACCATATTTAAAAGAGTTTCTTAATGAGGATTGCAAGAGTTTGCAACAAACCTAAAACCAATGACTGAAGATTCAAAATCCCAAGGAATATTCAGATGACCATCAAACAAACTAGTACTATAAGTAACTTTAATTCAAGTGGTCTTTAGTGTGGTTGTATGAAGATATATAGGGTTGACTTTAATTTAACTCCTAAATGTCCAAACAACCAAAATTCTAACTAAGAACAAATTTTTTCATATTTGATTTTCCTTAAATGAAGATTAATTTCATCCACCCATATTTCAAAATTATTTGTCTCATTATATCTTACTTAGAAATGTATAGAACTTTTTTTACTCCCTTTGTTTCATAATCACGCAAACAAATGCCGTTATTCTAAAAATAGCCTTTGCCATTGGCTTCACTACTTTTCACAAAAGAAATAAACTCAAAATGGACTCCATAGAAGAAAAGGAACTCCGGTTTCTCTAAAGGACCCACATGAGTAAAGTAAAGTGTTTGTTTGCCAAGAAAGAATAGACTTTGTTATTCTTGAGAAGCTCGGTATACTTGGATTAGGTAGCATCCTCACATCAAATGCAATCTTCACACAACAATTCTCATGAGGTGGCACTCCTTGCAAGAAGCTACATCTTACAGATTGGGTCGCAAATTTGTGGCATTCTTATGCCTGCTTATGAAGAAAGGGGTTATAGAATGAGCCTTGTAGTAGAAATACCCATAGGCACTCCAAGGACAACCACCCTTAACCCACATCAGTCAAGTTGAAAGCGGTGTTGGGGCCGTTGACCCAGCTGACAAACTCGGTCGCCGCGCACTCACAGGCTCATCATTCGCCATCGCCACGAACCCGGCTTCACTTTTACTTTCCCCCGCCGTTCAAACGCTTCTCAACCTTTTCCTCTACTTTCCCGTGCCTCCGTGTTCGCACACGCACGCGGGCGACGTTGAATCTCCGCTCTCAGCGTCCGCCATGGAATCCATACAGCGTGAAGCAGGTCTTGCAGTCCCCGTAATTTCGCTGCCATGCACCGTTGCCGCTCCCACAAAAGGAAGAACACTCCCCATTCCCTCCTCATCAGTGTTCTCAACAAGCTTGATTCAAGTTGAATTCGTTCGAAGCGAGCGGTGTTGCCTTTCATGATCAAGCGAGATCTCTATCGTTCTACTGTGCGCCTTCCTGCAGCAGCAGGCATTTCATTTCAGGCAGAGGTCTGTGGGGTGGACTTGCTGCTTCTGTCCGGAGTTCGGTTGTTGCTCGACTGCCGCGTGGAGTTTGACGTGAACTGACAACAAAACAGGCGTCGACTTGTGAGGATTTGGTGCATATCAGCTATGGCCGATCAGTGGAAGGGGTTCGCTGAGGGCGGTGTGGCGTCGATGATCGCCGGGTTTGCGACGCACCCGCTGGACCTGATCAAGGTGCGCATGCAGCTGCAAGGCGAGGCCGTCGCGGCGCCCGCTCTCGCATTCGCATTGGACGGAGCACGACATGCTCCGGTGCGGCCGGGGCCGTTCGGTGT
>OZ020519.1:2338810-2458775 GCA_963971425.1 Bryoerythrophyllum caledonicum | reverse complement strand
GACCTTGATGCCGCGTTTAGAATTGGGCCCGCATGCAGACTACCTGAAGAAACACGGTGACAAGGTTCTTCGGAGGTGCGATTCGAAGAAGAAGCAATCCAAGCTTATCGCCTACATTCTCAGGGATAGAAGGAGGAGGCTACTCGGTTTAGGGTAGATTAGGCGTTCATCATCACCATCAACATGAAACCCTAATACAGTCATGGCAAAGTTTTCTGCGGCAGCACCATTTCCTGCACTTTTTGAACTGTGTTCACGACTGGGGCTGGGAATTGATCAAAGGTCACGGTCCCCTCACCGCCTTGTCTCCATAGCAAGAACGGTTTCCGTTTGAGGAGCGTTTGGTTGTGTCAGACTTATAGAAAAAAAAGTTATGCCATCTTGAAGAAAAATTTATAGCCTTGTGAAGATTATAGCATTTGAAGTGCAAAGAAAAGTATTTTTCCCCCCTTGCCCGGCAAGGTCAGCCTACTTTGACTAGGCATATCTTCTAGTTTTTACATTGAAATGTGATCAAATCTTTTACCAATATGACTTATATGTTGTTAGCTATTTTGTGTGCAAAATTTGAGGTCAATTCGTGGGGTAATAGATGTAGAAATATACACTTTAGTGAAAGGGGGTACAAAATGATGACAATTAATACATTAGTGATAGGAAATTGTTTGTTTCATACAAGTTGTTGCATTTGAGAATCCCAATGGTGAAAACTTTCCAAAAAAAAATTCACTAATTTTGGAAAAAGAAACAATTAAAATTAGAAAAATCCATAATTTTCATGAATATATGGAATAAATAAAGCATTATGGGAAAGGGCAGTGCTTGAAATTGGGTGGCCAATTTGTCCCGTTGTTGACCGCCCTCGCAGCTGGACGGAAAGAGGGAAAAGATTTTTTTTTTTTTAATTTAAAAAAAAAAGTAATAATAATTTAAAAATTGGCGGGCCCGCTTTTGGCGCGGGACCCTGGCAGGCCAGCTGACGGTTGGTTGTTTGCTGTTATTAAAAAATATTTTAATAACTCTTTTAATAATTTTCAATGTTTTTTTCTACTTGGATTTCGTGCATAGAAGTCTGGATTCCTTTCCTTGACCTTTCTGTCCCAAAATTCTGCCCCTTTTTTCTCCTCAAATTGCATTGGTTGACATGGTTGCCCCAATAGTCCAGACTCCCTATTTTGACCTTTAAAGGCTGGTAACTTTTGAACCAAAAGTCCAAAGTCATATTTCAAAAATTCTCCATGTAGATTTCATCAAGGACAATGCACTGTAAAATTTCCATAAGAATTAAAGTATTTTTTCCACTCAAAAGGTACATGCCCAAAATCCAAAATGTACCCCAAGTACACTTGGGCTTTTAGGGTTAAGATGGCATAACCTTTTTTTCTATAAGTCCAATGAGAATAATAAAATACTCCCACATACCTCTTGACTTCTTACATCTCTTCAAATTTTCAAAAATTACAAATTTCAATTGCAACCGTAGACACGTGCCTGAGATTTGCGAAAGCTCAGCTCGAGACTTTCCTCACTTCGGGGATGAAACAAAATTCATTGCAATATGTTTCACATACTACTTCACCTAAAACATACCAACATGTCCTTTCTGCTAAAACACAGCTGCAGCAGAAACAGCAACATTCCTCAGCAGAAGTTTTGCCTGGAGAGAATCATGAGGATCAACAAATCGCATGTACTGTCGGTACTCAATATAATGGAAGTTATGAAAGTGTATGGAATCCATGTTTGAAATTACCACAATTGGTGGCAAGTGTTGACAATCTCTTAGCATATCGCATCAGAGGAATATTTACACGGGAAGTAGCAGAACTATCCTACATAACAAAACCTTGTGAGAACAATGTGTTCCCACTCAATCAAAAAATACTATCAAAAAATTGCACCGTTGTTGATGCATCTCTCCTCAATTATACATTTGTTCCGCAGCTCACCATGGCCTCATGTACGTTTAACCCTCGAGGACCTTCTTGATCTGTTCCAGCGACAGGAACATAACGATGGCGAAAGGGCCCTGGCGAGTGACGGTGGAACGAAGCCCTTGTACAAAGCCATGGGTCCTTCCGCGCGCACCGTCTTAACGGCGCAGTCCAGAGCGCCTCGGTATGGCGGGGCTTCACCCGCAGCGGCCTTCATGTTCATCACCCGCGTCTTCACCACATCGATAGGGTTGGACGCCACGGACGCCAGCACGCCCGCGCCGCAGCTCGCCACCACCTGCGTAGCCAGCCCCTCGGGCGCCAGGCGGTGCTGCGTGATGGTGTCCTTGATCTGGTCGTACGTCGCCAGCTGCGCGGCCGTGACGAGCATGGCGCGCGTCACGGTGGGAGCGGATCCGGTCCACAGCGACAGCACGCCGTCCTGCCTCACCATCCGCGAGAGCGCGTTTCCGACTCCCGTGTAGTTCCGCCTCTCGGAAATCGGAAGCCGGCCCGTCCGCCTGCATGCGCACCATCGCCAGGTCGGCCGGATTGCCCACCACAGCGCCCACGGCCCCGCGACCAGCGCCGCCGTGACCTTTTGGTGCAGGGGCAGGCCCGAGCTCCCTTCCTGCGCGGCCTCGTCGCGCCATTGCTGCTTCAGGTACTCGTACAGCCCCATGCGCGTGGACGAGTACAGGCATTGCCGCAGCAGCGTCGCGGACACGCCCGAGTAGAGCGCCTGCACGCCCTCGGACCGCGCCACACCAAGTCCCACACCGAACGGCCCCGGCCGCACCGGAGCATGTCGTGCTCCGTCCAATGCGAATGCGAGAGCGGGCGCCGCGACGGCCTCGCCTTGCAGCTGCATGCGCACCTTGATCAGGTCCAGTGGGTGCGTCGCAAACCCGACGATCATCGACGCCACACCGCCCTTAGCGAACCCCTTCCACTGATCGGCCATAGCTGATATGCACCAAATCCTCACAAGTCGACGCCTGTTTCGTTGTCAGTTCACGTCAAACTCCACGTGGCAGTCGAGCAGCAACCGAACTCCGGACAGAAGCAGCAAGTCCACCCCACAGACCTCTGCCTGAAATGAAATGCCTGCTGCTGCAGGAAGGCGCACAGTAGAACGATAGAGATCTCGCTTGATCATGAAAGGCAACACCGCTCGCTTCGAACGAATTCAACTTGAATCAAGCTTGTTGAGAACACTGATGAGGAGGGAATGGGGAGTGTTCTTCCTTTTGTGGCAGCGGCAACGGTGCATGGCAGCGAAATTACGGGGACTGCAAGACCTGCTTCACGCTGTATGGATTCCATGGCGGACGCTGTGAGCGGAGATTCAACGTCGCCCGCGTGCGTGTGCGAACACGGAGGCACGGGAAAGTAGAGGAAAAGGTTGAGAAGCGTTTGAACGGCGGGGGAAAGTAAAAGTGAAGCCGGGTTCGTGGCAATGGCGAATGATGAGCCTGTGAGTGCGCGGCGACCGAGTTTGTCAGCTGGGTCAACGGCCCAATACTACAATGAACCCTGTTGCTGGTCACTCAAATAGTGTAGTCTTTCACTGACATAGAGTGCGGAAAAGGATGCTTTTTTTTGTTTTTTTTTGTGACCCGACCCGATTCTCCAACTACTGAAATGCTTGAAATCGTAAGTGAGGGGCGACATGGTTGCTAGCAGTGCCAACACCGCTTTCCAACCTCATTTGAGTTATGGTTGGTTGTCTAGACCCTAGACCTTCAAATGGGACCAAACATGTTCTATAGGTTGAAAGCACCTGCAACTAGATTCATCCCTCCCATAAGTTTATTATAGGAGTCCAGCTGCCCTAGATTCATCCCTCCCGTAAGTTTATTACAGTAGTCCAGCTGCCCTATCGCCAGAGTTTCAAGGCCATGTTAAAGAAGTGTGGCATTGCTCAATTCCTGGTTACGGATCCACTGACTACGAGGCCTATGGCTAAGCCGATGCCGACTTCGTAAAAATGAGTGTTAGAATAGATATATGGTCAAGGCACCCAATTTTGATCACTTAAGCTAGTTCGGGACTCAAATGACATTACATGTCAAAAATATTTACTTAGAAAGATGCGGAATTAGGAATGAAACTCAACAGATATTTTTTCAAATTTAATCACCAAGATTTGGAATTGATATAGAATTTAAATGCCCAAAAAAAACTGGAACCCATAATCAAACCCTATAGTAGATGAGATTTGGTGCCCTCCTTCACCCAATGCCAACAAGTATGAGTGAGTAAAAGAGAGAAGACATGCCATGGATAACCAACTCGTGGAGGGTACCCAATGCCGATCAGGCTTTTTCGACTTTCAAGGCAATGCCACCAATGAGAGCTCAATTGAGATGGAGCAACCTCAAATTGCATACTTCATGACCGAATGCCAATAATGACTGGGGTTTTTAGATTTTGAGTTATCGGTTTTGGGTTGCTTGATGCAAGTCTATTTCATGCATATACCATTTTCATGCACCATGCCATGCATACTATGGTATCCCACTTTTGATGTCACAAATGTTCCATATTCTAAACAAATTTACTTTAAAGATACATAATGAGGAGAATTACATTATTCAATTTGGTGGAATGATTGACATTACTAATGATTCCTAGGGTCCAAGGAAAATTTGCCATTTGTAATTGATATTTAGTTTCATTCACTAAAATCACTGAAAAATGAGGAATTCAATAAAAAAATATAAATAAATTCTTATACACTTTTGTTGGTTGATAGAAGAATCCCACAAGATTCTACATGTAGGTCTAATTTTTGTTCAATTTTTAAAATAACTCTATACTCAAAATTAGAAAAAACTTAGTGTCACAATGTACCTCCTCTCAAGTTTAGTGTTCCTAAAAAGATCCTTGTAGAAGGGATTAAATAACAAAAAATTAGGCCCACATGAAGAATCAATTTAACTTCCATCACCAACCAATCACAAATTTAAAAAAACCTTTTTTTTTAGTTTTTATTGAATTCTCCATTTTTGCCAAATTTATATAGGGGTAGTGTGCTTCTACCCGCAACCTCCACAACTGCAATAACTACAACTCACAACTCTATGCACAACTCGACCAAAATGTGTCCCGTTGCTAAATATTGCTATGAATCCTCCTTTAATGACCCCACTTATAAAGGTTTTCTAGTAGATACCTCTTCTCACTAATAATTGGATAGTCCAAAAAAATACAGCTGAAGAACGACATACGGTTTAAATTGTAAATTCTTTGACTAATTAGAAAGCTACAACGTATCCTGCGTAGAAAAGGTGGGTGACGGTTTAAAATAATGTTACTACAACAATTCCACTTGCAATTAGAGTAGTTAGTAACTCATGGTTGTAGGTTCACCGTAATATTAGAACCGGAGTGATTTGTTTCAATTACTTAAATTTATTATAGTTTGAATACAATATTAAGTTCCAACACTCTACGTAATGTAAAACAATACCTTGGTCGGCAGAAGGTTTGAAGAATGGAATAGATTTGTTCATTAATGCAGTAATTTGGTCCAAGTGAATAAATGAAGAAAAAATGGGACATGCACATACACATCAAAGTACTTGCACAATTACAATTACGATATTAATAAAAGGAGGGCTCCATGAAAGCAAAACAATAAACAAAACAGAGGAATCACAAATCCTCTGCAAATAAATCATTGTAGTCACCCTCGTACAAGGAAGGGGTAGTATTGTCCGACCCACTATCATCTACCTCATCGTCTATGAGCTGTCCTACATTGGTCCTATGATGGCGTGCAGGAGGAACATGTTGAGGGGATGATTGTGGTGCCATTGCATCTGCAACATCAACATCCCTAGGAGCGAAATCATGCAAGCGCGGCCGGTTGTTCAGCTCGTCTGATAAGAGTGACAACATTCCCCCACGGGTTGTTGATAGTAAAGCCATCGACGAACCCGACCGATTGCATAAAATCAAAGAAACAACATTGTATAAATGAGAAATAAAATTACAAACTCTATTGATCACAATGCAACAATGCATATCCAAGACGTAGAGGACTTACTTAGAGATAGAAGTAGAGATCTTCACCTCTAGCTCATCATCATTGACCTCCAACTATTGCTTGTGGGAGCCCTCCTGCACTGTTGATTCCATTGCGGACTCCACCTCTACCGTGCAAGGAATCAAGGGTCGCCGGAGGACCTCCTTCGACCAAATCCAAGTCCGACTCTTATGCCAAAATATGGCTCCTTAGGGCCTTGCAAGTCTTGATGCATGCCCCTTCACAAGAGAAATAAGTCAATCGGTGTTTGAGTTGGAACCACAGAGAATAATGATGGAATTTGATGTAGTAAAAATCCTTACCAATAGACATTGTCAAGTTGAGGATGATGTCGTCTTGCTCGGTGCAAAGGTCAATTAAAGCCTCCACGAGGTTTGAAGACTTCTCCCGCGCTCCCCACCATGACTCTGTTGTAGCTCCTATCATTGTCGGTGTGTCTTGTGTGATGAGATTTGTCAAGTGACCATTCGATGACAACTGAATCCCCTCGTGCATAAGCTCTTCCATGTTATAGAAAGCAAAAGGGAGGAGTGCAGACTCCGACTTTCTTACAAAGCACTTCACCATGAAATACTTTTGAGTGCGCTCGGGCTGGCCATCATGTAAGAGTGGCACACTGTTGATGACAAACCACTTCGGCCCATCAACGATCTATGCTCAATCTGCCATGCCATGAACTTCATTGGAAATGAACTTCAAGTCCGGGTAGAACACAATCAAAGGCGTCTCATCATGAAGCAACTCCCCCGCCATCTCAAACAACGGTAATTGAATGGAGATTCCTTCTTATCCCTCACATTTAGTTGGGTTGGATGCTCATTCCACACAAGCACCTCATAGCCATCAAGAATCCTAGGGACCAGCAACCCCTCCGTCACGTCAATGATAATCATGTCCACCAGGCAAAGATCACACGGATTTCCATGCAAGCGGCGCAACCTAAAGCCGGCATGCGCCTTCACAAACTGATAAAACTCCGTCCAAATCGACAAGTAGTCACCCTCTTCGGAGATATCGGAGATATCATGATGGACAGAGTGCTCTCACACATCATTGACATTCCAATAGAAGAATCCACTTGCTTGATCACTAGGATTGTGTACACGGTCTGAGAGGGCTTTGCGACATACGGCGAGGGCCGGCTCTTGGCTGAGGGTGAAATTCCTACATCACTGCAAATGCAACTAGGATGATAAATGGTTGGACATCTCTAAAGTGAGCAATGAGCTTTTCAGCTCTCTCCTTCATCACCAATGCAACAAGCTCCTTGTTCCTCTCTCTAACCTCTTTCTTTAGGGTCCTAGCGGTCTCTTTTTCCACCCTCAAGGCCTCTTTCTCCACTGCCTTCGCAGTTGCCACCTCATTTTCCTTCAGAGTGGACTCTACATCAATAGGCGCAAAAAACGTGGGGATTGATGAAGGAAGCATCTCGTCTTCTCCATGGGAAATAAGTATGGAATCACAAGGGGTCCTTAGTTGCAACTCTTCTCTCGAGGTAGGATCTAAATCCTTCAACTCTAGGTACCAAAGGCACTGCACCAAGTGGTGGATGGACAAACGTTGCAATTGCGCCTCCGTGAAGATGCGCGGTGCATAGGTAGGGTCCGTCCACTACCGCGTCAAAAACTCATGGTAGTGGACTTCCTCCGTTGGGGAAGAAGGCGTTTTCCCCCAATATGACGAAGAAGATTGGCTTCAGAAAGACGAGATTGGGAAGCCACTTCATGAGGAGAACAAGATTGTCTTTGTGGACAATTTCCGCAAATTTCTTCTCACTCCCGTCTTCTAGCTACAAATGATAGTACAGCATGTTAGACGTAGAAAGTATCGACAACGGAAATTGACATACAATAGATGGTAAGAATGAAGAAAATTTACCCCAGCTAAGAATGTTGCCCGGTCAATCCACCCTCTAAGACTTGTGTCGGATGCTAATGAATTTGGGAAGTGGTGCTCCTCCGTGCTAACCTTGCTTATATTCCACCACTTGCACCAACGAGCCTTGAACTTTGGTGGTAGCTTCGAGATACAGATTAGCTGCAGTTTCTCCAACGTCATCTCGAGTTTGAACTTGGAAATGTCAAAATAATGCAACACTTGAACAAGAGACACACGTATTTAGCCTCTAAGAAACACACATGAAAGACTAAATTGAACATTCACAATGGATCTAACTAATACAAGGATGGAAAAAGTTATGAAATACTTGAACCTCCTTGAAGAAGTCTTTGCCTTTGGCCGGATTGGCAACTGCCAATGACTGTTTGAAACTGGTTTGGCATGAAACCTTCTTCTTTTACACAGCGTAAGTGCACTTGCTCACCAACTTAGCACAACTTCCTTTGCAATCATCTCCATCATCGGAAACAAGAGGGTTCCTATACTGCCAAATGCATTCTTCCCAGACGTCAATCAAGTCACGCTGCAATCACTACTTCACTACGTATTAGTTACAAAGAATGGGAAAATCTATAGTAAGTTGCAACTATAAATAGAAAGCAATATATAATTTTAGAAATCAAACCTCAAACATGAGCTGCAAGAACACATGGTGCGTCATATGGTACCATTTCTTCTTTGTCGCCTTCCTTGTTCGGTAAGGTTGGGCTCGTAATTGGAATTGCTAATCAAGCCCTTGAGATGGTCAAAGTTGAGCAATCCAAAGTATTGGATCTTCTTCAACTCATGTGTGAGCTGTTGACTGATATAATCCCTCTCTTTTTGCCTAATAAACATGATATTATTATCAGATTACATTCTAAGAATAATAATAAATATTGACAAAAACAAATAAAGGTAAAGAACTTAGTTGTCCGAGTCAATCATTGTGTTGAGGAGAATGTGTCAATTCTCCTCTATGACGACTACCTTCACTAGCACATCGAACTCGTAATCAGTGTCGTGAAGATGGAAAATCACCTCCATTCACGCCCTGTGGCGGTGATTTCCATCTTAGACAACGAAAAAATTGTTGCAAAAAGGCGCATTCTCTGGATGACTCAATAGGTTAGCCGCAAACTTTCGGTCCTCTTCCTCCCACAATTCTGACCATGAAGCTCTCACTTCTGGTGAGACATCCTTCTCCATTGTGTCACGGGATGTGGCATCGAGGGCCTCTTCGCATCGTAGTGTTTTAGTGTAGATTAGATTCTTACTGATCTACGGATATAGGGACGTATAGCGGCGCACCGCATTCATTCGTGCATGATTTCCAAGTTCCGTGGATGCTATGGGGGCTAAGTTTGGTAACCATTTTACGAAGGAGCAGTGTCAGAGCAAGCATTGGAGCGTGAGGCGTGAATGCACAGAATATAGGTAGATGACTCTTTAACAAATTCTCTCACCATCTATGCTCACGGATGATTTGATGTTTGACATTGCGTTGAATCCAGCCTTTCGTTAGTGCAACTTGGCTAATCTCTTTGCATGTTTTGTCAATTGGAGGTCATAAAACCAAGCAAAGAGTTCAACTGCCAAAAGAGTGGGATATACGGGGTAACTGCTCAAGGGCGAGTCCTCAAGATCTCTGTGCAAAGATGGGCAGCCTGCGAAGCAAAGAGTGAAAGACTCGAACAGCGCAATGAAAGAGATGCAGAAATTGATGATAGTGCAGCTTCAGGTGAGCTATCGCTCAAGGTCCATCAACTGAAACATGAATGCTTTCTGGCTCACGCTAGGATATACGCAGTCTCTTGAAGTGTTTCGCTCTTCTGCGTAGAAGCTTCAGTAGACTTTTCTACGTGCACATGGGGCTTATGAGGGTGTGTGATTGAAAACCGTGGTTGCAGGCATCGGAGAAAATGGAGGCCATGAAGTACCATGCAGAGCTGAGGATGGAACTGTTGACACAGCACATAGTGCACGATGAAGATAGAGTGACCACCATACACGAAAGTCGGTCCCCTCAACTATACTTGCTCGAACGAGTTAATCACAAGCTTGAGCGAATTTCAGAAGGCTTCGCTGCTTTGAACCAAAATCTGTCCATGTTGCATTGAGAAGCTCCAGTGCTCGTCATTGTCAATGCATCCGTTTTTGCATATAGTCACTGTACGTCTCTGTCTCGAATTCGATCAAATACTGCACCGAAAAACTCACTCGTCTTTCACGGACCTGTCAATTCCTGTTTGGTTTTATGGATTGGTGGAGGCCGCGCGAACGCGAGCCCCCGCTGCCACAAATTATGACGTGTATGCCTCCCGTAGGAAGATACTAGAACTCCCATGTCCGTAGTGCAATGGAGACGGTTGCCCTAGGCCATCCACCGTCAGGATCATGGATTGACCCCGCCCAGGTAAGTGAGTAAAGCTTCGCTGGCCAAGGTATTTGTACACCTGGTCGTGCACATACAGCCCCAAACGATATGGGTTATCTTACTGCCTTGGTGACATTGTCTTCACTCACTGCCTTGGTAACATTGTCCACCACACATCTTATTTGTGATGAGATGCACTATTTCATTTGAAGTGATTGTTTTTACAGAAATATATACTTTTTCGAGGTATGTTTATGGATACCATGTTATAGGAGTAGTGCAGGCATATGTAAAATCATTTCAAAATAACTGCCTTGAGTAGGTTGTTTGTGCGTCTCGTACTGAACAGGATAATCTGTGTAGTATCTAACCAGGAGATGAGCAAAAGGTTCGGGATCAAAGCTTTATCACACATGCACAAGGAAAGAAGCCATGCGCTAAGAGTAGATGTGATTGTGGCTTTCTTCAAAAGTTGTGCAGGTGAGGATATACACAGTAGCGCCGTGGGCTTCCACCGGAGCCTCTACAGACTTGTGAGCTACACCGAGGTCATGGCGGTTCCACACGTCGAAAACAGTGCACATCAAGTCGAGCATGCCGCGCCTGGGAAGATTCGGTCTGGAAGAAGACACGTCGCTGATCTTCGTAGACGGCGCAAATGTGCGCATCACAGTGTCAATGCTCACTGACATGTGGGTTGCCCTGGGGCCCAGGTTGAAGAAGGCCACATAGTACACCTGATCTGCAGAATTGAGGGCCGAAAGAGGTTAATGGAATTTGAGATTCAGGTACCATGAGTTTTGACCTCATTTCTTGTTTTATATCATTTTAAATCAGCCCTAAGAAGCTATAAATTTCTATAATCGGCAAAAAAAGGGAACCAAGGAACCAAATTGTATACCAATGGAAAGAAGAAAGTATGCCTACAAGATAGGGAATTTTGAATACACATGAAGAGTTCTGATGGTCATTTCTACTTTGAGATTAGGCACTTAGAGAGGTGAAGTTCGAACCTGAAGGATGTCTTGCCACCCAGATACGTTCTCCTTCTTCAACAACAACGGCACATAAACCTGTGTGCTCGTTGCGAAGCCATCCCTCTGCTGTCAATTGCCAGAGCTGGAGCCATGCATTCAAACATATCAGTCAGCAAGTCCGGACACGAACTGAATTCAGAGGACCAGGAAATAACACTAATAACACTAGTTTCATTGGAAGAACATGAAAAGTGCACATTGTACTACAGTACAGTACTCTCTCACATAATTTGATGTTACCTGATTCGGTTCTTCACTAGAGCACTTGGCGTTCTGCACGTCCATGTTTGAAGCTAAACATCCGTGGTCAGATGCTACAAAGCCTGTTCTAGAAGAGTTATATGGAGTCCACTGCAGGCATTTCAGGGGCCCTTCCTCTCCCTTGCGCCATCTCCCTTCACTTGAACCCATCCAACACACTTGATTGGCATCCTGTGTCCATCTTCGCGGAACTCTACCCTTGCAGTCAGTCAATCCAAACCTTGAGCTTGAATAAGGAGTACTCACCAGCTGCAAAATCGACTGACATTGTCAAATCCAAACCCCTCTCATACGGAATTTAATTCATCCAAAGTTTTAGTTAAGCACTTACCTCGAGGTTATCGACACTGTAGGCATTGATGTCTAAGATCCAAGGATTTGTGATGAGAGAGAGCGTTGCATTGTCCATGGCGCGCAAGTCTCCACCGTACATAAACGGGCTTTTCGCCATCGCCCAAAGAGAGACCTGAAGGAAACATTTATAAACAATAATCAACAGGAAGTAGGACAAAATCACAAGAGTATGTTTATGATCTGCCAAGTGGTTGTAAGGGAACAGCAGTTGATTCAAAAGAGAAAACCACACAAGGAAATATCCATTACTTTGGCAGTTCAATGTGAAATTTTTGAGCTTCAAGCTACACTATATATTCATGTTTGAAGTGGGCTTCCTAAACTCCATAACACTTACTTGGGTGTGTTGCTCAGCAGAACTTAAACTACACCAGCGATGAGGGCCAACAGGAGCACCTGCGCACGTCCCACAGCAGCTGAATTTGAAAGCACCAGAGAACAAGATAACTGAGTTGTTTGTGAAATCACCCAAACAAGATACCCCCGCTTTTGATTTATAATACTCCTCTTTTCTCACTCATAATAGCTATTAGATCAATGGAAGAGCTTGGTAGTCTATCCTTATTCAGTCAATGGAAGAGCTGGGTGGTCTCTAAACTCAAGGTAGAAGTAATTTTAGCCACCTTTGAGAAGGGAGAAGGAGAGGTCATGTTGAACCATGAATCTTAGCCGCCTTCTTCCTCCTTGAGTTAATTAGAGCTATGTAGAGCTATTTAGGGATGATTTTAATAAATGAAAATGAAAAAAGAGGTCAAAACTCATGGTATCTTTGCGTTGTTTAACAAATAACTCAAATAATGTGAAAATCATCAAGGTTTCTACACTGATAATCAAAGTTTACCAGGATCAGTGAGCCATCCCAGCGGCAACATATCCAGGTCTGGCCAAGAGCGGCCTCGTTCATTGGAAGCGCCTATCATACCAGCCGCCGCGAAGTCTCTGTTGTGGAACACAGACACACAATCACTCTCAATTCACCACCACTACAAGAGGCAAGCCACAAGGTAATCACCTCGCCACATCGAAATGCGTTTTCAGGTCCGACCAAGTGTCCCAGTCATCAGCCGTAACGCGGTACATGTTGGCCATGTTGGACACTTTGGCACCGATCTCTGGTGTTGCACTAACTCCTGGAGAGAGAGAGTATACCATAGGCCTTCCAGCATCCGCAATGCTCTGTTACAATGAGGAAAACGCATGTGTACAATGAGGAATGTATGTTACAATGCAGTTTCCGGTGCTGCATCTCGGAAAAAACACCTGAAAAACAGACTTATTTGTAAAGTAAGGCAAAGATAACATGAGTCTTGACCTCTTTTCTCATTATAAATTACTAAAATCAGCCCTGAATAGCTCTAAAGATTGATAATCAGCTCAAGGAGGAAAAAGGTGGCTAAGATTCATGGTTCAAGATGACCTCTCCTCTTTCCTTCTCAAAGGCGGCTCAAACAACTTCCAACTTGAGTTTAAAGACCAGCAAGCTCTTCCATTGACTTGATTGAAGAATAAACCATCAAGCTCTCCCATTGATTTTATAGCTAGTAAGAGTGAGAAAAGAAGAGTATTAAAAATAAAAAGCGGGGATATCTTATCGAAACTTTGGGTGACTTTGGAAAGAACTCTATTGTTAGGAACAAAACATGCGACAGATCTGGCTTTCTATCATGCATGTTCTATAGTTACAAAAAGAGTTATAAGTGAAGATCCCACCTTCGATACAAGCTCTATCTCGCTGATGCGTAAGTCCGGCACACCAAACACACAATCATGCTTAACTGCATACCAAACATGACGAAACGCTACTTTCAGTAAAAGTGCAGGCCAGCAAAGAATAATGGGGTCAACGATCGCCAACTCTCCATAATCTGGAGCATAAAACCAAATCTGTAGAAGAGAACAAGAAAGAGGTTGACAATCACTACACCATGTGCACTTTTCATATGATCATATGGAGTTCTGTATCTTCTAAAGGTGTGGAAGTTTGGGGAAAACGTACTGAAATCGACGCCCCATGATGCGTATTGGTCGTAGAGCGATTTGACGAAAGCGCGGCCGCCCTCGGAGCTGGCGTTGACGCCCATGAAGCAGCACTTCATCCATTTGCACTCGGTGCCGGGGACGGCGATGTCCGCGGCCATCCACAGCCTCCCGCTCTCAGGATCCGGACTGCCCTGATAAGTTACCACAAATGAGTACAGATCTAGCGGAATTAAAGCAGAGGAACTGTGGATATGCACCTGTATCTAAATCCTTAGTTTCTGATCCATGTACGTGATTATGAAACGGAACATAACCAAAATGGAGGAAAATCACAACAACTCCTTAGTTTCTGATCCATATACCTTGCACTCGATTATGGAATGGAACATCACCCACATAGACGTGTGTAAATGAATGAACTAGCCGCACCTTGGCGTCGAGGATTGGGGTGTTGGCCTGAACAGCGGCGGTGCTGATTCCTCGCATCACATGGATGCCGAACTTGAGCCCCATCGCGTGAACCTGCTTCGCGACGCCCGCGAAGCCGCTGCCGTCTCGAGAGGACGGCCACCGCCCCGGATCCGGCACGGGACGGCCCCATCGGTCGATCACGTCGTGGCCGGACGACCACACGGACGCACCGGACTCCAGCTTCCGGTACCACAGGAAATCCACCACCACGTACTGCAAACCAACCATTCATTCCAGAAGCTGCTTCATTTCCAGTTTTGATTGATACATACACTCTCACATCGGTCAGAAGTGCCGCACCTCGTAGCCGAACTTGAGCAGATGTTCGGAGACGAACTTGGCGTTGTCGAGAAACTCCGCTTCGGAGACGATCCAGGAGAACGAGTTGTAGGAGTTCCAGCCGCGCGGCGGCGTTTGTGCGACAGGTGTGGATGCTCCTGCTTCAACCCTGGTGAAACAAACCGTACATTACAGGGGTTTCAAGAGAAAGCCCTAATTCAGTGTCTGAGTTCAAGGTTTCTTAATTGCAGTGCATTGAGCGGAATCTCTTACTGACAGAGAATTGAACAAAATTCTTACGTAGCAGAGGATTAAGCAGTGTCATCACTTGCAAATCATCAGGGCTTCAAGAGAATTATGCTTAACTCGTTGTTTAAGTTGTGGTCGAGGTTCCTTAAGTGCAGTGACTTCAACAAAATTGAGCATTGTCATGACTTGCAAATCATTGAACAATTAGGGTTTGAAGAGAAATCTCCAACCTCATTGCCACTGCATATAACTCGTTGTTTGAGTTGAGCCAAGGTTTCTTACTTGCAGAGAATCGAGCAGAAGAAGATGAGCCCGACGACAATTGAGATGATTCTCGCCATTCTCACTCCGTAAGCGCGCTCCCACAACGACACTCACCGCTTCAAAACCGCAAATGATACGCCCTGCAGAAGAGTCCCAAACCTCAGACGACGAGAATTCCTTGCTTGCATGAGAGCTTGTGGAATTGCTAATGAACTAAGGCTAATGTTGGTGCCATGTTTGCAAGTTGACGAGGTCGAGAGCAAGACTCGTGAGATTGATGAGGTTTAGGGTTTCTGCAACAAGACTTGAGGAGGCATGATCACACAATGGAGCTTGATGTACTTACTAGTCTCGTGTCAAATTTCACACTAATAACACTTGCAAATGGAGGGCGCTCCTCTTCTCTTCAGTGCATCTCCACCGGGGCCCGGTTGATTTGTCGGCCTGGTGTATATGTGGTGTGATTTTGGCGCACTGTGCGGGCGGAGGTGGGGCCGGCGTCCCGGTCCGCCGGGCTAGTGGCATCTAGGCTCATTGGCGCCAAATTTTGTTAATGTGTTGGGTCTAGGTTATTAACCCCTGTCCACCGTGGGTTGTGAAGGGAGCCTTGAAGCAGCAGTTGGCTCGGTGCGTGACCTTGCCCACCACGTCCACGACCCGTTTTCATTCTACTTGCATGTCCCCCATGCCACGTCAGCCCCGCCACATTACGACCTTGCCATTCTGGCCGCACCCGCCACATCAGCTTCCATCCAGGCTAGCGCATGCCTGTCCACCGGCCCACTCTCTTCCCATCGCCAACCCTCATCCTCCTCCTTTTTCATCCTCGGTCAAAAATGTCTACCTAGGTTTAGGATTTTCTCGCACCTCAATGGGAGTTGCTCAACTACCTTCACTTTCCAAAATTTGATGTGGTTTCGAAACTGTGGCCAGATTTACTTAACAATGTTTAGGGTTTTGGGTTGTTTGGAATGGTGGATTTTGTTGTACTTGTTGTGTTCTTTGTGTTCCTGGGGTGTTTGTTCATGGTCGATTCGTTTGTTGCAATAGAGCTCCAAGGTCTTGGTATGTTTCTTTTTGCTTTTGCCTTATTGCTTCGGTTTGAAGTGAAATTATGTCTAAGATGTTCTTCATATGATTTCAGCTATGAATTTTGTCAAAATCTCTTGGAGTATTGACCTCACATGCTTTCTCTTGCATGCCAAACAAGGTTTAAGTGCTAAAGAGTTCTTGGTGTGGAGTAAAGCTTCAGCAGTAGGGTATGTGTTGCGTTCAAGGGTTCTTGTACAAGGTACAGACTCAAGAGTTTATAGTTTGAACAGGGTATACATTGTTGAGCCGGTTTTGGACAAGGTTAACGAGTTCTGAGTGTATAGATCATTATGGACAATATTGAGAGTAGTTTAGACCTTGGCGCTTGTGACAAAGTCCACCTCGGCTATACGACGTTGATAGCTCTGAGTGAAGCGGACCTTTGAAGCAACACCTATCCGAACAGCCGCTGCCATGAATGCGACAACGGCCCTGGCCAAATCTTGTGCCTTGCAAACCTGCCGCACTATGAAAAGAACAAGGAGGGAGAACGAACAAAAACCACTAATGGAATGCCAACATATGCATTGCAGCACCTACAGTTCCAAAATTGTTTTTTTATTTTTAATATTTTTATAAACTTTTGCTTGTAAAACAAACTCCCAATAACATATGATAAAAATGTGCATGGTAATAAGAAGGAAAGGTCCATGAAAGGAAAAGGAAAGGAAAGAACGAACAAAACGAACTAATGGAAAGCCAACCTATGCATTGCAATGATTTCTATCAAGGATTGTAGTGAGTGTCAACCCTGAAGTGTAGCTTAACCTTCTTCTTTTCCGCTAAACCTATCTTGGTAAGCTAATTCTATCCTAAACTTGTCACGGTGAGCTAATTTTATCCTAAACTTGATTCTAGTCTATGAGGCACCTCATCCTAATTTCTATGATAACCCTACATCATATTGATGTAGACTATATTGCACTACATCTACATGCGAGCACGAAAACAAAGCCTACTCTAAAACATATCCGGAGAGTAATTTATCAAAATATAAGCACGGGAATACAAAACGGAAATCTAAAGAATCGAAAAGTGAACCATCAAAAACCATATAAACTGTAGAGAAGCAAACAAAAACAAAATGCAAATGTTGTGATACTTTTTCATACACTAAACCCAAAACAAAAAACCCGGTAATTTGTAAACCATCAAAAACCATCAGAAACAAGAAAAGTCCCATATAGAAGAATGAAAATCCACCTTGAACAAAAAAAATCTAAAAAATCTAAAAAAGGAATCCGTATAATGAATCTCCAAACCTAAGCCCAGGAAGAGAATAAAGTAACCTTGAAAATTAAAAAGAGAATCTTAGAAAATCCGAAATGTCACGAGACGTAAGGCCAAGGGCCTCTCCGCATTGTAGTATTTTAGCATAGATTAGTTTCTTACTAATCTACAAGTTTAAGGACATACGGCGGCACACCGCATTCATCCATGGATGATTTCCATCCATTTAAGATTGTGTGTGTGTGCATATTGCGCCACATATGTTCTTGACTTGAGGTCTTTGTCAAGTCAAGCTTTGTTAGTGAGCTAGAGAGTGCTTTGTGATTACCTTTGCTTGTAAGTGATTGTTTATCATAAGTAAAGGCTTCGCATTCTCTTATACTACTTGCACTTGTTAATTTTTCCTTTATGGAGTGTGAGGCGCTTGACTACTCTTGTGACTTAGTAGTTTTCACTTGACAAAGACCCTCCCACGTATCTCTCCAGTGCGTTATGACTAGTGCCACCAACTACAACATCTTAGTCGGTCAGCATACTCTTTATTCATTCAGTTTTGGAGTGGATAACTAGACGGAAGAGGCCTGAATTGGGCCTGGCTGGTTTGCTAGTGATGGCAGAAACAAGCTCATTCTGGTTGTCTTCACATCTAGCATGATGATTTCCACTGCAGATGCTATGTTTGGGTGCAGTGCCTTGGCATCCAATTTGCATTGTGGTTCTACGCTTTTGGAGGAGATATATGCTTTTATATCGAGGGTAGCGGAATCATGTAAGCACAGGTCAGTGGAGATCTCTGCACGTCATTGTCAAGATCCACTTCCTCCAGGGAGAACTTAGTTGGAGCTCACTCGCCATAGTCGGGAGATCGTGGATGCCTAGGATGCTCCACATCTCTCACTAGACTCTTCCATTCCGTTGTTGGCTCGCACTATTCAGTGACGACTACCATATGAGGGTATTACCCTCGTTAAGCTATTTGCCGGAATTGGTACACTGACCTGATGTAAATATCTACAGTGTGTAAAATATTTACTTGTTTACCTTTTTGGAAAGATCTTTGATTAGGAGGGCGAAACTCATTGGTGACGCTTCTAGTAGCTTCAAGGTGACGCTTATTGCTCATGGAATTGTTTAAAAGGCGAAAGCCGTAAACAATATTCACAAATTCGAAGTATTCCTTTACGTTCTTAGAGTTTGTGTTTGGATTTGAAGTTCGAACTAATATGTCGAACTGGAGGGTTTTTATGGGGTCACAAGAGCTAGAGTCTAAACCGGAGATAGATTTACTGTTTTCCTTGTCTCAGTTGCCAATTCAACCATCCCAACCGGCGGTTTCTACACTATTGTCATTTCACCCGCAAGATGAAGCTGGATCTTCTCGTCCACTGAAGCAGCCTCGTGTTGAGCAGCGTTGGCATGGTAATCTCTAAAAGGACGCTCGTGTTTTAGTAATCTTACTTCAAATTGGATGTGTTGAACCGGGCACCCGTGAAGTGACATTTGAAGGCAGTTTCGAGGGCGTGAACGAAGACCATTATTTCTGTATACCTAGGCCAATCGAGCTAAGCACTGGTCACCATCGTTGGTTAGAAGGGCCAGTGAATCCTTTGACAAAGACTCAACGTGTAGATTACATCGCAATTACTATCAAGCGCATCCTCAAATTCTTGCAGATGGAGTAGCACTGTTCTTTGACTTTAGTTTTTACCTCTACTTGATTTTGATTGAAGTTTTGTACGAAATTTAAGTATTTTGTGTTTCATTTGAATGTTAGAAGTTAGAAGATGGTAGATAGAGGGTAGTTTACCTCCTAGTTAGAACTCTAAAGGTTTGTTGACCTTTCAAGATAAGTAGATACTTATCTTTTGAGTTTTCCTAGGGCCAATGAGTGTTTTGAGGTCCATGTGATATGCACATGGGCTGATCTTATCCACCTTAGGGGTCTAGAGGGTAGGTAAGCATCTTCTCTCTCCCTCTTAGACGGGTTTTGGGGGGAAAATGAATTAGTGTGCTTTTAGAGTGAAGTGTGTGTGTGTGTAGAGAGCCGAGAGTTTGATGAGCGAGAACTCTGGTTGTAGGAAATATTTTTGAATGAAATTTTGAGGGTTTCTTTCTCTTTGAGATGCGCTTTCATAGAGATTATTTTTGCTTGATTTGGAGTTGCATGCAAAAAGTTACAAGCGTGTGAGTGGAGGAGGGTCTGTTGCCACCCAACAAAGAGGAGCAGAGATTCGGGCGGCCACCAAAATTTGTAGTTTTTGCATCTTTCTTTGAAAATTTCAGGAGTTATAGAACTTTTGTTTAGCTTTGCTTAAACTTATCATTCAAGTTGATTGGAGTTGAATTGCAAAAGTTATGAAGGTTTGAAATTGTGAAAACCCGAGGCTATCCATTGAGAAGGCAAAGGTTTCAACAAGCCATAACTTTTGAACAGTAGTTTAGAATGGTTTGAGATTTGACAAGTCTGTGCATCATTGTTATAGCTCTGTAAAAAGCTATTACCATTAAGATTTGGAGTTTTCAAAAAGAAGTTATGAGCGATTGAATTTCTAGAAGGGCGGAACTTTGAACTCACATAACTTACGGACAATAGTTTAGAATGATTTGAAATTTGGAGGAATATTAGTTATTTGTATTAGCTTTCTAGAAAGTTATTATACTTAGCAGTTGGAGTTTTGAGTCATCTGTGGCACTTGTTTGAAGGTTACAGCCTTGATGGAAATTTTTCCATTGTATTTTTGAACACTTCTTTTGAGTTTCTTTGTGTTTTTGAACACATGAAGATTTAAAGACTTGTAAATAAGAAGACAAGAAGACAAGAAGACTCGTGTATTGTGGCTTGTGGCTTGTTATTCCTTGACGGATTTGGAGGCTCGTTGTCTTTATTTTGTTATTCCCAGCCGGATTTGGAGGCTAGTTCTTTTCAATTCTGCTTCGTAAATTTTGTTGCGGCGAAGTGGGGTTCAAAACCCACACGGTCGTATTTATGTTGTTTCCACCGGTGAGGCGCGATTGCTGGTCACCGTGGGTTTGAATTTTAGGAGCCAATCTTTCGGACGGTTTCAACTTGTGGTCTGGCCGTCCCGTTTTACCCGTCCGAGGCCGTGGGTTCTTATCACCTTACCTTTATCCTTAACCCGTTTAGAGCCACCATAGGATAGGCCAACGAGGAGCTGTTTGAAGAGTCAAAGATATGAAGATATGAAAATTTGAAGAACAGAAGAATTGAAGATCTGACTGGACTCTCCTGCCATCTATTCCGGTTGCAGCCAGATTCCCCGTGAATTCTCAAAGCGCTCCCCTCTCTACACGACAACGCGGCTCGCGGTTGTGTTAGAGGATAAGCTCAAGGTACGCTGGTACATCCACATGGTTATTTGCTACGCAGTCAATCGTGCCGTTCACCATCACATTCAGCGTCTTCTGGCGTTGTATCCAAAGCAGTTACCACCTTCTGTGATTTGAGGGTGTTTTGGCAAACTTCCACGTGATGTCACATTGATTAGTGAGGATGACTTGCGCTCGTTAGGTCACGTGGACTTGGTGATTGCGGATGGCCTTGCCAAGGTCATTCACGAGCGGGGAGTTAATATGTCTTGGATGATCCACGGTCGGGGCTCTTTGCAAATTTGCTTATGCTCATCAAATAGTGGATTATCCACCAATCAACACCACCAAGGTACATTTTTGAGAATGTACCCCCATTGGGAGATACACGGACAAAAGTGCGTAAGGATGGAGCATACATCCCGGTCACCTTCTTGGCCCCTCCACATTTGTTGATGCCGCGGCGTTAGGCTCTTATGTCCATCGGCCACGTTGGATTTGGACCAACATGGCATTGTCAACGAAACTCACCTTTGCACTTGTTTAGGTGCAATGGCCCGTACGATGTGAGGTTGATGACATCTTGAACGACCACCCTATTCCTACAGAGGTTTTCAAGAGTAATGAGTCAAAGAGCCTTCTACCGATTAGAGGTACGGACGATAGGCTTTTTGGCAGGCACATCCGCTGCACCCGATCTCTCTGAGGGCTTGTACCGTTATTTGTTAGATCAAGCCATTGACCTCAACACTCTTGTTTGGGTTTGTGGACTCTGTTTTGCCGTTCAGCACCGTTTGCGTGACCATCCACGCGTGTTGGATCAGACTATAATGATCAATGTACAGCGCTGGGATATTTTATAGAGATCGAGGAAGTGGAACTGTTTTTTTGTTTGAAGAAGCATGAAGCTCAGGAGCTTTGTGTTGAGCGTGTCTTTGCAGTCTTGGCTGAGAACTTTGATCGAGATGATGCCTACGATATTTTTTCCCGGTTTTTCATCACGACACAGGGTTTTCTGTGGATCCTGTCAATAAAGAGTGTGGGGCCATGAATGCCCTCTTTGCGACGAAGTAGCAATCACCGGTTGTGTCGGTACGCGGTGAGTCTTCTACGGAAGAGAAAGAGACCACAAAGTTTGATGATTGGCCTTTGGATTTGAGGCCACATCTTACCGGTGCCGAGGCACGGAGGATATGAGCGTTTATATGTTTGTATTGTAGGTGATTTGCATTTGATCTCTATGATTTGGAGGGGTATAGCGGCAAGTCCATCCACATTCAGTTGGTGGACAACCATCCGATCTTTTGACGTCCGTACAAGCTCAGTCTCTTGGAGAAAGCTGATGAGTTGTTGGCGGCTAGCTTAATTGAGCTCTCTAACAGCAAGAACGTTGTGCCACGGTTATACCATTGAAGAAGGATATCTTTGGCAACTGCACGTAGAAGCGCATGTAAAGGGATTACAGGCCGATCGATTGCAAGACCAAGTTAGATCGGTATCCCATGCCTACGCCGGAGAAGTTGTTTGATGCGGTGGGCCATGCTAGAGTATTTAGTACTCTAGATTTGCGAACTGGTTATCACCAGTTACCATTGATAGTGAATGACCGGGTGCAAACTACATTCTGCGTAGGATGATTAGGATGAAAGAGATCAACTCTACCATTGGAAGTTTCTCCCATTTAGCCTCAAAAACACACTCGCTGAGTTTTAGAGGGTGATAGACCGGGCGTTGATCGGTTTACCGTTTGCTCGATTCTACATTAATGATGTTATCATTTTTGTAGCAGCCCACAAGAGCATGTGAGGCACTTCAAGCGATGTTCAAGAAGTTACGGCAATGGGGATTGCGCTTGCACCATAGCAAGTGCAAGTTCTTCCACGACCGTTTGCATATTGAGGACATATGATTGTTCCAGGAGGTCTTGACGTTCAGCACGCCAAGGTAGATGCGTTGCAGAAGATTCCTGCCCCAACCGACATGTCACAGCTTTGAGCTTTTCTTGGCTTGGCAAATTACTATCGCAGGTTTCTTAAGAACTTTAGCTTGATTGCTAAGCCGTTAACTATTCTCACGGAAAACGATCAGCTATGGTCTTCGAGACGGCAACAGTGTGAGTGGCCAAAGTGGGCCCTCACTCTTTTTTCTTCATTTTTTCGAGTTTTTGATAGTATTAAGCCAATTTTAGTTAAAGTAGCGGTCAACCCACCTATTAAAGTCAAAATTCCTAGAGTAATAGGCCTAGTGCCATGATGCGACACTAAGTTCCTATTTTTTCCTCTTTCCTACTAATATGCTTGAAAGTGTAGTGGAAGTGGAATGGAAATGAAGAGAAAGATAAAAAAGGGGAAGAAAAGTCCTTGGAAAATGACTAAAAATTGAGAAATGGGTAAAAATATTTGGGAAAAAATTGGAAGAGTGTCTCCTAGCAGGTAGAAGTAGTGGTAAAATTTCTAGAATTTTCCGAGTTGAATTACTATTTATTTCTAGGGGTTGACTAGTTAGTCGACGGTTTGACCACTCG
This sequence comes from Bryoerythrophyllum caledonicum, assembly GCA_963971425.1. Lineage (NCBI taxonomy): Eukaryota > Viridiplantae > Streptophyta > Bryopsida > Pottiales > Pottiaceae > Bryoerythrophyllum > Bryoerythrophyllum caledonicum. Next base: position 2,435,464 of record OZ020519.1, on the reverse strand, counting down.
GGAAAAATACTTAATGAACTCCAAAAATGCTAGGAAAATTACAAGAAGACTAATTAGGGTGCTGGGAGTCCAGCTGTGTGGTTAGTTTTTGAAGTTAGAAGTAAATTGCAAATCATCAGTAGTTAGTACTAGATCTAGTGTAATAGTCTTTAAAAAGATCAAAAGAAAAAGAAAAGGGAAAAAGAAGAGAAAAAGGAAGTGGGTGGATGTGCTTCTCCATGCACATGCCACATGACAATTTTTGCCACCATGGATTTCATTTTAGAGCGGCTCGTCAAGACCCGGCCAGGCGGAATTGGGAGATGGCAATTCTGCATTTCTGGGGAGCTCGGTGTGTGTTTTTCTTTTTCTTTTTCTCTAAAGAGCTGTTGGGAGAAGAGCTCCTGGAGCTCGCGAGCTGGAGCTCTCGGGATTTTCGGGGGCCGGTTTTTTTTTGGAGAAGACTGTTCTTGTCGAGAGAGCGCCGGAGTGCGGGGGGGGGGGAAGAGAGCCGTTCGTTTTTGGAGGATCGGTGTGTGCGAGAGGAGCTCCTCCAAGCAAGCGAGCTGGAACTCGTTGTTTTTCTTTGTTGTGAGAAGGCGGTCCACGAGGGGCTGTTGGGTTCTTGTAGGAGACTCTGTTTTTTTGGGTGTTGTGTTTTTTTTTTCTTGCTCGCGCCCGAGTGCGCCGAGAATGTGTGGGCTGGAGATTCGGAGGTGGGAGTTCGGTTAGGCTCCGGTGGAGAAGAGCCGGCATCTGGAGAGCGCGCCTGAGCGTGTGAGGCTGCTGCGAGCCGGGGCTTCGGGCGTGGAAGTTCGGTGGAGAGGGCGCACCTGTGTGCGCAAGGTGCGAGGTGCGGTTGTTTTTTTTATTTTGTTTCCCTTGTGTGTGTGAGGCGGTCGGTGTTGTGGCTGCCTGGATTGCGGGGTCCGTGATTTCGATCACGAGGTCTGGTTTGGAGCTCGGGAGATAGAGCTGTTTTTTTTTCTTTTGGTTTTGAGAGAGCGCGCTGGAGTGCTCATTCGGTGGGAGCTCCGGTGTGGAGGCGCTGTTGAAGGTCGGCGTTGGTGATCGCGGAGCCGTGTGTGCGCGCGGTGGTGTGAATGTACCGCGAGCTGAGAAGACTCGAGGAGGAGGATCGATCTGGAGGGGTGCCGGCGTTTGTGAACGCCTCTGACCATAGGTGGTGTGGTTGAATGTGAGTCTGGTGTGATTTGCTGGAGGTCGTCACTCGGTTTGTCGCGGAGCTGCGCGCGAGGGCTGTGGAGCTGGAGGTGTTTGCGCGAGAGATCAAGAGCCTGCGCGCGCGGTGCTCTCTGGAGAGAAGGTGCGGGAGAGCTGCGAGGAGCAAGGTGTTAAAATTCGGGTGGCCGAACCTCATGCGGAAGCGCTGGTAAATTTTTGCCAGAATTAGGTATTTGGCCACAAGTTCCATCAGAGCTCAACCGGTCCACAGCCCATTGATTCCATTTGATATGCATAAGATCGTCTTTGGGATCATAATGTTATGTTGAGATCGTTGGTGCATGGAACTTGCTTGTGATGGTGGTTTCTATGTCCTCGGCCTGCTGATTTTGGTTCTAAGTGTTTCATTCAAGTTGGAAATGAGTTGCTGATCATTGTGAGAGGAAATTTTTTTGGATTCGGAGTTCCGAATCAAAAGATAAGTGCTGCTGAAGTTGCTGCCACAAAATAGGGTCTGGATCAAGCCTTATCAGCCGACCTAAACAAAACAAATAAAATAAAATAAAACAAGTAAAATAAAAATAATAATAATAATAATAATAATAATCATAATAATCATAATAAATAATAACCATAATAATTAGATAACAAATAATTAAATAATTACCTATACCTAATTAATTTATCCGGAGTTAAGTGTTTAAGTTCCAAGAAAAGGTTAATCGAGTCCACTTAACTGGGTTAAAATAATAGTATTATGAAATTCTAAATATATAAATAGATATGCCAAAGATCCAACTCCAGTAAATTAGAATCTACAGTTAAGTATAAGGAATGGTTAAGTGGTGTAACAATAGGACCTTGTAGGTCTAAAATTGATTCTCTTAGGGGGTCTATTTTTGGGCTTACAAACAGCAGGAGGCGTTTGCTACTATGAAGCTGAAGCTCGATTCAGCGCCTGTGTTGCGACGCCCAAATATTCCACGATCCTCTTTGTTGCACACAGACTGAAGTGTTGTGGGATTAGGGGCTATGTTGACTTAGAAGGATGATAAGGGATGGGAGTACATTGTGGCACTTGCTCCTAGGAGCAATATCAATGCGGAGCCCAACTAATTGTCCTATGAGGGGGAAGCTTTGGCGACAGTTTGAGCCATAGCCTATTTTAGGCCCTATTTGTATGGGCAGCGTTTTACATTGGTGATGGACCATCAGCCTTTGAAGTAGCTCATGGAGTTTGACAAGCTTACTCGCAAGCTTGCATGGTGGGCTATATTGCTTTAGAAGTATGACTTTGAGGTTGTACATTGAATTGGCATCATGAACTTGGATACAGATGGTCTATCTCGCAATCCAAGCCCTTCGGAGGAGGATCTGACTAGTGTCATATGGCATGGAGACTGTGACAGAGAGTCAGTCCCAGGGTGGCATGCAACGGCTTACCTCATGTTGATATCCGGCTCGGTATTGATGTTGCCTTATTTGGCAACGGATGAGGAACTGAATAGGGTACAAGTTGTTAGCGATGTGTGGGAAGACAGTCTAGTCTTGCACAAGCTACAACATAAAATACTTCCCCCAACTCTTTGTCCTATGGACGTGATCGAGTTGGACACCGAATAGCAAGGTTTTGTGGAGAGAACGGCCTTCTAGTGTGGGTGTGGCCGAAGAGGACTAGGCACATAGTTTTGAGGCCAGATCAAAGGTCTTATTTGGTACGGAAAGTATACGAAGACCTAGGACATTTTGGTGTGCGACGGATTCATTCAAGTTGCACAACCAATATTGGTGGACCGGCATATATGAGCAGGTCGCCATGTATGTTTCTTGGTGTGAAGTATGGGATTGGGTCAGATCTTTGGACTTTGTTGGTCCACTTGTCGGGACTCCAAGCGGAGCGAAGTATGTCTTGGTGATGGTGGAGCGTTTCAGCAAATGGATTGAGCTCGTGGATCTTCCGGAGAACTCTTCAGAGTTGGCGGCTGGCATTTCTCAACTGGGTGTTGGCTTGTTTTAAAGGCCCAGCTGAGATTTTGGCAGACTAGGGGCATGGATTCCTTGGGGCTTTTGAAGCTTTTTGTACCAAGGCTTTGATTGACCACCTATCATTTTTCGAGATCACTCAAAAGCGGACGGTTTGGCGGAGCGTGTGGTTCGGACCATGAAGCGGGACCTACGGAAGTATGGATTACTTTAGGGTGGCCATCGTGATTGCAATATGATGATACGATATATTGCCATGGATTACTGGTTTAGACGACAGGCTTCACTAATTGCTTTCAATCTGTATCAGTTGTTGTATGGGCAGGAGCCAATTTCACCGAGTTTTGTTTGGGAGAAGTTGGCTCCAATTGTGAATTTGGACGAGGCGCCTACAATGTTGGTCATTAAGGCAGGGCGCACTATTCTTCATGAACGATGTATTGCCCAGTGGCATCTTGTTGCAGAAAGGCAAGAATGGCCGGGAGAGCACTCTAAGAATTTAGCTCCCTGTCATTTATCCATTGATGGCTCCGTTCATCCGGAGATGGCCGTTGTGCCAAACGGCCTTCTATATTTTGTGCATGGTGAGAAGAAAGGTGCCGCTACCATGTTGTTCTATGACCATTGTTAGTGTGGTTGGCATATGGCTTACTTGAGGCCGCCTCTTTCTACTCTACCGTTCGGGGACTGGACTTGCCCATGTTGTTGGAGGTCTTCAAGCCACGTTTCACCCAATGAAACGGCTTGAATTCCTCTTGGACTTGTCACTGTGTGGTGCGTTGTCATCCAGTTGGAGTTCCTGGTTTTGATTCCGGGATAGGCAACGTGGAGATTGACGAAGGGATTGGCAACAAAATTGCCTAAGGCGATTAAAGATGGGGCTCACATTGCACCCGGCCTACCTTGTCTTTGTTACTTCTTCATATGCTTATTGATTCGGCATCCAGCAACATCTTTGATTGGATGTGTATTGTTGTTGCAACATCATCAGCGTGGCGTTTAGTCTTCTTAGCGTTGTTTGGTCCTAGTTGGATAGATAGTCTTTTTATCCACTAGGGGGGGGCACTTGAGAGTATACTATGTATTCTTGTTTTAGTGTATGTTTTTTGTTTATTTGATGTTGGTTAGGACTCTCGATCTGTTGTGGTTATCAATCTTTCTTTACAAGAGAGTTGTCATGGGACGTGACATTGAGGTCCTCTCCGCATCGTTGTGTTTTAGCATAGATTAGTTTTTTTACATATCTAAAGGTTTTAGGACGTATGGCGGCGCATCACATTCATCCATGGATAATTTCCATTCACTTAGGGTTGTGTGTGTGCGCGTATAGCGCCGCACACATCCTTGACTTGACGTCTTTGTCAAGTCAAGTTTTGTCAGTGAATTAAAGAGTGTTTAGTGATTATCTTTGCTTGGAAGTGATTGTTTATCATTAGTAAAGGCTCCGCATTCTCTTATACTACTTGCACTTGTTTATTTTTCCTTTGTGGAGTGTGAGACGCTTGACCCTTCTTGTGACTTACTAGTTATTCGTTGAGGATGTACTACGTATACTTCTTTTAGTGTATGTTTTTTCTTTATTTGATGTTGGTTAGAACTCTCGATCCATTGTGGTTATCAATCTATCTTTTCACCAGAGAAAACCTAGAGAAGCCATAAAAACTAAAAGAAGAAAATTTATTAAACTTGTCCGGACAGTGAAAACCAAAATTGTAGACCTTGGACTAGCATATAATAATGACGAGTAACAAAAGAATTCTTTCAAGAACAAAAAGAAAGCACCCTAAATACAAGAAAATGAAAAAATAAATATAAAAATTGTTTGAACCATAAAATCCAATCCAGAACCCTACAATACCACTCGAAACCCTAAAAAGCACAGAAAAATGCATAAGAATGCGTAGTGCACCTAAATTCAAGTCGCGCTTCGACCTAGGGATGAGCGTACCATTTCTACGCCAAAAAAAACCTTTATCACGCTATGAGGGTGCATTTCTATCAAAGTGTCTCATGTCTCTCGATTGCCACACGACTGTGTGTTGATAGTTTGTATGGGCGCGTTCCATCCAAGTGCTCCGCCCTTTGCCGCATGCGGTTGCACGTCCTTGAAACTACCTCTTGCCTTCCAATTGCGCAACCCGCTCTACTATTCAGTCGCGGTGCCTCAAAGTTGCATTTTGCCTTCCAATCAACGTCCGCTCTACGCCTACCGATGCGTACCCGCAAGAATTGTGGGCGTTGGCGACCCAAATCGTCACCTTCCAAACGGCGAGCAGAGTAGGCAGACTCTGCGCCTCTAGAAGATGCGCGCCTTGCTGTAGATGTAGGCCTCTTTGGGCACCTCAAGTTCTTACGGCCTCTCCTACTCGACTACTATCGCGCTCTTCCAACCTTAAACCGCAATCTGCCATTCCACCAGGAAATCTAGGTCAACGAGACTATGAAGCTCCATCGTAATCTTGCGCTCCACCATATTCCGTTGTATGCTCTCACCCTCACCTTCAATCTTGCGTTCCCCCTCACCTTCAATCTGGCACACACTAAATCCTAGGTCTCCTACAATCCACCCTAAACCCTGAAATCAGCGGTCTGCTTGGCGCGCCCACTCTCCCACAACCCTCACACCCTCGCTTCTGACAACCTCTCACAACTTCTCAACAATCTCGGGAAGCTGTCTAGGTCTCACAACCCTAAATCTCTCACTACCTCACAATTCCACAACCTCTTTAAAGCACACAACCTCGCCACTTACAACCTCAAATGAACAACCTCCCTTACAATCTCACAACCTCACAACCTTGCCGCTGACAACAAACCCTCAATACAATGCATCTCATCCTCACATGCTCACAACTTCACATTCCAGACAGATACATTCATGTCCGACAATCACTGATGATGGAAAATCCTAAAGTTTTCCATCATTGGCGACAACATTCAATACACAAGGCAACTGAAACTAAAATGCAAGAAAATCTTCACATGCAAATGGTTAAAGAGGCATATGAGAAATCGAGAAAGATGAAGGCGTGCAATGGGATGAGGGCAGGCGGGGTCTCGGGCACGCGAACGGGTTTTTTGTTGTTAGCGTGGCGGGCACGGCCATCGTGGTAGGGATGACGTGGCGAGAGGAATGGAGTTGGATTGCGGGAGCGATGGACAAGGTCGGGCATCAAGGCAGCCGCTGCTCCAAGCCTTGAGATCCTTGGCAAGGGATAATAATGGGATCTGATCCAAGCTCTACGTCACCCTCTTTCCCCGTTTGGTGTGGCCATCCACGTGTTGCCATGTGGCAGCACATTAGTGGTCAATCACTGCAAGTTGACTGTCAATCAATGCATCTTTGATTATAACGCAGGGGAATCCAAAGACGTGAAGCAAGAATGCACACATATTCTATGTGAACCCTTGAAGTTATTCTACAGATTGAAGAACATGTAGTGTAATGTCATTCAATTGGCATTGCTCTCCATGGCATTGCGTCATCTTTCCTACAAGCCCGTAGACGGTCCAATCCACCTCAGCGTCCTCGGCCCACTGCTAGCCGAGTTGGCGTCTTGCAATGTAGCCCTCTTAGAACGCCCTAAAATTGAGATCGTGTCTCTGCCCCGCCTTCACTTACCTATCCATCCAAGTGGCTTCGTTTCACCCCACTTTGGCCCCACTTTGACCCCCGTAGCCACGTCAACCTCCTTTGGCACTATGTCTACTCAAAATGTAGAAGTTAGAGCATTTTGATTGAGGCCCGTTATCCCGGCAAAAATGCCCAAGTTGTTGCTTTGTTGTCACGAAGCAGCTCCACCCCATTGGCCGGCTTGACGCCCCAGGCGGGATGACGTAGAGCTTACCACTAAACGACATTTCGAGGAGGATTATGAGCCTTTTCCGCAAGTCCCCCGTCCCCATCTCTACTCAACCTTCGTCCAGGTTCCTTATTCAAGTCTACGACCCGCCCTTTTTGTCCGCCTCTTAAAGTTGTCGCACCCTCCGACCCTTTTCACCAAGTGATCTCCGCTAAATGAATGTTAGGCTTCGGCCCTTTTTGTCTTTAGGTTCTCCAACCCACCTTCACTCTACGACTACCCATACGACTTTGGTCATTCTTATATGGGCATATTCTCTCTCATCTCTCACTCCAGCCCTATCCATACACCTTTGCTCAAAGGTGTATGGTGCCTATGACAAAAGCTCTTCCTACGATCAACTCCTATAATACACCTTTTCGAAAAGATGTAAGGCATGTGTAAAATCATATTGTAAGATCCTAAGGTGTATTAAAAAAATTATATCATTTGTGATGAATGAAATGGAAAATATATAATATAGCCACAATTAGAGGCAATTTGTATCAAAAGTAAGTGTGGTTAATTTATAATTCACTTAAAAAATATTAGATTTACATTTTAGAGAATTGTGAGATTTTCATTAAATCCATTACATATTTCCTACAATGTTCAAATGTGATGATGTAGAAAATATTACACATATCACGAAAAGCGTACTACAAGGAACATCAAAGAAGAAAAGAAACCTTACACATCATTTTATTACAATATCAATTGTTGATCACAACTATGGCAAAAAACTAATATCTCACCACTTTCCACCATGATTTTTAAAAGACACAAATCTCAAACCACTTTTGGATCATTTTAAAAAATATTTCTTTTGTTTCGAATCATAGATTAATATATGAATAAGGTCTTTTGATGGTGACTTTACACTACTAGATTCATCAATTTCTATCTTGTCTTGTTTTTAATAGATTTTCCATGTCTCATTCTTGTGCACTTCTCATTTTCTCAAAATGCAAGAATTGAACCTTTTGATTTAAGAAGCTTAGAAATAAAAGGTCTTTTAAATGTAAAAGGCTTTGTAAGAGATACCATATATTACTTCAATACATCTATTTTGAATTTCATTTTTTTACTTTGAACTTCCCCATAGTATTTTTATGTTCAAAAGAAGGGATTTTTCCTAGTATATTACTTGTAATATTTCTTTATTATAATTTTTGGTGCAATATTATCATTTATGTTTACTTCACAAAGACCACACTTAACTATTTGTGATGCCTGAAATCACGTTCGTACATTTAAAAATGAAAGATATTTCTTATAAAGATAAGGAAAGTGTTCCTTGATTATCAATACCTTAAATATATTGTTGAAATACAAGAAGGGCAATCACAAAAATGTGTGCTTAGAGAAACATACTACCTCATATTTTGAGAGGTCGTACTCATCACTTGGAATAATTAATGCTCTTCATTTACTATCTCCCAAAGTCCATTATAATTTGCTTTATAAACCTTCAAAATTCTTTCACTACCTTTTAAAGGACATTGATGATATTTGTCATTTTCTCTCCTTGAAAACCTCTTTGAATCACTTGCAATAAAGAAATATATACATATGATTGATATAAATAATTATCACTATTTTCAACATATATTGATAGTAACACTGAAGATTAAAAATGTACGTACTTATAATTTGTATTTGCTTGAAGTAGTTCATAAACATTGGGCCACCTCCACAAATTTCATCCTTTACACTTCTAATGATTACAAGAATAAGATTTTATATCAAGCAGTTGACCTTTCCTTGAAGTAGATTATATTTTATCCACTCTCAATGACGTTCAATGTAGTTAGTAGTATCCACAATACAATATGAAAAAATCTAGTGAACTTTGGCCATCAATTTCTCCAAGGCATTCCAACCTTCACGCAATTCATTTAAATATATGAAAGAATTTAGGTATAACTTTGAAATCTTTGCAAAAACAGACTAGATTATTATCAATTTTTTCTTTCGTTGGACAATGCATGTTAAGTACATACAATTGTTGCCACAATTTATCCTTTTTGTCCAATAATACACAAGTAAGAATTTTTTTGTCCAAACCATCATTACATAAAAATGATAGAATCTTGGTTTGAAACAATAGTGGCATGTGATGACAAATCAAATTGGTTAGGTTTGAGCGTTAAAATTAGATGCCATGAGTTTCCACTTAAAAATTGCATTACAACTTTTGCATAAAGTTTGATAGTTGCTATGTTTTATTAGGAATCAAATAGAATTGATAAATTATCAACTCAAATCCTTGTACAAAATGTTGAGTCTTTTTTTCTTTATGAGCCAATACTAAAGCAATATATAAATGTTGATATCATTTGCTTCATTTTTCCATTGCCATAGAAGTAACCATGGGATGCACAGACAAAAATAATTTATCTTTCTCTAATCTAGGATCATGTCAAAAATCATGCTCCATGCAATTATGACAATTTTCCCCTTCTTTGTTTTGTCATCATTTATCTTTACATCTTCAGGTGCCTCAACAATCCTTCATCAAAAAAAAACATTCACACTTCATAGATTTCTTTTCCTGAATTTTTTAGCAATCAAGGGAATTCTCATGTTATCACTAGGTCGTGACCTCTTCCTCCCTCCCCAATGGCATTAATAATAAGAGACTTTACAAAATTTTATTTTTTTGGTTTGACAAGCTCGTTGTAATACTACACGCTTCTCATATATAGCATCCAAAGTGATGTTTATAAGATCCAAAGGAACCTTGTGAATTTCATTATATACTTGTTCTACTTAACAAGTTTAACAAGATTAACAAGATGCAAGGCATTTTTTTCACATATTTAGAGAATGCTTCTGCATCTACAATCAATATCTCGTATACACTAATTAACATGAAGAGTTCTTTGAATTCATAAGTATTTATTATTTTTATTAGTATGAGAATTTTGAACAATAGTGTTCCATTGTTCAATACAAGGAATTTTCTTTCATTCCGTATCATTTAGTGATGTTAAAATAAGCTCATCATTGACCTCAATGACTTTAATATTTATTTTGAAGATTTTTCTATCTCTCAAGTTCATGAAACATATCAACAAAATGTCCATGATACTTAGGTATTAAACAAAACCTATAATTTGCTTTGCAAAGTTCACCAAAAGTGTGCAAACTCAAATGATTTAAGGATTGAATCATGATCTTCATACTCTCAAGGATAAATGATACGTGGTTTGAAAATGACTCAATAGAAATATTGGAAAATCAATGATAATAACATTTACTTTTAAATATGGGGATGCTAATTTCTTTAGGATGGTAATGTTCACCTTCACTCATATCCGTCTCCTACTCCTTCAAAGTCTTCATCATGCTCCGTATTTGAGTCAACGTTTGAAAGTTTGAAAAAAAATAAAAATTCAAATTGTCAGGTCTATCTTTAAGTATGTCTTCAACCCCTACAACATGATCCAATTTATCTTCAAAGTCTGAAGCGTAGAAGAAATTGTCTCCAACACTGTCACTATTTTCTTTTATTATAAAGCAAATGGAAAGAAAAAGAATTCAAAGCAATAGTATACGTAATTGTATAACAAAGTACTAGAGGACAAGAAGTGCAACCCAATAGAACCATTAAGTGAATAAGCAAACTTCAAAAACTCTTCCATTTTTGAAATCAAGAAACTTAAGTGCAAAAAAAGTCGCTATTGAGGTTTGCTCCACTTTCATTTGTTGCCTTCAACAAATAAATTCTTTATCTTCAATGTGTCAATCATGAATGAAATCAATACAAAATCTTCTCCAAATGAAATTTATAGATTTAAAATAAAATAAAATAGAAATATTCATTTCAAAAGATACATTATCTTAATCCATAATTATCTTCCCTGTACAATAGCATATTTATCCAAGTCAAGAAATTCACTCATTGTTGGCCACTGTACCAAAAATATTCATATTAGTTACATATAACTAAGATATCTTCACATATGAAAGATTTTATTTATCTCATAATAATACTTTTGTGAATCTTATTATCTCTCATTTGGTTCATTGGTCTACAACATATTGAGTTTGAAGACAAGTATCTTGTGAATTGATAATTACTAAAAAAATCTCAGCGTTGTAATTTTTAATAACCTACAGTGCTTTTTTATCCTAAAAAAATATTAAAAAAGAGATAATACCATGCTTCACATGAGAGTACATAATTTATACCTTATGTAGAACAAAACTTGGGCACTATGTGCAGTTTAAGTCTATTGATCCACTTAACATAGGATAGCAAATGAACCATTATTCCTGCTTTAACCAATATAATTGTCATCTATGCCGTCAAAGTTCATGAAATTTGGTGGGGTCCCTACTTTAAAATTTATACTTGAGATCATATGGTTCAAACTAGAAATGGAATTTTTGTTCTATCTCATTATCATTTCACTAAAGTGAAAATTTAGAAGAAATTTTATATGATATTGTTACATTTTTTTAGTGGGTGAATATAAATGTTTTGACAAATTTCATACATCAAAAGTATTTTCATTTTATTATCAACTGTAAGTGCTCTACCAATATCTTGTTCTCTATTTCTCTTTTGTCTGTTGAAATGATCTCTCTTTCAATTCCCAATTGCTCCAACCTACGACTTAGTCCAACAATTCCGCTACAATGGTCAGTTCCCACAAGGGTCCAACGACTCTCCTACATAGCCTCAATTGTGTCAATACTTCGTGGGCAAGAAAATCATATACCACAATGTTATATGGCTAGCAAGTTATTTTTCGATTGGATCTGGTGTTAGTATCTGCGACTTCTTTATCAGTTCCACTAGGCGCCGTAGGTCTTCAGTTGTAAGGCTCTTCGGCGGTAGACTAATTATCTAAGCATCGTTTTGCTCAGAGTTACGGACTAGAACGCTCTGTTGTAGAAGCTCTCAAATGTTAAAAAAAACCAAGTAATTAAGTCTTCTTTCTACCATTTTAGGAAACACTTTACCATTTGTTTCTCTAATTTTGATGAACTTCTACACTCTCTACAATGCCAATCTTGTGGAAACTCCAACCATTATGCTATCCACAAATCTTTTCATTTTCTTAGAGATCATTTGAATTCTTGTAGCATTTTTTAGTGTGTTCTCACAATCTCAACAAAGTTGATGGTCATCAAGAACTTGTAGCACCAAAAAAAATGATCTCCAAATTTTTCTTTAGAAAAATACTTCCATCTCCTATTTCACAAAATTCATCTAACACCATTGTATTCTTTTCTACTTCCTTTTCAGGAACGATACTTGTGCAACATGGAAGTAATAAGCCAACAAAGAAAATAATTTGTACCAAAGTTATTTGTTCCAAAATGAATATGATTTTGTGAAAAACTGGGTTTCTACCTCTTTTGTGAATATGTACAATAATTAATAAAAACATTTAATATTTGAATGAGAAAAAATAAAATTAGGTTGAATTCTTAAAAATCCAGCATTCTTTTAGTATGATAATAATTTTTTTTAATAACAACATTTTCCTAACATATTGTGATAAATAAAAGGTTTAGTTTTTAAAAACCTAACATTTTTAAACTATTTGTAGAAAAATCATACAATAACAACCATATAGTACGAGAGTCAAAAAATTTGGCAATTGGATCTCCATAAAGAATTAAAACTAAAAATATTAAAAACTTCAGAAGAAGTAGAAAAAAAATGCGAATTTGAAATCCATTGTGAACCTAATAATAAAAGACATTTATATATTATATCATAAGAATTTTGTTAAAAAAAAATAGTGTTTATGCCACTTTTATGACTATGTGTAATGAACTAAGTAAATCAATAAATATCTATTCTATTACATGAATATCTGGATTAAAAAACATCACCTTAGTAACTATGTTAATAGGTTAAATTCTAAAAAAACCAACACTAAAAATTTATCTTGTAATCCTGCTGGCAAAGTTTGAAAATGTGTACTGAAAAAAATTAGGCTCCACTTAAATTGATCACTTTTAGTAGTTTTGTAAAAAACACGCATTGCAAACTTACCGATAAAGTAATCAATTGTAGAAAGAGTATATTCATATAAAAAAAAATTTAAAACAACATGTTTAACTTAATAATTAATGACATTCTTATGCTTTATTATAAAAATTTAATTGTTAAAAAAAATTATACCACATCTACGAATATTTAAAATTCACCACAACATTTCATTGGATGAGCCACCAATTTCTCCACTTTGATATTTGTGTCTGACATCAAAGCGTCCTTCTTTATGTTATGGCTGATTTTAGACTACTAGTCTTACTTTGTCGCCTCTGTGGAAGTCAAAATACATAGCTATTTCTAAGAACAGAAAACACTTATGACACTTGATTTATTATTTTCAGCTATGAAGTACAAATTACATCATCAAATGCAAGAATGTTGTTGAAGTGTGATAATTAATCTAGTGACTTGTTCTAATGGATCAGTTTGTTGGACCATCTATTTTAGTGAATCTTTGTCACACTTGACTATTGTTGGAAAAAGGACTAGAGAGAAGATAGTGTTTAAACTTTGTGCATGCAGATACTAGGCGACGGTGATCTTCTCAGGATTTGTGTATCTAATCTTGTAGAGATTTAAGAGGCGTCTATCATAGTTGATAGGGTGCGCCTTCCGAGCTTGATTATTCTGAATGAGATTAGAGTTGATTAAAAAATTAAGAGATTTTTAAGGAAGAAGGGTTGACAAAGAAATGGAGAGATCAATCTGGCTTCCTCATGACAAGCTTGCTACCAATACATTTGTTTATGTAATCTAAAAAAATAACTTAAAAAGGTGAGATTATCCAAATGAAACAAATGGGAAAACGATGCTATAGAAAACTTAAATAGGTTATGAGTCATAAAAAGAAAATTAATCAATGTCATATATTCTACAAAACATAATTTTTTAAAAACAAGTTTCTTGACTTCCTCAAAAGAAGTATATCTGGGAACATTCTTTTATGTGTTGTTAAAAAAAATAGAGACTTCTATGTGGGGTGTTTAACATTCAAGAATTGTATGCCTATATTGCAAAGTGCAAATAGGTGGCATCCAAAGCTTAATGTTGAGTGGTCAAAGAAAAAAGTGCGTCATTCGAGTTGTCTAAACTAAGGTTTTTCAACATTGTTATGTCAATATTGCTGGATATTGTAGATAGACAAAACTTAGGAATCTTTCAAACTGAGAAGAAGAAATTGTTGTCTACTGATCAATCAACCCTTCTATTGCTCATGCATACCTTAATCCCCTCGATTTTTATTTAATTTCTATCAATCAACTAAGTCTTAATATTTTCTCACATCTTTTCACTCAAAGGTGTTTCCCTTCCTAAAGTTGTGTCTTTAACTCTTTTTATCTTTTAATATTTTTCTCTAGATTTTTAGCGTATACAATCCCTTTCAAGTTTTTCAAGCTACTAAGTGTGAATATTACCATCGATTCTCTAGCTCATAAAATATCAACAACCCTTTTTAAAATATATCTTTGAAAAAAAACTAAAAACTAAAAAATGGCACTACATTACGTAAGACTATTAAATTATTGTTAAATTACTATGAAGTCATTTTTCGACATGAGTTGTTTAATTTATGTCAATTTATTGCCTAATGCTATCTAAACATTGTCTAATTATTGTTGAATTATTGTCAAATTACTACCAAATTATTGAAAAATTACTATTTAATCACAATTTAATTACCATGGAAATACAATTAAATTACTATGAAGTTATAGCCTAATTATTGTCAAATTATTGCCTAATTATTGTCTATTTACTATATAATTATTTTCTAATCACTATCTAATTATTATTAAAAATATTGTCAAATTTCTATCAAATTACTATAAAGATTACTATCAAATTATTGTCAAAATATTGTCAAAATATTGTGTAATGAATATCAATTTATGGCCTGGTTATTATTTAAGTACTATGGAATAACCATTAAATTAGTGTCAAATTTCTATGAAATTATTGTCTAATTGTTGTCAACTTATTGCCTAACTAGTATTTAAGAATTGTCAAATTACGGTTAAATTACTATTAATTTCATAATTGAAGCCAATAGAGAATTGCCACATCCATGTATGTAGGCCCTATATATTTTAATTTTTCAAAATTGAGAGTTTCACGAAGGCAAACCAATGTAGAATCCACGTAAGCATTGTTGCCACGTCAGCAAACTAACGTGGAATCCACGTAGGTACTCTTTCCACATCAATAGCCACATAAACCACATATATACGATGGAATTCCCGTATTGGTGGACGGATGATAATTCTACATGGAAAAAAGGATAACTTTTAATAATCTATTACTCATTTACAATCACTGTGCCCGTAATTTATTTTAAAGTAATTTTGCAGTCATAGGGTCATATAATAACTATTCAAATCCGCAGTAATTAAGCGCCTCAATTCTACTAGTGGTAGCCATGTCCACCTCCTTCTTGGGCATCGCTAATCCCCTCGCTGTTGTGATGCCACCAAAAGCCCGCAAACACGTCCGGACTTGAATTTACTTGCTCACACTTTCGTCCAAGTCACCCCTTAGACCTGGTAGCTCGCTTGCTTGAAGCTTTCTCGGGATGTTGGAGTCAAGGGAGAGCTACAAATAGAGACAAGTGAGGAGCCTCAATCGTATGCAAAATTTGAGCTAGAGATATTCTTGTGGCTAGAAGAGCCAAAAAAACAAACTATATTTGAAGGCTTATTGGATGTGGAAAGCAAAGGAAGCATTATGGTGGTCCTCAATTAACACAATGAAAAAGAACATCACTTGCCTCCGGAATGGAGTTTACAAACTCTTGGTATTCTACAGTGTTTTTGCAATTTTGGACTATTGGGGGCCGTGGCGTAGTCCAATAGGCTACAATGTCACAATTTGTCGTTGGCACTATCCTTGGATCTCTTTGCGACCGTTGGAACCATTTTGAGTCATCTTGTTTTTTATTTATTGATGCATGGTGGAACGTGCTTGCGGGAGAAACTCACAAAATTTCGTGATAGTGGACACAATATCCTAAGGCCGCTTATGTTGCACTAGAATTTAGTGCGGGTTTTGACCACAAGTGTTGATCACTAGTGTTTTTGTAGAAATATTGTTGTTGCCTTGATATGTTGACAACAAAGAAGGAGGGCTTTGATTTTGCATTAGACTGACCTGACGATCTAGCCCCGCCAAGATTTGATTGGACATAGCCGAAGCATTCTATTATCATTGTTCTTGTCATTGTTCTTATCATTGTTCTTGTCATTGTTCTTATCATTGTTCTTATCATCTTCTTCTTAGTGTTGTTCTTCAATTCAATTTGTCAAACCTTGTGTGCCTAGAAACCCCATACTCGTAAGGTAAGATTTCAATTGTAGTAAGAATAATAGGTGATTCATGTTATGAGTTGTCATCTACATGTCTAGCATAATAGTCACTTCAAGAAGCAGAAAAAGTAGAGCTGTATCTTGGCTTTCAACTCGGCAATTGATCATACGCTTTGTGGATATATGTTTCTTGGTAAGAAGATAGATAACAGATAAAGAATATTTAAATCAAGATACTTACCTTTTATGAAAACAATTTAGTATAGATAATCAATGGTAACCTTTGCTTGCATCTTAACCGTTATTATGGTCCACTATAGTTTGCTTTTGGAATTTTCCATGTGAAAGAAAATCAAGAGGCAATGATAGTATATAAATAAGCAATGCAAGAGGATTTTGTTTAGACCAATTGAACAAACATAGTAATTAAGAAAAATGAGAATTGATAAGGTGGAGAAAAAAAGTGAAAGGTAAAAACTCATTATAGTATACCTACATGATTCAAAGTACCTGACATCTTGCTACTGTTCAGCATCATTCTGCTCACCATGGAATTGATTAGCACAATGATGTTCAAGAGTGACAAACTTATAGCAATGTAGGAAGAGAGACAATTCCTTTTCTTTAATAGCGCCCCAAAATTGGGACTGTGCGTATGCCCGTCTCAAGGGCTCTGTCTTGGCCACTTTCACCTCTAGAGGCTTTACTTTGACCTCAATGACTACGTCAGCCTCTCTTGAGCATCACTAGTCCTAGTCCCGGTTACCTATTGGCATCACGTGCGTGTACCGGTCTTGTAGTAGCAGCAACTCTGGTGCAAATTTGCGTTGGACTAGTCAAATTTGCACCAACGCAAATTTGCACCACAGGCTTTTAGCGTGCATCCGGTGCTAGAGGCTTTTAGCGTGCATTGCTAGTGCGACTTGTGCGTGTTGTGTCAAGAGCATCACAAAATCCGGATGGGTTGCATGAATCCTTTGAAAGGATGGAGAGGCCTGCAGTTTCTAGCGCCAATTTCCTTGGCGCCATAGTGAAGTGATCGCCGATCTTGCAAAGGACTTGTCCACCTACTTAAATTTTGAATTTCGGCTTCAATTTCTTGTGTTACAATGATTTATGTAAAGTGGGGTCCATGTGAAATATACCCTATATGTAGATATTATTGTGCATGATCTACTACACTCGTGGATTTTCTTGTGCCTTGTGAAGACCTCCGGCATTAACACCTTAAGGACGATGGCCAAATTTGGTCGTCACATGTCATAGATTATACTGACCAAATCTGTGATAAGTGAAAACCACATTTGGCCATTGTCTTTAGCCCTTTAGCTCCTAAAAGGCCTTGGCAGGGTCGATTTTGGTGATTTTTCCTTCTAACTCTTTCTACAATAGTCTATTGTCTTTTGCGTACTCTGAATGCATTTTGAGCTCCTCATTAGCTTTCTAATGGATCATTCCAATCTCTAATCCATGTAGGCATCAACAAACTATAGTGATTTCCATGAAGTGGAGTTGTAGATTTTTGTACTGAAATGTACCCAATGTGTAGATGATTTTTGCCTAATCTACTATACTTGTAGATTGTCTCTGACTCTTGTGGTCCATGTTGGCGCTAAAGGGCTGAAGTAATAAACAAGTGAATATATTAGTTGGCTGATTTGCATGTTGTTGGAAAGGCCCTCCCTAAGAGCATCTCCATCCTTAGTGGGGAAAGAGCCTCGCGAGGGTGGAGAATGATCATGAAATGGGCGGATGGAGGTTTGGGTAGCGGGACGGGAGCGCACCGTACTTGGAAATGAACAAGGATTTTACAGCTGGTACACGGGACGACGCCGCCACCAACGGCGATGCTCTCCATTATCTAACGAAACCGCAATGCGCTCAATTTTCCGGTGATAAGACACCAGGTGTCGTCAGAGGACCGGGTCCTGCCAACAACAGAAATTGACGCACTCCCCGCATCCGACGCGCTTTTCCTATGGGCTGCACCGAATTGCAGCAAAACAATAAATCGGTTCCCCATTTTCTAGTCTCCGGTGCGACTTTGCATCACCGTAAAACCTCAAATCAGGTGATTCTGCCCGTTCTCTGTCTCACCGTGAAGATGCTCTAAAACACTAGGCTCATTCCAAACTCCACTGAAACCTCACCGCACATGCATCTCTAGCTTGAGCCACCTCCCCCATTTAGCTGACCTGACCCTCTATCTTAGGGCTTGGCGCCTTCTCTAATACCCGCACCCAAAATCGTCATCCCGCTGAAACCCGACACCATCCACAACCGCATTCACAACTAAGCCTTCACGTCCTTGAAACAAGACGTCCGCCGAGTTTCTCACCAGTATCAGGGTGGTATGAACATGTTATTTAATATGTATCACGTGGGTAACACCCGAGCATAGGCTAGATACGATCTGTGTGTTTAACCAGGAGAACACTGGTGTTGTAGGAAGCCCTAAACCCTGGTCCGCCATAGCCAAAACCTCTTAAACCCTCGCTCTAGTACAGATCGCCATCCATGTTGCTGCTGTTCTCGCCATCCTACAGGCTTCCTGCTCCTCTTCGTCTGCGCAGATCGTGCGGTATGAGCTCGCGCATTAACTCTTTCATGCTGCTGGCCGCCATCCGGATGTTTGATTGATTCGCTTCATCGATCGGGTGGGGGTTTTTTTTAAAAAAAAATTTTTTTAGTGATTTTTTGTGAGGCGATTAAGCAGTGCAAAAGTGTGGATGAGGAAAGAAGTTCAGTATGCGGATGCTTGAGGGGATTTGTCTAGTTATGGAGCAATTCACTTGCGGAGCTGTGTATTTGTATTGCTAAATTGATTTGCTTTAATGTTCAGGTGGAGAAAGGGTTTGCAATGCCGTGAAGAGTTCTTCTTGTATAGGTTGAGTTAGTTCGAAGTAATACGGGGATGCTCTTGATTGGAGGTCGTTGTTCTCGTTTCGCATTTCGCATTTGTTTAGCGATCGTTTTCCTCTTTATGAGCTGTAGACAAATGTTAGGTTTGCGTTGCGTTGGTTTAATTCGTTTATGAGCTTTGATGCGGAGGTTTTGATTTTTTTGAGCTATAAGTTGCTGTTGAGTATTACGTTAGGCTCCCGGAACTGCAAAGTCTTTTGGTTCAGTCTTTCAAGCTGATAGGATTACTAGCTTGTCGATAAACATCAGTTCTCCGTAGTCGTCTAGAAGTCGGGTGCAATTTCAGCTTGGTTTGGAGTACATTTGCGGTAATGAGGATTCGGTGTCTTAAATCCTAAAGGACCAAATCTCCTTCGGGGGGATTTCTGATTTTGGACAGGTTTCTAAAATTCGAAAAAAAATCCTTTTTATTTGAAATTTTTATTCTAGATTGCCCCTGATAAGAGCTTCGTGGAGGTACTTTTATTTATTTTTTTGGATTTATGGTTTGAAAGTTAGTACCACCTTTCTAAAAATAAGGACGCTGGGCAGCCTGGGCACCCCTTGGAACCAATGAAACACATGTGTGAAAGAGGGGCAGTAAGTAGGGGCACAAAAGGTGGAGGGAGGATGGGGCAGCCCAAATCAAGGGGAAGATTGGTGGAAGCGAAGACCTCACGAATTCCAGAGAAAAGGGATAAATAGAAATTTTAAAAAAATAGCAGAAAGTACCTTGCGGCGGGCTCGGTAGCTCATGGCAAGTGGCGCATGGCAAGGGGTGTGGCGGGGCCCGGATAATAAAAGAGATGGCACGTGTCACCAAAAAAAAAAAAAAAAATACTGCCCTACAGAGGCAGGTCTCCCCCGAGGAGCTAAACGGGTCTTGCACGGGGGAGTGGGTGAATGACGTGGCCCTTCATTTCTTGAAGGGTCCCCATTTTGAAGGCGTGCCCTCACCTATAATATTTGAATAATTCAATAAATTCATTAAAATGAGAGATTTTACCCATTTTAGATATTTCTTCTTCTAAAATAAGTAAAAAATTTAATTCCACATTTCAATCGTACGGATTTCCAAATTTGTAAATTTGTAGGTAGCATATAATTTCTCACTTCATTTGTGGTCATTTGCATTGTTTTATACCCTCTTTCACTAAAGTATTTATTTGAGCACGATGAACCCCTCGAAATGACCTCAAATTTTGCACACACTTAGCTAACATCATATTCTTTGCATTGGTAATGGTCTTCAACACAATGTAGTGTAAATACTAGAAGATATGCTAAGTCAAAGTGAGCTGACTTTGCCGGGCAAGAGGGAAAAAATACTATTTCTTGCACTTCAAACACTATAATCTTCACATCCGTGCAGTGGATTGCAACCATAATTTTCCGGGATTGTTATACATGAGTATACTTTTAGATCTTACCGATAAAAGTTGAGAATTCTTCTCAAAAATGTGATTATTGCGGCCATGTTTGACAATGGTAGTTTTGGACTAGTTTTTGACAGAAATTGTCAAGGAACTTTAGGGGTTAAGCTCTAGAAAAGCGTGGCTTGTCGGTTGTGCAGTTTCGTGCGCTTTGGTGCGCTTTGTTTGGAACTCAAATGGCAGCATCGAGGGACAGTTACATAATCAGGTGCTGAACATGATTAGGAGTTCTATGGTCATGTGTGAGGAATATTAACATTTTTTTCGTGTCCAGGGTCTGGGCATGAGTGCGATTCTGTTCGACTCGTTCTACGCTCAGGCGAGATAGGATGGCAAATGGAGCCGCGGCTGTCGATGGAGGTCAAGTGTGGCTGGTCAACTGCTTGAATGCCACGCTTGATGCGAATCCGCAGATCCGCTCAGCAGCCGAAGAAGCCTTGAAGCAGGCTTCTGTTCACGCAGGTTTGTCACTGTTTTATTGAACACCAATGTTACAGCAGCAGTCTTAGTTCAGGAAAGACTGACGGAGCTACATGTTGTGCTTGGGAGATCTGTTGACACTGATCCAATGTTTGCTGTAAACATATATATGACTTTGTAATCAAGAGGTTGAATTCATTGTTACTTTTTCACGTATGTGAACCGGATTTTTGTCGGACACTAGTAGACTTCACGTTTTATGTCCGTCTCTCTACTTCAGGGTATGGAGTCGCCTTGACGAAGGTCACTGTGAATAAGGAGCTCCATTTTGGTCTGCGGCAAATATCCTTACAAATTGCACTCTAGATACAAATGCTCATGAGTGCGAGGGTCTCTGATCGGTCGTAGATAGGGTTTTCTTTTCGGTCGAAGTTCATTTGTTAGTGAGATTGGTCACGCTTTTTAGGTTACTTGATTTCCTGTGCGAAAAGTTACGATAGCGAAGTGAGGATATCTAATATTCCTTAGACGTAATGGAGGCGAATGGTAATACTTGTGATGCTCATCTTCGTTATGGAAACTGCTGTTGGTAGCTTGGTTTTTTGAGCTATTCCTGAGGATCCTTGACCAAAAATTCACCTAGCGGCAGTATTGCTGAAGCAGTACGTGAAGCAGCATTGGCAGAAGGGTGATAAGAATTTTGTGGAACCGGAAGTGTCACCTGAAGACAAGGTTTGTAGCCATTATGCCATTTTGCTGTATTTGAAGTAATGTAGACATTAAGAAGTGTACTTTCTTAATCATCATTGCAGAAATAGATTTCATCTGGTTGATTGCCTGATCTTACGATGAGGCTGTAAATTTATCTTCTTTGCAATCATCGCAATACCTGCTTGCTTTCATGATAGACTAGAAGTAAAATTGGCCTCTCTTTTGGAGCATTATGTCTTGACAAGGTACTGGAAAGTCCGTAGATATGGTACCAATTTTAGGCTTGCATTGGAATTGAAGTGCATTGTCGTGTCTACCATCAGGTTTTGTACGCTTCTTTTATTACCAGTCTAGGTAAAATGAGGTTCTATATTCGTTGTAATATAACTTGAAGTCACCATAGTTCAATCTACCCGCTGATGCAGGCAGCTATCAAAGAACTACTTCCTGCTGCTTTGGAAGATCCACATGGCAAGATACGAACTGCGGTCGGTATGGCTATTGCATCGATTGCAAATTGGGATTGGCCTGAAGAATGGCCTGGGTTGATGGGCAATCTTCTAAGTTTGATCAATGACAGGACGGATGTTAATAAAGGTAGTGATGACGGCAGTTGAGGCCATTGTAAGTTCATTGTAAAATTTGCTGATTGTAGAGTGCAGTGATGTCTTCTTCCTTGTGAAACTTCTTAAAAATACCTGATTATGTTTATGTACATCATCCGTTTTTATAACATCTGATTCTTTTTATGAGTTTAAAGTCTTTTTGACTTGTCAGTATGCAATAGCAATTCAACCTGATTTTGACTTTTGACACAGTGCATGGAGCTTTACGATGCTTAGCTCTGTTTGCTGGGGACTTGGACGATTTGCAGTTGCCACCTTTAGTGCCAGTTCTTTTTCCAGCTCTATTTGCAATTGTCACTTCCCCGGATGTAAGCTTTTCTCACTCTTGTCATCTTGTTGAGTCATCGACTTCGTGCTAAGATCAAGTCTCTGTAATCGGTGTGATGCTCAGTTGCAAAGTTGTACTCTTTCTGCTCGCGTCAGTCACTTATGCCATTGCTTGTATTGTTCCAGCATCGTTGACATTCTATGTCTCATTTAGTGTTACCAGGGTAATGAACTGCCCTTTGTTGACATTAATGCAGTTTCCTCTGTCATGTTTAGGCTTATGACAGCTCATTACGTCGCCGAGCTCTTATCATCTTACATAGTTGTATCTCAACTCTGGGAGTCATGAGTGGTGCAAATCAACAACAAACGAAGGAGTTAATATCACCGATGTTGAAATCATGGATGGAACAATTTTCTCTTATCTTGACACCTCCAGTGCCATCTGAAGATGCTGATGACTGGGGACTCCGAATGGAGGTAGGCACTCTTATGCTCTAATTGTTAAGGTGGCGTGTGCGCATTGCAGGTTCATGAAGTTTACCTGCATGTAGCAATGCGACTAGAGGATATTGAATTTACACATGCATTTACACATGCATTTACACCCGTATTTATAGTATTTTCTCTGAACTCCTGTTTAGAAAGTTCAGATGGAAACCAACATTGTCAACTACAGGAATTAGTCAAAACTGTGTATTGTCACTTTTTCCAATGTTTTGCAATTTTGTGTTTTCTAACCCTTACATCCTTATGCAGACTTTCAAAGTTCTGATGAGAATAGTCGAGAACTTTCCGAAATTGGCTGCAGGAGAATTTCCAGGTATTGGAATGTTCACGGTTTTTCTAGTATTGGGCATACAGGATATTCAAAGTGTTAATGTTGCCATTACTCGTCATTAATAACCATGTTTCTTTAGTGTTAGATATTATATGTCTCGTGAGATTTGTGCCTGTGGTGAAATGTTCCGGTGATCGCTATAAGTGTCGTATATTTATTAGAAAGATTTTTAATTATTTTTTCCCGCTATTTAATACATTATATCCTATATGTTATTCCATCACTAAGGTCCTTTTCCCCCCTCTTATTCTTGGTGAACTATCTTAGAAATAATGGAGGCTGTTTCATACCAAGTGTCTGTTCAACGTTTGTTACGAGAGTCTACCTTCGAGAGGAGGTAGTCAGGGTAGTATGCGCTATCTAGGTTCTGGCGATCTAAGTAGTAGCGCTACCCCCAACAGTCTCTTTATTCGCGCTGGTCATCAGGGCAGCGTTACTCTTCTCCTTCTCTGTTCAACGATTGTGCATGTGTTGCTTTGTTGGCTGACAATGCTTGTGTCCAGGGATTCTTGTTCCTCTATGGCAGACGTTTGTCTCAGGTTTGAAGGTATACGAGCAAGCCTGCGTTCAGGGGGTTGAAGAGTCATTTTCAGGCATGGCAGACTCAGATGGCACGGACCAAAGCCTAGAATCTTTTGCTATTCAGGTTCTTATAGTTCGGCACATTTATGCATTGATTTTTTAAGTCACTTAGATCTCAATGCCAGATCTGTGTTAGCGTATTGGTTCTCAACCTTCCTATTTTGTGATGCCAATGGTTGTTCAGACATATATAAGTTTAACTTTACATGAAAACTCAAATTTACATCCTACTTGTGATTTTTTTTGTGCAGCTCTTTGAGTTCTTGCTGACAGCCGTCTCCAGTCCTCGCTTCAGTAAGGTATACTGCTTTGGTCAGATCTACGTGTATTTCTGTTACTTAATCCTTCTGTACTTTCAGCATGGAGTGCTAGTGTAATAACGAAGGAGAATTGTCGTTCAGGTGTGTTTCCAGGCAAATATCCTCTTGTTTCTGATTTAGTTCAAAAGTATCAAATTTGAATTTACGGATTTACCGCTTTTCGACTTGTCTTGAGCTTAGTATTGACATCTTTCTCGGCTTTGCAGATAGTGCGGAAAACCGTTGGTGAACTGGTCTACTATACCGTGGGTTACATGCAGATGACTGAAGAACAGGTACTTGTTCCTTTCTACGCTATCAGGAATAGTAGTCTCCTTTTACACCGATTTGTAGACATTCTTAGAAATATCCAGTACGATTCCGTTGAATTGAAATTGACTTCTGTTTAGTGTTTTTTCACCAAAATACTTTCAAGAAAGGGCTCAAAGTTACACGCAAATATACATTATTTCTGCTTAAACTTTTTCCAGGTCCAAACCTGGTCATCTGATCCAAATCAATACGTTGCTGATGAAGACGATGTCACTTACAGTTGTCGTGTATCAGGTTGGAATACATGACCATTTGTCCCTCTTTCTCTCTCAGTTGTACGGTTATCTTTGTGTTTTCTGGCCATTCGTGTAAATTGGGTTCTAGTCATACTGCTGCCACTTGGGTTCCGCTTCTCTTGAACAAGGTCGTTTACTTTTTATGAATGTTTGTTTTTAGGAACCCCATTTTCTCTTCTGGAGTGGCCAAGTATACCGTTAAGAAGTACCAATTCATAGTGTACCTGGTTCTCTTTCTACTAATGTTTTCTCTTGTCATTCAGTCCAAAAGCGTGGTTGACGGTGTAAAAGGCTTGAGAAGTTCCCTTGTTTCAATGCTTACATTTATTACAATTGTGTACGTGAATGGGACTTGCGTGAGTACACCTTGTTTGTAGTCTTGTTAACTCAAGAATGACGTTGTTTAGAGCGGTTTTTCTTGTGGCAGGCATTCTACTATTAGAAGAGCTAGTAGAAGTTTTTGAGATGGATGGTCTTCGCTTGATAGTTGAAGCTGTACAACAACGACTAATTGAAGCTAGCCAAGCAAAAACACAAGGTCGCACTGACTGGTGGAAGGTACATAATAGCTCTTAGTATTTTTCCTGATTAATCCTCAAATGTTTCTGTTTACAGGTGCATATCATTAGCATCTGCTTCTTGCTCCTCACACATCTCAATTTCTTTTCTGAACTGACAGCTACGAGAGGCAGCTATCCTTGCAATCGGTACTGTGGCTAATTCGCTTCATGAAGTGTCTACCACTGCACACGAGTCAAAGGTAACTTATAACCTTGCTTGGGCTCAGTATTTGCCTGCTCGATTTAAAATTTTCACACCATTTGTATCGTTTGTGCGTTTTTTCAGACGGGGCCTATTCATTGATAACCCCTGAGTCTGGTTTCTGGTGATCTGCAGGCTGGTTCACTTACGTTTAACTTTGAGCCCTTTCTTGATAGCATTTTAGCCGAGGACCTTGGATCAGCAGGTGAGTGATTTTGAAGTATTCAAACTGTCTCTTTTTTGGAAATTATTTCAGTTAGTAGATTGATGATGGGCTGCTCCTGCAGTTTTTCTTGGATTTGCTAAGCTGCTTGTTCAATGTAACGCATTTGTTAACCCAAGACTTCAATTCTTTTAGCTTTCTGTTAGGGGGAGAGTATCTTCCCTCTAGATTTAATACGTTGATTATTTTAGGTTGTATTTAATCGTCTGATTCTCCAGGTGTTCAAGAATGTCCCTTTCTTCATGGTCGCGCCTTGTGGGCTGCTGCAAAGTTTTCGACTGCAGTAAGTTCTAGGCAATGATAAATTTGATTTTCTAGTATTTTTCTTAAATTACTTCTTAATAATATTTGGTAAAAATCATCATTTGATGGAGTCAGCATGATGTTAAGTGTTCTCTGTAAGGTGGTATTTCGAATGTTTGCAAGCTCGATTCTTATCTTTGAAACAAGTTTCGCAGTAATCTCATATTCAATTTGTTCAGTCAACCGTGGTCTAATCAATTCCCAATGAATTTTATGCGGTGCAACATCATGATCTTTGTTATGGTATGGCCGTTCCCTAATAATCTAAGTATTGAGAAGCCATAAATCGTTCATTAAGTGTTTCTTCTGGATTTCCTTAAGATTCTCCATCTACGGATGAGATGCACGATCGTGCACATGTACTGGACTCAAGGTCATATACCTATCTGATTTTATTTGACTCTATCTATGTGCCATGTACTTCTATAACACCATCGGATATCTGTTGCAGATAGACAAAACAAGATCGGAGAAGTTCTTTTATGCAGCCATTTTGGGTTTAGGCGATGGAATGTAAGTTCTTCATGCAGGTTTTTCTTTAAATGGTTTAAGGGCTAACCATTAAATATCCTGTTTATGCTGTATATGCATTGAGTATATTTTCTTTTGCGTATAGAGAATAAAGCTCTTGACATTTACCCACTCTTCAAGATATTCTTGAATGTGTATTTGTTATTATTTGTCATGTCGTTACTTGGTTAAACTTAGCACTTAAATTGTGCATTAAGATCTATTTTGGTGGCTGTAGGCCTGCACCTATCAAAGTCGGTGCTTGTCGGGCGCTTGCTCAGTTATTGGAGCAGGTTGATGTTCCCAGCTTGAGGCCGCATCTTGGGTCAGTGTTTGCTGCCCTCGCGAAGTTACTTCAGGAGGTGAGTTTGAAGTTTCTAAGTAGTGAAATCTCCTGTGTAAAATCATTTTGCAGTTGCAGCATGTGGCTGAGCGTTCACTGTTTGTAACATGAAACTCCACACGAGCTTGTGGGACTGAGTGAATTGACATTTGGGCCGCATGAAGATCTCACATCATAGATGTTCGTGTAGTCGATAGAAGCCGGTTCATCTTAGTGAAAGCTTAAGACGTTGAGAGTACTAAAGTTTTTGTTGTGAAAAGTATCTTGAATTGGTTCGCAAGGCAGGATGTTGATTTATTGTTTGAGAGTCTGGAAGTAGAACTAGGTTTATTCTGTGACTTCTGGTGCTGTCGTATTGACATTTGCAATTTTCATGTCAGGCGTCGGATGAGACGTTGCATCTTGTTTTAGAGACTTTGCAAGCTGCAATTAAAGCAGGTTAGGTTTTTCTTTAAGCTGCAGTCACCTGCTTTAATTGCATCATCTCTATGATTTTGAATTGACTATCTCAATATGTTGAACCTATGTACAAAGGGTCTAAGATCTTGAATCTGTTGATTGCTGTAGACGATCAAGCAGCGGCAGCAGCGGAGCCCGTCATATCTCCCCTCCTTCTAAATATTTGGGCTCTTAATGTGTCTGATCCTTTTATCAGTTTTGATTCACTCGACACTCTCGAGGTAAGGTTCAACTATTGCACTTTTGAAGTATCGTCGTTGCCTTTAGATTGTTGCATTGTCTAGGATTAGTCCAAAACTAAAGCCTTTTTGTTGAGCTATGAAAGGGTTTACACTGTCTTATGCATGTCTATCGTGGCACACATGTATCTGTATGGAGTTTGTTGTAGTTATCTAGCAGGTTCTTTTTTTTTGTGTTTTCGTCATAAGTTTTGATAATTCAGTTGGAATGTTTGTTCAAAACCTTTTCTTTGTTTTTGTACTTGCACTCGCAGTCCTTGAAGAAGGTTCCAGGATGTGCTCAGCCACTTGCATTGCGTGCCTTACCTGTTTTGGCGACTATTTTGGCCAGTGTAAGTACATGCTTCCATGACTTGCTTGTGCGCTGAATTTTACTTGTCTTGGATTAAGTCCAACGGTTGAAATCACTGTAGTGATGACCTGGGATATATTTTGTTTAAGAAACTTTTCAAGCGCCGCCTCTTTTCCACTGTCAAACTCATCAATGTTAATGCTTGCACAATGTTGCGTCCACAAGCTTTAAATATATTCCACAATTACTTTGAATGTCTAACATCAAGCTATGTTTAAGTAGGTATCATGATTTTGAATATTGTTGATAATTGCTGTGGTTCTTCTATTTCTGCCAGCCTCAGCATCAGCCGCAGGGCCTTGTGACTGGGGCTCTCGATCTTCTAGCCATGCTGCTCAAGGCAAGTACTGTACTTCCTGTCACATCAAAATTTGTGTTACTATCATCACTCCTTGCTGTCGAACGTTCCCTCAAGTATGCGGCATGTAGGTTAGATGAAGCGTATTGCTATTTATTGGATATGTCACGGCTTCAGAGGTCTGAGGACCAGGCTGAAAAATTGAGTCTTTTATTGGTGTTGATGACGCAAAATTTTAAATTTTAAAACGTCCAACGTGATATGATTTATCCAAACATGCCACATCTTGTTATAATGGAACTGATTGTAATTTATCCACACTAACATCGCTTGCAGAAAGCTCCTTTGGAAGTTGTGAAAGCAGCACATGATTCTTCATTCAAATCTGTGGTTGCCATAGTTCTTCAGAGCGGTGACACAAGTGAGCTTCAGGTGAATATTTCGAACTCATAATTACTTCATATCTCTCACGTTAGTTGTTTAAACTACTCAGCTGAAGATTGAACTTTCAGTGTTTTGATGCAAAACTATGCATTACCTTGATTGGATCTGGTGTTTTTGCATGTTAGTTTTGATTTTACCATTTTTGCACCTCTATTTTCCTTCTGAAGGTGATTTGCACTAACCTGTGTACATTGCTGATCTTCAGAACGGAACTGAGTGCCTGGCAGCCTTTGTTAGAGAAGGAGGTGAAGCTTTACTAGAGTGGGGCGGGGATGCAGACCAGACCATGCGTATGCTTTTAGATACAGTTGCAAGGTACACTTTATTAGCGTTATTTTCCCAGTCTCGACATACCGGTAGTTTAAATAAAAGGTTAAATGATTTTTTTATTCGAATTGATCTCTGGTCTATTGAATTGTTCTTTTATATTGTATTTTGATCAACTTTCCAGCGCTGCTTTTGACTATTTTTCCATATTTATGCAATGCAACAGATTGATTAAGGATATTTATGATTTTTACCTGTATTATAGCCTTCTGTAGCCGTACGCGTATCTGATACTTGCCTTGGTATATGTGTAGGTTGCTGAACCCAGAAGAAGACAGCTCGTCTGCTTTGTTTGTTGGAAACCTAGTGACACAACTTATCATGCAACTGTCTGTGCGAATGGCGCCGCACATTCGGGATCTGATTGCTGCTCTCATCATTCGCATGCAGTCTACAACAGTTGCTGTGTTCAAAACAACACTGCTAATTATGTGTGCAAGATTGGTAGAGAAACGTCCTTGTTCTTTGGATTTCACTTCTGGCTGCACAGTATCCATTGGTATAGTCATGTTATTGTCGATGTAAGTGCCATTTATTTCGTTCCGTAGCACAGAGTTACATCTCTATGCCTTAATCACTAGAGATGATTTCAATGATCTGACGGTTGCAGGTGCATATGGCATCTCCAAATGTGGGGCAGCTTATTGACCTTCTGGCAGCCATTCCTGCCAAAGAACATGAGAATGCACTTTCGTTTATAATGTCGGAGTGGGTAATGCATCAAGGTGGGTTTTTCTGAAGTAGCCTGCAGATACGGATCCTGTGTTAGAATGTACTATTGGGTTTGGAAGATGTACTCTATATTGCGTGTGTTTCTTTTACAATTTCTGGAGTAAGGAAGCTGTGGTTCGATCAAGCCTCCTTTATAGACTTCGTTCATCTTGAATCCTCAAGGCATCCTGTATTTCAGTTTGGATGGCTCTTCTTCCTCTGCACCTCATTCACAGCGAAGCTTTACATTTGCAATTTTGTATGAGTCTCTGTGAGTCATAATAAAGTCATCACATAGTTTGTGTTACTGGATAGAGGTTTGAACATTGTGGTCAAGCGTTGTCTCGCAGGTGAAATACAGGGGTCATATCAAATCAAGGTTACCACCACTGCTCTGGCGTTGCTGCTGGCATCCGGCCACCCCCAGCTATCGCAAATTTATGTGCAAGGACATATCATCAAGGTATATCAGTTGATGAGTCGGTTAGAGTTAGTTTCTAGATGAGTAGTATTATTTCGTTCTCTGTCTAGATGTCGATGCATGCTGATCTGGAAGCAAATGTCGTTTTCAGGATTCGATTCAAGTCTCATGCTACCATTGAAAGTACTGAACGTTGTCACTGTTTTCAAGGTTCTTTGTTACCTGATGCTTTTCTTGGTATTATTCAGTCAAGTACTACTGGAATAGTCACTCGCTCGCGGGCGAAGGTTACTCCTGACCAATGGACGAGTGTTCCTCTTCAGGCTAAGGTATCTCTTTCTGGTTCAACGTATAAAATGCATGTACTGTTTGTAATTTCTTAGTGATTATTGCAAGCTGTTACTGTTTCAAGTTCATTTGTTCAAGTCTAGGAAGAACCAAAACAGTAGATAGGTCACTTTAAATATGGAATGTGTGAATAGTAGATTTTGGCATTGATACACGGTCGAGGTCAGGAATATTTTAAAGAATAGATGATCGGCATTGTCATCAGAGCAATGACTGCTCCAGTTCACATTTGAATGTGTTTTCATGCCATACCAAGATTAGTGCTCACAAGAATTCGAGAAGAAATTAACTCGCACTATTTTATGCATGTACAGCTTCTTGCCTTGCTAGCTGATTCTTTGGTGGAAGCCCAGGAACAAAGGGGTGCAACTGCTGCACTTGACAATGTAAGTGTATAACTGAATGCTTGGGTATCACTTGCTATCTCATTGTCATTTTGTCAGTAATTTCCTGTTTTCTTCCTGTTGTACTGAGCGTTGTGAAAATATTATGGGTAGGGATCACGTACGGAGGCACTGAGCTGACGTACTATCACTTATTACAGGACGAAGAATGGGAGGATGCTGATGAAGACGAGGATGAGGATGATGAGGACGAGGAAGAAGACGCTGGTGCTATGGATGTCAAGTTAAACAAAGAGCCTTCATCTGTATTCAAGGAACTCTCAGGATTTGAGCACTTATTGACAGACGAGGTACATAATATATTTTGATTGAAATGGTCGTTACAGGTTGAGAAGTGGCAGTACATCGTTGATTGCAATATTCTAGACTGAATTCCTGTACAGAGACAACACATGATCCTTTTTTAGAGGTATTTTAACCAACCGAAGGTCTTTTCGTAGTGAAATTGTTGATGATTTTCAACCTCTGCTGTTTCTAATTGTGCTGAAAATGCTTTTTTTGTGATGTGAAGCTTGAGGATGAAGACTACCAAGAGGATCCATGTGCTGCTACTGACCCTCTGAATAAGGTATTATTCAATTGAAGCAGTTCTGCTTGCATGTAACGATTTTTGAAAGTGGCATACTGATAACTTCGCTCAAGTTCCCTAACGTGTGACCTTATAGTTGGGCTCAAGCCTCACAACATATATTTTGTTGATTTGCAGATAAATCTTACAGTATATGTTTCTGGTTTCATCAAGCAACTCTGGGAAAGAGACGGAGTATCATTTGAGCAGTTGTGTCAGGTAGCTTTCTCGCTGACAGTGTCATTTGCATGACCTTGATTACGTCTACTATTTTCTTCCATTTTTAATATTCCTGTTGTTGCTGTCCGATGATGATTTTCTTATGCTCATGTTTAATGTCTACTTGTATTTCTGCAGACTCTCACAGATTCAGAGAAAGGTGTGATTCAATCTGCTCTGACCAGATAATGAGCGCCACTTGATATTCCCGGGATCAGGAATGTCGACATCTAGCATGAATGTTCCTTACAGAGTTAAAGGCCTCTTATTTGACAAGCTTCAAAGCAAACCCGATGATGATATCCGAGGCTCAGATTACTTCTCGGCAATCACAGGTATTACTTGGAATTATTCCTTCATGAGAACGTCATTCTGTTTGGCTCTTCTGCGTTTCACCCAGCATTAGCTGAAGACTTTTGTAGCGGTCCTAAATGTTTTCAGGTCTATCTTTAGAATTGGTGTTTGTCTATCAAGTTGCGCCCGGTAGATTTCTTCATCCCAGTAGCCTGATTATATTGGCATTCTTATTACGATCGCTTATGTCAACATTGCAGATTAGAGTCTCCAAATTGAGTGCCAGTTCCGATGTCAATGTTCGTAATGTAAGTGGTCAGCGATTAGACCATTTCTGAATACATGTTTTGACATATGGATGTTCGTGCTATAAGCTGTAATGTAATTTGTTTTCGTACCGGCAACTGATGCTTCATCGACTTGAATTGAAAGATTCTAGTCAAGGCACCACCCAGCTCTCCCACTGATTGAAAAGCAATTAAGAATAAACAAATCCTTGAAGAGTTGTGTGTACTTCTGACAAGTTGATTGAGGAATCACATGCCTCAATCAGTGAGAACTGGGGTCCATCAAGAGCTTTCGCCCTTCTCCACACATCAGGTTTGTGGGCCAAACATATTAAATTAGTGTCAAAGTAATGAAACATCTCAAAATATAATAAAGATACTGAATATTTAACCCAAAGATTCACATTAGTTACACAATCTTGAAGTGCATACATGAACATTTAGGGGTTAACCCCTGAAGGCCCGTGACAATTTCACACCAAAAATTGTTGATTTTCAAAATTGTTGATTTTGGTGCAATGAGTAAGGGAGGAAACAAAAACTTATATTTCTAGTTTTGACCGTAGGATCATAATCAAGACTTAGAAAGTAACATCCTCTCGAAATTTCATAAACTCTGATCGCACAGATTGAAAGATTATAGTGATTGAAGTCAAGCAAATGATTCACTTGATTTCACTTGGTGTTAAACTTTTGCACTACACGAGGTCTAAATCTCTTACAATTGTGTTAAGCATGATGTTCGTTCCCTATTCACCAATTTTTAGAGGTAAAAAAGGGGTGTGGCATATTCAAATCAAGTGTGCAAGGAGTGGAGATTCCAGAATTGCAAGTGCAGGTTTTATTAAAAAAAAATTAGTATGCTTTAGAATAATAATCCAAACCGTCAATTAGAAGGTTTCCACCACATATTGTTGTTGAAAAAATAAAAAGTGAAAAATATGAAGATCTCTAGGTTTTATGTAGAAAAGATGAAGTTTTTTTTTCCCGCTTGCCCAAAATGTGTAAAAATGATTGATTTGGGTTAAAATGATTTTTCACACTAAAGACAAGAATTTTTTGACAACTTCAAAAAAGGTATTATTCTCTATATGCATGAAAAATCTCAATGTCTATAGAAACTTCTAGCAAAATTTTGAAGCTGCCCGGAGTTCCCATTTCTAGCTTTGAGTGGTACTAACTTTCAAACCATGAATCCAAAAATAATACTGAAAATACCTCCATAAAGCTCTTATCAGGGAAAATCTAGTATCTAAATTTCCCTATTTTTAAAAAAAAAATCAGATTTTAGAAACCTGTCCAAAATCAAAATCATCCGTCCAAAGGGACACTTGGTCCTTTAGGGGTTAATATAGAACCAAAGAGTTCATAGATGGTGCCACTTCTGACTTGCAATTTCAAAATGTTGGCTTTTATTCTTAACTATTTGACACATGCCTCCACTTCATACAAGTTATGCCAAAGATTAGGGCAAAATTGGCCACGACGTTTGAGGTATTTGTAAAGTCATCCAAAGTTCCTACAAAATACAAGTCTTTGAATTTATAATACAAGTAATTTTATATTCTTAATCACTATGAGATCAATAGAAAGGCTTGGTAGTGTCTTAACTTAAATTGTTTAGTTCAATCAACAAAAGACCTCAGTGATCCCTAAACTCACTTTAGAAGTAGTTTTAGAACTCTTTGCAAAGGAAGAAAAAGAAGTTACAGTGTAATGAATCTTCGCTACCTTCATTGTAGCCAAACAAATTGTAGATATTTAAGGCTGATTTTGATAAATTGAAATGATAAAACAATCACAACTCTTAGTATGTATGCCTCACTTCACAAATACCTCTTTGGAGGTTCTTTTTAGCCCTATTGGTTATAAACCTCACAGAGTACTATTAGTATTCTAGTAACCTAAGTGCATACAGATATGGCAAGTTACCAATTTCCAATGACTGGCTCCGCATGCATCATGAACGCTTGGCTTGGAAACAGAGCGATATCACACAAACCAACAAGAAAAAAACATAGAGTACAATGTCGCGAGCCTCGAGGTGCATGATTTCCAAAGTCTGATTGATGGCCGTGAGTGTACAACTTCCACAGCAGCCTGACATTTAACATAGCTTTTGCCAGTGTTACAGTGCACAGATGTTTGCAAAACCGGTACCTCAACGTCTTCCCCCACCTTTTTTTCTGTCCCTGAAAGTAATCTTCTTGCACCCGTGACACTGAGTTCCGTGTCACTTCTGCAAGGCAAGTGTTTTTGGATGATGTTGCCGGCAATGATGTCAGGAGCATATGATCATGGTGGTGGTGATCATGTAGAGATCATCATCATCACCAATGAGAAATATCGTTGAGGCACCGGTCAGCTGATTGAATGTGCCACAGTGATTGTCAGGTACAAGGTAGGAAAAGATACATATATGCGTTAGGTCGTCAAGGAAGGACGAGTTTCCTTAATGATATCGGAATGTCATCTTCCTCAAGGAATGTCAATAGAGGGGTCATAACATCAGGAATTAGGAATTGTCTGAAGCGCCCAAGGATGCATCTTGAGTTCAAACATCCAACACATCTTGACACATGATCAGTATCTCTTCACGAGGGGAATTTCATCTTTGAGGAACCTAAGATGCTTAACCGAGGGTAGGATGAGTGTTGATGCATGTGCAGTGTCTTGAGAATGGGGCATGTAACATGGTTGATTTTCTAGGAAGAGGAAAGGAGGCGTTTTCATGATGTCCGGGGCTGGACATGGTCATTTGGTCACAATCTGATAGATTCATTGCGGGGCAGAGTTTTGCGGAAGCAGGTTACCAGATGAAGAGCACGCTGGAGTCAAAGCTGCAGGTGGTGGTGCAGAAGACACTAGCGTCGTCGAGCGTGTACTACCTCATCCTCATGTGGCTGCTCAAGACATGCCTCTTCCTTTTATGGATGGGGAAGTGCGTCCTCATCTGGGTCCTCCGCCTCTCTTTTTCGCTGCTGCGGAGGTACTTCAGCGTGGCACTCGTTGCCTTGACGTTGAGTAGTACAGTGGAGAAACACAACAACGAGGCCTCTCCAGTGTCTGCGATCAGACGCTTGGAGTGGATTGGCGAGGAGGAGAGAGTGGACACGCACAATGTGGAGGACATGGTGACGTCGTCGCCGTTGATGCCCAAGGTGATGCAGGATCGGGTGCAGATCTGTGAAGAGAATCTTGCCATCAAAGACAGGTGAGCACTCTCTACACGCGAATTGGCTGTGACTTTGATCAAGCATTCATGGTGTTTGTTGGTCCTTGTATGATAAGATTACAACATTTACCGCAGCTGGAATGGTCCGGGATAGTAATCTCTTTGATAGAGAAATATGACTTGTATCAGGAAAAAGAAGGGGTAGTAGCTCTGTGTCTTTTGGTATCATTTGAACTTCGATGGAAAAATTCTCTAGAGGAGAACTCGAACTACATTCCACACAAGTTTTGAGTTTCTTCTGTAGATGCAGAAAAAGAAAAACTGGTCAGAGCAATAGCACAATGAAAACAGCCAGTGAAACAAACAGATCCCTGTCTGTACATAAAACCAGGGGAATGTTGATCTTTGACACTCAGAATCTCAAGATGAGAGACACCTGCAGATCTTTTCCTGAAGATGAAGTCCACTTCACGGTTTTTTGCAGGGAGAGGTTGCTCTTCGAGTTCGAGAAAATTGTGGCCCCTCAAGTGTCAGCCTTCCAGCTGGGCGAGATCATAGTCCCGGCGAACGACACCCGGCAACTCGCCACATTTCTGAAGTTGAAGCTGAGCCAGACGTGCAGCGCGTCGCACTCCGCCATCAACGCCACCGTTTGCGAAAGCATCCTCAACATCAGCCGGTCAGAAGGGGGGGCCGTAACCCGCTGCGTGGAGTCGTGGGAGCGGATTCAACCCTCGGGGAACATCAAGCACGCGGTCGTGTACATCGCGGCGCGCCTCGACGACGACGACGGGAAGGTGCACCTCGTGCTCGTGGGCCGCAAAGTGGAGGAGTTTCTCGGCTCGAGCGAGTTCCGCAGCCGGTTCAACCCGCCGCGCACGCGGGGCGACGAGAAAGAGTGGGAGTCCTGGACGTGGGCGCACTCGCGGGAGCTCCGCGAGAGCGCCGTGCGCACCGCGGAGGAGATGCTCTCCTTTGCCCCTGTCCACGCACAAGTCTGGTAACCTTACCTTCAACTAATTTCCATGTAAAATACGTCTAGATTTCTCGGTAGCTGGCGCTTGTATCTAGATTTTGACAAGGATGATCAGCATGGTTTTCCTCTCCCTTGACGGAAGATGTAAACAGTTTTGTAGGATGCTGTGACTCAAGTATCTTTCTGATCGAACTTTTTGTCAAAATTATAGGAAAATTATACGAATCTGAATCCGTAGGTTTCTCAACTACTTCATGAATTTGCATAATTTAGCCAAATATCTATCTGAAAAAGGTCTGCATCATCAATGTTGACGTTGCAATTTAGCGTAGAAAAGTGCGACCAGGAAGTGAGGTTGTACATCAGAGACTGTGTGATTTGGTCTTCTTGCCTTTGGCCATTTGATAGCACCAAAGAAAGATGGAGAATGATCAATTCTTTGGCATGGAGAAGCTTGTTGTGAGGTCGGATAATTGTGGCAAGATTGACTCACATAGATCAATGTGTGTAGGTGAAGGCGTTGAATGCAAGTGTACTTCCACTATCATTGTTGATCTTCAGACAAAGGATGAAGGGCAATTTTACATATTGGGGCATCCTGCAGAGAGGGCACCTTTTGATGCCCCATGAGTGATAATATTATCACTCTTGTCATATTGATGCCTGATTTCCTAACACATCAAAAGCTGATACATGCTCTTTCTGCAGGAAAGAAATTTTAGTAGGAACTACAACCTAGGTGTAATAAGTTTCTACAGATTGAGCTGGCTACTTCGCCTAGCTCTACTAATCTATGCGCAAGAAATGAATGAAAATGTCTAGTCCATTGAGCTCTTGTGCATTTTCTTTGAGCAATATTCCTCCAGCGTGAAAGTTTTAGCACAGCATCCACTGAAATTTGTGACAATGGTTGTTGCGTTGCCAGAGGTTCCAGGTGCCTGAATGCCAGCGCTTGAGCAAGGAAACATTAAAGCTTTCATAAAGAATGTGTTGTACTGCTTGCTCAGCTTCAACTCTTCAACTTCAACTCAATATCACATCATTCCTTGACCACAGAAGTCGACATTGTAGACTTTTTGCAATCAGTTCCAATGTACACAGTCTTGGGTAAGCATCCCTCTACACCGGCCATATTTGTTTTACCAAAATTTTCTTGCTGTAGACAGCGGCTGATATTTAGAGTGCTTGTTATAGTAGATGAGGGGTGACTTTCGGCTTGATGGATGTTGCTATTACAGGCAGATTGTTGTTGTAAACAACAAATATTTTGTTAGAAACCCAAGCCAAGTGTTACAATGAAATAATTGTTGTAATAGATATTCTTGTAAAGAGAGCTGACTCTATTCACTAGATCTTATAGCTTCAAGATTATTCCAAATAAGCTTAAAATAATAATAAAAAAGAAACTTAATCCAGTTAATCATAAATATTAAGATACAATAATCAAAAAAATTATTAATCTGTTATAAATTATAACTCAATTAATTTAATTTAATTTAATCATATTTTCTAATTATGGTATTTCTTTCATTTAATTGCTATTTTTAAGTCTTTAAAACAGCTTAGTTTCAATGCTCTAGCTCCATGTTTTCACTCTTCGGACATCCATTGTTGTAGGAGGGGTAATCTATTCACCTACAGTTCATATGGTAGGCTATTATTTGCCCTCGACACCCTCAGTGCACTACAAATTGTGCACTCTGAAACTACTACCTCATTCAATTATACAAGTGGGGTTATTGTTAACTCCTACAGGACTGGGCCTTGTGCTTCACCAAAACCACCCCAAACTGCCACTTTGAGATGCGATATTATTAATCTTATTCAAACGCCTTGTACTATTTTCAATACGCTAAAGTCAACAATTCTATTCACAAGTTTTTGACACTATTTCCAACACTTCACCAAAAAATGTCAAACTTGGGAGTGTCAAAAAAGTGCCCCGTTTGTACTAGTGTCAAATTTACAATAAAAGAAAACCCAGGGCAACTTACACCATAGCAAAACCTAGTCAACAGGTATTGGCAGAGGCAAGAAACACATGATTTGCTTTGAGAATGACATGGCAATTACCCCCCTTTGTGAACTTGGAGGAACTTGCATGTCATCTTGGTACGAACTCCTTAAGCCTTTAGCGCCTAAGTGGACCACAAGAGCCTCAGACAATCTACAAGGGTAATAGATTAGGGAGAACAACATCTACATTATGAGTACATTTCAACACGACCCCACTCCATAGAGATCATTGTAGTTTGCTAATGGGTGCATGGATTGGAGATTGGAGAGATCCATTGGAAAGCTAACAAGGAGATTGAAATGTGTTCCAAGAACGCGGGAGACAATGGCCACTTGTGGAAAGAGTTAGAAGGGCAAAAACATCAAAATTGACCCTGCTAGGGCCTTGGTGAAGGGTTAAGGCCTAACAACCATATGTGAGTCGTTTTGGCACAAGAACCTTGGTAGCAAGCGCTAGAGGCCTCCTCAAAGGAAAAAATACACTATGACTTAGAAGTGGAGGAAGACGGGCATGTATTGAGACCATCACCACGACAATCGGTGCAAGCATCAACAAGTTACAATGATTTCCATGAAGTGGAATTGTAGAATTTTGTGCTGAAATGTATCCAATGCATAGATGCCATTGTGCGTGATGTAGAACAAATGTAGATTCTCTTTGGCCAAAATACCTCATTGACCTTAAAGGTTTAAACCATGTAGACAGATGGTACGGAAAGGAGTTGTGGACAAAACGTGGCCCCTATTTTTAGTTGGAAGGGCCCCCT
This sequence comes from Bryoerythrophyllum caledonicum, assembly GCA_963971425.1. Taxonomy (NCBI): domain Eukaryota; kingdom Viridiplantae; phylum Streptophyta; class Bryopsida; order Pottiales; family Pottiaceae; genus Bryoerythrophyllum; species Bryoerythrophyllum caledonicum. The sequence continues at coordinate 2,396,059 of OZ020519.1, read as the reverse complement.
ATTTAGACCAAGGTCTGGCCTCCGTCGGTAAATTGGGGCCACATGCTCCAAATTCGGCCCCCAAAATTTCAAAAAACTATTGGACCCCAAATTCTTTAAAAGCCAAAAAAAATGAGCCCTACCCTAGCCCACCCTCTGTGACATCCGTCTACATGGAATAAAGAGGTCCATCTTTGTACTCGAGCTTCTAGAAACCAAGGAAGAGTGACTGCTATCGTACATTATGCAATGAGATGCTCTCCATTTGGTCCAAAATGGAGCCCGAGGGCATGTTTCCGTATGGCACCATACTTGTGGTCCGCCCATGGAAAGTGGCCTCCCACATTCAATTATTTTACAGGCAAGTTACCTAAAACAATTCTGTCCCTTCAACCCTTTAGTGATTATGCAACCACTTCTTGGTCTCTCCATGTGTGTGATCTCTATTGGCATGAAATCTGTGAGGAACAGATATCAAGGTAAACTCCAAAGTTCAGATTTGCACATGTATTGTATGCATAATTATCAAAAATCAAATCATGTTTTAAAGATATAGAACTCTTGGAATACCTCGGAATACATTATTGATTACACTCAAATATAATGAATATCTAAAATTACAATGTCACATATTATGTAGTATTTATTGTACATGTAGAATGATTTGGTCTAAAACTTTGATTGGAATTTGTTTCCAAGAGACTCTCCAATATAGCATACAAAACTTCTCTTATGATTTATATAAGTTATTGAACACCTCCATATACAATCAAGTAGATAAGAAATGATAATTTATGGGAAATTATGCATAAATGTTTACTAACACATTGATGTGTGTTAATGCAAAGCTATCAATAGAGTGCACGTCAAAACTTTGTCCTTTTCATTTATGAATTTCTTTGTAAAAATTTTAAATGATGGTAAAGTAGTACAGGCTCCAAAATCCACAAATGTCACTACAAATATATATTGACTTCAAACACTACAATCTATTCCATCAATTATTGGATGTTGTGCAAATTTTCCCCAAAGTTTCCATCATGGGTGAAGTTCAATTTTATAAGATCAGATACTAATTTGGAAAATTACATATCCATAAGAAGCACCTCAAAGAAAAAATGTATTTATAAAACTATGAGACAAGTCCCTGATCACCAAAGAATTGAAGCAACCCCGGCAAATTAAGTTTGTCCCGGATAAATCATGTGCTAGTTTCTGACTCATAGAATGTCCATACTTCAAAGGTAGTATGTTATTTGACATTCAGAAGACGTCCTCTACCCAGGCCAGGGAGAATTGACCCCTCTCTCATCCTTATCCAAGGTGGGCCCCGTCTTAATTGAATGGGGTCATTTTTTTGGCCCTCTTATTTTGGGGGATCCAGAGGCTTTTTTTGGATTTTTTTTGGATAAATTTGGGGTCTACGGCCATTGTCTATACTCCGAGACCCTCTCTTGCTGTAAATAGGGCCCCATCCAAAAACGAAATAGGGGCCAAGTTTGGCCCCACCACCTCGTGGCCTCCACGGGTAAGGACGAGCGAGGGGATTAATTCTCCCTGGCCCTCTACCCATGCATTTCTGTCAAAGTGTCCTTTTGGTAGAATGGTTAAATTCCAGATCCCAAATACTAAAATTGCACTTTAGATTCTCTCAGATTCATGGCTATTTGATATTGTAGTGAGGATAATGTTCAAATTTTGTGTAAAATTCATGTTCTCTGGGCTACACTAAAAATGAAATTTAATGTATCCACACTAAATGTTGTAAGTTTTTACTCTTGATGAATATTTTACCAACTATGTCTAGAATGATCCACCTCTTTGAGTAGTCAGCGACGCTATCTTGTGAGCAATGAGCGGCAAGCCTACAAAACTTTGAAAACGGAATAAAAAGAAAAAAAGAAAAAAGTGAAATTGAGGGAAATCTTGGTAGAACTAAAAATTTTGGAGACAATTTTTGGAGAAATTGCTAAAGTAAGAAAGTTCCTTATAAGCATGGTCACTTGTGCCATAGGGTTTTTTTGGGGGCCTTCTTCTCTTTCCATGCTTGGATTATAATCTACCTCTTATTTTATTTTTTTCTAATATGTCTACATTTGTGTTAGAGGCAAATTCACTTCAATCTCCTAATCACCCTAATCTCCAGATCTCCTGCTAACAAGCAGTCCTAGTGGTTCTGGTTCTATCTCAAACCTTTGGCGAGTTCACAACCCTTGCTTAACACAAACATTGGAACTCAATAGACAATCCTAGGATTTTAAGTTGATTTTGTGTTAAGTAATGTTGCAAACTTCCATAAACTAGTCCTTCCAATCTAGTACAACAATTTCCTCACTCCAGTATCTCCAGTCTAATCCTAGTCCTAGTCTCTAACTCCTAACCGCTCTTCATTTCTAAGCCTTCCAATTTAGCAAAGAGAGAGAGAGAGCTTAGGCCTCCTCCCAAGTCTTTAAACCCCCCCCCCCATTCTAACCCTAATATGCCTACATCTAGGACGTGGATGAAAACTGGCTAGCTAAATGGCAACCCAGCTGGCCACTTTCATCCAAAACATAGTGGTTTTACTAGAAGTGAACAAAAAATTTACGACCATCCTAAAAGCTCTTATTTCCCTGGTTAACATTATCCCCTTATGCTTTACATATGCCCTCAGATGTTCCGATTTTTGTTTTTGTTTTTTTTATTTTTTTGTTTTTTTCACAAACTCCCATATCTTAGTCTTAATAACGGAAAAGAACTTTGCGTGCTTCCGGCCTTGAGTGTCACTCTTTACTTATCCGATAGCCATTCGGTCTTTTTCACATGGATTTTGTTGAAATCAACCGGTACTGATCTGGCACACCGTTCATGCAGACTCCAAGCTACCTTTGGCAACCCCCTTAATACCACCTCCAAACCTTGGATAGTACAATTCAACTTTTTGAAGGTCTACACTGACCTTTCAAACACACAACATACCTCTTCCACATTCTCTGGCCATTGTCGACTTTTGCTCTTGCACCAGTTGTGGCCTCTAGTCCTGGTTCTCATCCAACTTCTTGTATTGGTACTTGTCCACCTCCAACACGTGGTCTTGGTTTTTGTCCAGCTCCAACTTCTAGTCTTGGTTCTTGTCCAACTCCAACTCCTAGACTTGGTTTTAATCCAGCTCCAACTCCTAGTCTTGGTTCTTGTCTAGCTCCAACTCCTGGTCTTGGTTCTTCTCCCGCTCCAACTCCTTATCTTGATTCTTGTCCAGCTCCAACTCTTGATTTTGGTTCTTGTCCAGCTCCAACTCCTGGTCTTGGTTCTTGTCCACCTCCAATTCTTGGTCTTGGTTTTGGTCCGATTCCAACTCCTAGTTTTGGTTCTTGTCTAGTTCCAACTCTTGGTCTTAGTTTTTATTCATCTCCAACACTTAGTCTTTTAAGTTGACCCCATCATTGTCTCTAGAGATATAAACCTCATCCCAATTTCTATCCAAGTCCAGTTCTTGCTTCTCAAGGTCAATATACTTCTGGACAAGATCAGGTTCGTGGTGTTCCTTTGAGTTTAATAAAATTATCTATTTAATAAATTATCTAGATTGAGTATAATTCTAATTGAGTATAATTCATAGATAATCTATTGAATAAATTATTAAATAAAAAACTCAATACTCAATTCATGCTTACCGCTTACAACTCATTGCTCACCGCTCACAAGATAGCATTCTTGTTTTAGTATACAGTGGCGACCAAAAGTCTTCGGACAGTAAGCCATCCTTCTAATAGGTGTTGACTCTAGCTTAGATTGTGGATTAGTAAGAGATTTTTTGGGCCAGCTTTAATTAGTACACCACATGGCACCTAATTAACATTGACTCCCTCAAAATTCGCCACTTGTAGAGATTATACATGCAAAAATCATGAAGGGGTGTGTACAACTTATGGATAGATTTCAGCAATTCTCGGCATTCCTCAAAGCACTTCTTTTGACATAGTGCAAAGGTTTTGTGAGAGAGAGAGGCTAATAGAAAAACTTCATCCGGTAGACCTAGAATTCTTGATGAACGAGGTAACCGTGACATTATGAGGAGATTAAATGATCCAAATACTAGTACAACGGCAACTATAGGAAGAGTCTTACGATTTGAGGGCTTGCAATTGAGTGATAATACGGTTAAAAGGAGTCTTCGGAGGCAAGGGTTGAGAGCATGTGTGAAGACCAAGAAGCCACTTTTAACAAAGAAACATTGAGCACGTTGTTTGTAGTGGGCAAAGAAGTGCAAGCATGCAAATTGGGAGTTTGGGGCTCATGTCATTTTTTCTCATGAATCTAAATTCAATATTTTTGGCTCAGCTGGACGTCAGTATTGCTGGAGAAAGAGTGGAGAACGTCTTTTAGATGAACATGTGCAATCTACAGTCAAACATGGAAGAGGAAACATTATGGTTTGGGGTTGTATAAGTTGAGAAGGAGTTGGCAAGCTTCATTTGATTGAAGGGAAATCATATACAACATGATGGGACTTCGGGGGATGGAGAACTAAGGGAGCTCCGAGTTTTCTGGTGAAGGTTGCTCTTGGGAGTTAGTCGCAGTTTGAGAGTAGAGGACAACAAGAGGTGTTGGGCTTGTTGATGACCCCACCTTTACTCCAGATCTAGAAGTGTATGAGCTTGGGGAGGAACGTGAAGTGTTGGATTGGCGCCGCGCTAGTCAGATCTACTTGTGCAAGACTTTCTGGAAGTGAGAGGGTGCATTGAGGCAAGACCTAGTCAAAAGTTATCTGTAAGAGCTGGAACTTTATGTGTTGGGCGATTAGGTTAGAAATCTCACTCCAGATCGTATGAGCAAGTTGAAGATCTGCTAGTGTAGATGGATACACGTACATAGCTCATACACAGACTTCCAAGATAGCCCGGATCCAGAAAATCAACACCACAACACTGGAGCAAGGAGATCAACGCACGCTGCCACCAACGTCCAAGCCGCCCACCCTTGAGCTACGCACTTCCCTTAACCCTCTCTATCTCTTTTGCATAGTTTTGCTTTCTCTTATTGTTGTTTTTATTCATTTTCCCACTAGACACCCCACGATATGCACACAGCTCCACCTAGGAGTCACAACTAGTTCAGTATCACATAACACTCACAAATCTCATAGATCTAATAGCACACAAACTAATCAATACCACCACAAAACTAGATCCAAAAACACGTTAAAAAGACCACACCAACACTACCACATCCTTAGTCATCATATTAGTAAACTCAAATCCACAAAAAACACGCGGAAGCGCTGCCAAAAAATACACAAACACCACAAAAATACACAGCACCATAACACTCACCACACTTTTTCTCTCACCAACACTTGCAATAGTTATGTGTTAGAAACAGCTCTACTACATCCAAACAGGGAGCAAAAACAACCATACAGGGGAAGACCGAAACTAGAAGAAGAACATTCTCAGAGCCGGAGGCCGGCACAGGGACAGTCAAAAACAGGGAGCAGCCGACAACATACAAGAAACAAGCAGACGAGTTTCAACGACCTAGCATGCAAACAAGTCTCAACAAAAGCAAGGAAGAGCTCCAAACAAAGTAACATGACCTACAACAAGATAGACAGCCGAAACAGGAGCAGGACCGAAGCCAACATTCAAAAATTCGATAACCAGTACAAGCGAGCAACAAACAGAGCCGGCAGATCACGTCCCTTCAACCACAGCACAAAGGTACCTGAATACTACACTTGCTCTTGTCCACTGTCCACGTCGTGTTTACTGCTCACTTTGTGCTCATTGTTCACTCAGAACTTAAGTAACCTAAACCAAACATATAATCACGAGCTAACACAAAAAATCCTTAAACAACACAAGAAAAATAGACATATACAAGCTAACGATACTAGTAGACTACCTCTCTCTAGAACTAGAGTTGCATGCACGCTGCGAAAGTATTGTCCACCTCTCCACAGATCTGAAGAAACCGCATCAAGGTCCACACCTAGTCTACCATCCTGCAGACCAACACAGCCGCACCATCAACATGCAACGTCCACATTAACTGGAGGCTACTGGCCTAAAGCGACATACACACCTGAGATCATCTTCAGGTACCGCACTAGCCCCTTCTTCCATGCAGATCAGGTAGAAAAGTGTCAACACCTGCGCCCAGACCCTCCCAGCACCACAACACCAACGATACGCATCCCAACAACAGCAGTAGCCCTGCCATACAGCATATCACGCATCAACACAAGAAGAAGACATGATCAGGAGATCCAAAGATCCCCAGCACTACGGCACCAACCAGTGGAACAAGCAAACAACAATCACAAGAGGATCAAAGGCGAGGACCCGCAAACCCAAGCACGAAGACACCAGCCTACAACACAAGTGAACACCAGTCGAAGGGAGACTGAAAGAAAGGACCAACGAACCCAAGCACGACGACACAAGCCCACAGTACAAGCAAACTCCAGTCGGAGGGGGGCTGAAGGCAAGGACCTGCGAACCCAAGCACATCGACACCAGCTCGCAGCACAAGAGAACTCCAGCCGGAAGAGGACTGCAGACGTGAACCCGCGAACCCAAGCACGACGACACAAGCCCACAGTACAAGCAAACTCCAGTCGGAGGGAGACTGAAGGCAAGGACCTGCGAACCCAAGTACATCGACACCAGCCCGCAGTACAAGAGAAATCCAACCGGAGGAGGACAGCAGACGTGAACCCGCGAACCCAAGCACGACGACACCAGCTAGCAGCAGAAGCAAACTCCAGTTGGAGGGAGAGTGAAGGCGAGGACTCAAGCTCTGAGGGAGAACAGAAGGCGCAGACCTCCCTCAACGGACACTCCCCCTGCCCCCAGCGACCTACCACTTACCACCTACGACATGCCTTCCCTTACCAGCGACCCGCCAACACATGCCAGCGACCTACCACTTCTCGACAACAACCCCCAGAACCTCCCCAGCGACCTTTCAACTTCCCCCTACTACCAACATATCGACCTACCCAACAAACCTCCAGGGACCTACCCAAGGTAAGTGACTCCATCCCTCACCTCTCTAACTCTTACCAAGTGGTAGTAGTAGTGGAGTGGGGAGGGGCAGGTATGGACACAAGAAGCGCGAAGAAAGCTCTAAGTTATGCAGACCACATGGAGATCGAGTCCCCAAGTGAAACTCTCAAGAGGATTCAAGGGAAACAAGTGGAGAGACAACGACATGAGGAAGCATCCGCCAACAGAAAACAAAAGCCCATCCGCGAAGAAAATGAGGGAAAAGAAGGTATGACTCTCATCACCACTCCTGACATCAGCTGCTTCAAGTTTTGGCTAGGTTTTCAAGTAATGGAGGACCTAGGGGTGGAGGAAGGTTTGGATGAACTCTTCAATGAGGAAACAATTGAGGATATGGTAACAAGTGGCCTCAAAGAAAGTGAAGCTCGTGAAGTCATGCAAGCAAGGATAGCCTTCCCACGCATCCCACAAATCCACTATCCACAATCAAGAGGAGTTGGAGGACTAGGAGGACAACACTACAACCTTACGCAAGTGCCCACCAACATTCCCATTGATGAAGGTACGGGTTTGGCCCTTGATTTTCAAGTAGCTATCCATTTTGAACCACCCACTAACCCCATTTTTCATGATGCAGTGATAAAGATGGTTACTAACCGCCTCAAAGACATGGACATCCTCCTCGGTAAGAAACTCATCGAACCAATCTCCATTCATTGTTTGAGTGTAAAAAATGGAGGTGGAAAAAAGGGTGTATGGTCTGGACTTATTAAATTGCATCTTGCTAACCCGGCAATTGATGGCCTACTCCTCCTCAAGGGGATTAGACCCTTCATTCTCAAAATTGATGGATTGGACGTGGTGAGAAAGGTATGTAAAACTTACCATAGCATTGCTCATCACTCTAGTCTATCAATTAAAATACAAAGTCCATCCTTGCATAACATTGATGCTAACCACCTTTTTAAAGAGATCCTTGAAACTAGCTTTAAACGTGGGCATGATTTTGAAGTGACTAATGTGCAGAAGGCCAAAGGAGATAGCTTTGTCATCATTATGACCACCACCCCGCAACAAGCCAAGAAGATCCAAGAGCTACAAGTAACCGCACGACAAGAAGTGTTCCAAACAAAGAAACCACTCGGAAGAACTCACATCACCAAAGAAATGAAGGCCAAGAAAGACGCCCTCACCCTAACTCTCTCCCATCTTCCTATTCTAACGAATGTTATTGAGACCACTAGCGATATCTACATGATTATGGGTGATACTAACATTGGCTCTATTTGGTTTCACAAAGATAATGGAGTTTGCCACAATGGTAGTGCAAATGTGGTATGCACTAACCCTATTGTGTATAGGGCATTTGTGGGGAAAACCATTCCAATGAGAGGTCACTTTGTGGAGTTTGCTCCTCATCGAAGGAGCATTGACGGAATCGAGCCTCCTACCCAAGCTCAACTCATAGAGTTTGGGTTTGGAGATATCAACAAAGCCATCATCAACACAGTGGAGACCTTCAAACTCAACACCCCGTCCCAAGCTATCACCAAGAAGGACCTAGTGGAAGCGTTTGAAGCAAACAACAAAATATTGAGGCAAGAAGTCAAGGAGCAAGCGGATGCAAAAGCCAAAGAACTTCAAGAAATCAAAGATCAAATGTTGAAGATCTAAGAATGTGTTGGTACCACCTTTGCAATGTTGCAAAACATCACGGGGTCCAAACCACCAATCTTGATTGAAGAGGACATGTCAAAAATGTGAAGAACAACAACCTCAAGGCCATTGGTTCTTTACCCCACCCGTATTGTTTAAAATACGACCACAGTAGAATACACCTAGGCAACACCCCTACATACTACAAAACCATATCAATACTAACCATCATATACTTATACTATACAATACTACTAGTCCGTTGCAAAATACTACTAGTATTTTGTAGTAGTTACATAGTATTATGCACCATATGTATAAAGATACTCACAATAGAATACATGGTTGAATACATCATAGTATACATAGATATGTATTCCACGAGGTATACAATACATAGGATACATACGATATACTTATATTGTACTAGAACAAAAAATAAATACAAATACTATACCAAAAATGTGTATACAATACAAATACAAATACAAATACAAATACAAATACAAATACAAATACAAATACAAATACACATGCATATACATATACTATAATGGCCAATAATGTCGACCCTTATACAAATACAAACACAAATACAAAAATCAGTATAAATACTAATATACATTCTAATACAAACACCAAAACAAACAATGGCACAAACCCCAAAGTATATAATAACAACACATATAAAACAAAGGACTTAAATACCACCTTAAAAACCAACATAAACCCACATACAAATATTCCTAAACATTATAGCTACATATACACATGGGCAAAAACAACCAAGATAACAAACAACCAACCATACATACATCTATACAATTCCAAAACAAACAAGAAAAACACATGGGAAACAAATAAACTAAAGATGAAAACAACTACACCTACTATAAAAATAAATAAACCCACAACTCACACACAAAATACAAACATCCACCTACCCCCAAACCAACAAAACATTAATAACACAACAAAGCCTTCAAAATACACTACTGAACATATATACCACAAACTCTTACTACTTCTCGGGGGAGACATTGAAACCAACCGGGACCCATGCCCAATATACTAAAAAGACATCCTACATCACATAAGAAAAATGCCAAAATATACTTTATACCTAATACCATAAAATTCCAACCAGAATATGAACACATTGCAAAATCCTTCGCACCTTTTTTAAAAAACACACATACACAACACCACATACACAACTCTTCCCACCCAAACATTGCCCAATACATACAACAACAAAAATACGCATCCACCACCCCACATCTTATATGCACTAATAATCACCACTCACCCAAACATAAATGAATGTAACCATCTCTTAAATCCACAAAATTTGAACACAATAACATGGACCAATACACTTCTACAAACTCTACTAAACTTACAAAACCCACCAGAACGACACATTTACACTCCACACCCTTATACTGAATTCCTAGTAAACAACCAAAATATTATAAACCATGAGAACTCAATACATAAAAGATTATATGACTTCTTACATAGTCAAGACATACCACCCTCAAATGATACAATAAAACTAAAATTCCCCTACCTCCCTAACAACCTCATAAATGAATCACTAAAATGTCTAGACTCTATACCTAAATACACCCACCCACCCCCACCTCTTCCCTACATCCCTCCTCAAAATCAAAATGTTAGGTCAAACCAGGAAAAAACATATAAAATCACATGGAATGCCTCCTCACTAAATACTACCCTTCCTAATTTACAAACCTTAGTCACAAACACAGGCACACCACCGGCCCTCATAGTCATACAAGAAACAAAACTAACCGCCACAAAATCTACAAAATATATACAAAATATATTCCAAAACTATAAACTCATCTTTAACAATACACATACACTTACAAGATGCATGCAACAACGGAGACCATACACTCCGGGCCGAGGTGGCCTCCTTACATTAATACACAAAAAATATACATTCCCAGGCAACATCAACAAAATCCCTACCCCAATGCACATATCACCATACATTCAAATAATCAAAATCACTAACCACCCACTACAACCGTGGTTAATCTTTCATATGTATATGCCATCACATCTCGATGATACTAGATTTCTTGTAGATATACAAAACACTATTACATCCCAAATTAATAATAATCTCAATCATACATACCTATTATGCGGAGACTTCAACAGAGACATAGCGTTAATTGACCGCCCAAATGGAAACCATCACACCCCCCCTCAAAATATTGATTACCAATGGCGTCGCTTCACAGAAAACTTAAACATCACTTATATCAATACCGATACACAATTCTCTAGACAAGGTGGCTATAATTATAGTGACTGGAGTCTAATAGATGGATTCTATATAAAAACAAACAACAATACACAATGTACCTCCACAACAAACAAAGATACTATTCTCAACTCGGACCACTCACCCGTACAATTACACATCCCAAATAACACACTAATTAGTAGAACTCCTATAATCCTAAACAAAGACACTATACGCATACTCAACCCCATCCCAAAAACCAACATAGAAAAATTCAACACAAAAATTTTTGAAGAAAACTCCGTACCAATAGACTCCCTCATAGACACTCTTGAAAATAATAGTCAATTAACACAAGCTCAATGGCAAGAAGCATGCCACACTCTAGACAAACTCATCAATAAAATCTCCGATACACTAGAACAAACTTGTAGAGCACACCCAATACCTCAAAGGACAAATAAAACTTCTCAACAAGGCGGGTACCTACCCCGCACACTTTCTAAAACTTGGAAACAACACTTAACCACATACCATACCATACGCAAAACCATTAGAATTGTAAAAAACAATCCTCAATGGCGTAACCACCCCATATACAATGAACTACTAACTCTATAACACATCCAAATCCCTACCCCGCCACCTCCGGACCTTCCCCACGATACATGGATAAAAGATATCACGCTAATTGCAAAAAATGCCAACATACAAGCCCGGAAAATAATCACAAAATACACCAAAGAAAACATTAAAAAAGCCATATCAAAATACACACAACTGTACGAAACCAACCCAAAAAAATTTAACAAAAAAGTCTTTAAAAACCTTGAATCCCCACCAATGGACTGTATCACAGATCAATACAATAATATTCTAACTAGCCCCGAAGACATTGCAAATGAAATATTTAACCAACAAACAAAAATCAATAGACCAACAGTACCAACATGTAATTACCAACTACAACATACAATAGAATGTACATGCTCAGTACGCCAATACCCATGGCATGACCTGGACGGATATACCCTTGACAAACGAGGCGAACCAGAAATCCCAATACATAAATACTTCAACAGAGCCACATACGACACATGCCTCCAAAATCTTGGAAATAATAAAGCCCCAGGCCCAGATCGCATACCAAACTCAATACTCAAAAACATGCCTCCAAGATTTCGTAAACTACTATTCCTATTCTTCTCTCACTGCTATAAACAAAAACAAATACCAAATTCATGGAAAATAAGTACAACAATTCTACTATACAAAAAAGGGGATCCGTCCATGCTACCCAATCATAGACCAATTGCACTAGCTAACACAATATATAAACTTTTTACCAGTACACCTACCCACATACTATCCTCATACGGCGAAAAATTCAAAATCTTACATGATAGTCAAGAAGGATTTAGAGCGGAGAGGAGTACCGTACGACAAATACAAACTATAATAGCCGCACTAGAAGACGCAAAATTTACTAACCAAGATATATACATACTATACGTGGACTTCAAAAATGCCTTTGGCTCAATTGACCATGCCAGACTTCTAGCAACAATGACAGACCTTGGCTACTCAAAAGAAGCAACTACACTCGTCGGTAACATCTATTCCCAATCATCTACTTGCTATTCCGATGAACACTTTGGGAAAACAAAACCTATACTCATCCAAAGAGGAACTATACAAGGGGACATCCTCAGCCCATATCTATTCATCATATTTTTAGAACCACTACTTAGATGGCTAGAAAGAGGCAATAACGGATATACTTTTGGCACATCACAAATCACAATAAACTCCGCCACATACGCGGATGACCTAGCCACCATAACTAACAAAATCAAATCAATCCAAATACAACTCAATAAAATTGATAGATATTGTAAATGGGCTGGCATGGATGTGGGAGTCCCAAAATGTGCCACTACCGGATGCCCAAACAAATCTAAACTGAACCCTACCACTTTCAAAGCCCTAATGCAAACCTCTAACATCAATTACCGCAATCAACCGATCCCCATACTACACCAAAACGAACCATACATATACCTAGGTACAAATCTTGTTCCCTCACTAAAATGGAAAATCCAAATTCACACTACAACTACAAAGCTAATCAAACAATGCAAAGAACTAACAACATGTCCGGCCACAATGAAACAAAAAATAAAAATGGTTGATACCGTACTACGCCCAGGTGTGGCATACAGTTTTTATGGTGTACCATACTCTATGCCAGCCATCAAAAAACTTTATCAAAAAATAATCGCCATACAAAAAACCACATGTGGATTACCAAAATGTATGTCAAACGCAATAACACAACTCCCACATAACCTATTTGGACTTGAAGCTTTCTCCCTAAAAAACGCATATCTCCGATGTATAGGCGAACAACTACAAAATGCCTATACTCCCAAACTTCCTCATTAATCCTACAACACTTGAAACACTATGGCGGCAAGAAACACTAAACCACAACACACTCAATGCCCAACTCTCCCAAAAGCTTCTACAAAAACTCCTCTCAAAAAATATTTTTGAACTAGCCCAAATCACTTTATCCAACGGCACACACATCATGAACAACGAGGACTTCAAAACCTACCACTTCACCCCATCCAAACTACTAAAAAGTGCCCTAAATATTGCTAAACAATTATTTTGCCACCAAACATGCCCCAATATATGTCGTACTCCTTGTAACATACATCTATACTCTCATATACTTAAAGACCCATTCATCACCCTCAACAATAACATAACCCCAAAAAGTATCCCCATACCAATCAATCCCGCCAATTCTCCACATACATATCACCCCCACCCCCGCCCCCCAACATACATCTCCAAAAACCCTACCACATATCCCATTAATGACATCATACGCCATAAACATATCCAACACACAGACACAAATAACATAAAAAATACCTACACAAAATATTTATGCCAATGGCAACACAATGATAATACATATAATAAATGGCTCCCACAAAGAGACCTTTTTCCACGACACAACACCAATACATCCACACATAACACCGAAAAACTAAAAAAATACTACCAAAAAATTCAAAACAAAACATACTCGGATATCATCCTCGCCCACCACCCCCAAGAACAATCCCCAGACTCAAGATACGCAACACCACCCATAATTATCCCACTCTTAAACATATACACAACAGAATGCAACCCCGAAAAGGATATCCTTACATCCTCAAACACAATTCAAATAAATAACAATCAAGCACACCTATACAAAGCAAACGGCTGACATTTACACACCATATCCATTACCCGACTCCAATGGTTATGGAATCAATATCATACAAAATTACAAACCACTACAAACATTGAACCAACAACCCAACCCTTTGAAACCAAACTAATATGGCTTTACCAAAGGTATAAATATCGAATACCAAAAACTGACCCCCTCAAAAATGCGCAATACACAATACCCACCCCCTTAACATCGAACACTCATACTTTTCCTCCCCAATCACATGCCCTACCAAACTAAATAAATTCTACTCACCATACGAAAGAGACAAAATATTTGGATCCCTAGGCAAGGCCTTTGACCACAAATGGATCGGAAATGGCATAGCTCACCCCCATAACGAGAAAGACATGGAACAAGCCATACATTGGTCTAGACTTGCCCCCAAAAACGATCCAAAGAACACAAAAACAATTATAGTCACATCGAACAATAACTGGTACCAAAACAACAACCAACATTCAAACCCATTCCCAGATTCCCACATCATCGCACTATTCGAAGCAGAAACAATAACATACGAAGAACCTAATATCCCACCCGAGCTAAAAAACCCCGAACAGAGCCTTCTACATTACAAATACTATGCATTCATCATCAAAATCAAACCCTTGGCTCTCTAGAACAACTTGTTGAACTTACCTCCATAACAGACAATCTAGACATACAAAGACCATACACAAAACCGGCCCCACCAACATCCATACAAACCCCCGTAAACAAAAGTAAAAACTGGTCAAACTTAAACTATGTCAACAACACATTAAACTACTCCATCACACCCCCCCCCCTCTCCCAGATTACCCAACTCATACCACACCAAAATTTAACCCCGCACACACTTATTACACCGACGGCTCCTTTAAATCACCGGAACAAATTAGCCCGGGCTCTTGGCGTAGAGAAAAAGTTGGCTATGGCATATATAATTCTACCAAAGAAATTAAACTAGCCAAAAGACTCCATGGACTACAAAATATCCTTAGAGCAGAACTCATGGCCATTCATAAAACACTACAAATCATCACAACAAAATACAAAAATGAACCGGCACATATATTCACAGATTGTATAAACGCACTATACCTACTAAACACTCAAATAACACACCCTACCCTTCACAATAGCCACCCCGACCAAACCATACTAACATCAATGGTCCAAATGTTACAAAACCGTACACAAATCACAACCCTCCACAAAGTGAGAGCCCATGCCAACATTGATGGCAACGAACAAGCAGACAAACTTGCAAAAGAAGGCCGAGAAATAACACACAAAAATGCCAAAGACCCACACGAACATGCCCATGCCACCCCATACTACTTTCAAAAAGAAGATTGGCCTTCCAAAGAAGATACCCCTGACAAAGGCCCAATTAGATTTTTGGGTAAATATCTCAAAAAACAAGACCTCTACAACAACCTTGACTCAATCTCAACAAATATTCCTAACATAGAAAAATGGACTAATAATAACGACATAGACAATGAACTCTCTACAAACTTTTGGAAAAATCCCATCATCTCAGACTCACAAATAACATGCCTCATCAAATTCCGTACTGGTCAATATATGGGAAACGCTCGCAAACAACTCTTCTTTGGAATAGAAAGATTCCCAACCATAACATGCCCCATATGCCCCTCAACGGACCCCGACACATGGCTTCATGTTCTACTCAAATGCCAAAACCACCACATACACTCTCTAATTGTTAAAAGACATAATAAAGCGGTATGGGAAGTCCAAAAACTAATCACCTCATACAATAAAGCGAGATGTTTTATACTAATGAACGCCGGCACTTTTAATAACAATCCACAAGAAAATACGGTCCCCCCTTGGCTACTTCCATGCTCATGTGCGACCCAAAGATGTCATTGCAATGCTAGGCTCAAACCGGACATCCTATGTGCTAGAGGTTTACCATACGATGACCCGCCACCCGACCACATGAACCAAGACTACACCATTCAATTCATTGAATTCACATACTGCAACGATAGATTTTCTCCGGAAACAATCCAAAACAAAATAGACAAATACCAACCCTTCATTGACGACATCATTGCCATTGGATGGAAAGTGGACCCCCTTATTGTTATCTCATCCGGCGCCCGTGCCACCACCTTTATCCCATCTATGAAAACTCTTGAAGATACCTTCAAAATACCCATTGAAACAATCAAAACCACCTTTAAAAACATTAACACCATCGGTACCCAATACGCCATGTCCATTTTGCTACATAAACGTAAAATTGAAAACAACCAAGCCCTCCCCAATATACAAGACCCCCCTTAAATGCTTCTGACTGGTTGGTTCTGTAGTTGTGGCGACTTGCTTAGTTAGCTATTACGTTGGTTGTTTGTGTGATTGGTTGGTATCTGGCCACTTGTTACATAGTGTCTACCCTCGAGAAGGGGAAGTAGTTCCAGTTTGCTAATTCTTGTCCGGTGGACATGGTCTTAGTAGTGGAACGAACAGACACTTTATTCACGCCGGCTCCTTCGGAGACTGACGTTCTTCTTCTGATTGAAGGGAAGATGGAAAAATATGTATATCGCGATATTTTAGAGATGGAACTCATGGGCACTATACAGATGCAAGGTTTAGAAGAGGGTGAGGTTATTTTCTAGCATAACAATGATCCAAAGCATATTGCACATTATGTTGTAGATTGGTTGCGTGCTCAAAAATTTCAGCTTATTGGGCATCCTCCACAATCACCCGCCCTCAATCCAATAAAACATCTTTGGAATGAAGTAGATCGTCGTCTGAGAAGGTCTAAGAAGAAACCCACTAGTAAAAGTGACTTATGGGAGAAGATCCAAGAAATTTGGTACAATATAGAGCGTGATGTTGTTAGGAAGTTGATACGCTCTATGCCTCAAAGAGCTCTTGATGTCTACCAAGGAAAAGGTGGCTACACACGGTGGTAGTGTTTGTGAGTGCTTATGGGTTGAATCATTGAGTTGTAAAGGTGTTTAGTAATCTTTAGTCTTGTTTTCTACAGTTGATATGCAATAAAAATGAGTTTGACCATAAAGAATTGTACAGGCTTGTTGCACATTTGAATTACTATGGGTTTTTCTAATTCATATTTTCATTGAAAACTTTGTGCTTTTTGCTTATTGCAACTTTATGTGCTTGTGGTTGTGTTCTTGCTATTTTATGAGAGTTCATGTAGATTTAGTAGCTGATTTTGTAAAAAGCTTCTCTTGTACAACTATTTCTCGTCTCCACTGTAGATAGTTTGCTCTTGGTAAAAATCTTCATCAAGTGTGAAAAGCTTTAGCTCTTCCAAATCAGATAGTGTGGATACACTGAATGTCATTTCCAGTGTAATTCTAGTTGTATTTTGTTATCCTCTATGGAATTGAACAAATTTTGAGTTGTGCCCCCCCCCCAAACCAAGAAAGGAAAACTACAGAATTATAAAAAACAAAAAAAGAACAAAAAGAACAAAAAGGAGAGAGATCAAAAAAATTGCTATAGAAGGGAGAACAAGACATGTAACCATAATTGTGTTGTTCCTACAATTGCTCAATCCTCATCAAGTTCACAAGGAAGCTCATCATCGAGTTCCCGGGTTTCTCTCCATGCAAGAGATGAAACCTCCACAATTCCTCGCCTGTGAGTTCAAACATGTTGTCTTTCTCCTTCTTTGGCTTGGTGGCAATGTTGAGGTTTTAACTTCTACTAAGTTGGTACCAACTTCATCCACCTGTGACATATTTGGCTGTATCTTATGGGATGGATGATGTAGAAGTCAAATGCTTTAAGCACATGTACTATGCATGTGGAATTTTTGATGACGTGGTACGTGCCTGCATTTCACAAATGATGAGCATGATTGGAGATGGTGAACAATTCTACAGCTAGAGTTTGGTGGAGGAATGGTCAACGATTCTGTTGCAACATAGTCATGAACATGTATGAGGAGGCCTACCAATAAGAGGTGTGGTTCACACTCCTTGATGCTATGTCACTAACATGCACAGCTACCAATCCGGACTCAAACCAATGTGATGAATATTATGATTAATATTCCTTGAAATATTACTTTAGGGATTTGCCTACAGAACCCGGAAGAGCATTGCAGCAAGCCTCAGGCTTGGTAGGATGGAGTAGGGTAGGGACAAAACCGGCTCCTAATTTTAAGTTGGAGGGGGCCCTATTTGATCAAGAGGGGGGGGCACTGAGGGAACTTAGGGCCGCATGCCCCAAATTTGGCAATTTTTTTCCAAAAAAACCCTACAAAGCCTCCAAAGTTAGAAGGCCAGAAAAATGGACCACCCAAGGGTCAGGCTTGGTGCAACGTTCAACTTGGGTAAATAGGGAGATCCATTACTTGAGGGGCAATAGAGTTTTCCTGAAACTAAAGGATCTTTCACCACAAATCTTAGGGTTTTATGTTAGTAATTGGGACCACATGCACATGGTGAGTTGGCTTGGGAAAGGTGTGGGGAACCATAGTGAACCTTTTGGAAACTTGGGGTGCTAGGGGGGAGCTTTAGCTTGCATGGGGTAGGACCCAAGAGCATTGAATGCTGTGCATCTCATTGGTGCATAAAAAGGGAGTATGAAATTTTTGGACGTCTATTCTCGTGCATAGAAAAGTTTCGTCCTGTCTAGCACCATATTCTTACTGGTTTTTGGCTTTCAGCTTCCGGGTGCACTTTCAGGAAAACGCAATCAGCTCATCTCACACCAGCTGTTGGTTTGTCCCAATATCAAGCTCACACGTATGTCCTACTTTCTAGGGAAAGTCCGAGATCCCATTGCTCTATATTACAATCCTCGAATGGGGAATGCCTGAGCAAAAGTGCTGCATGCCAAAAACATGATTGACTTACGACATACAGAGAAATTGGTCATGTGAGCCACATGACAAACTGAAAACCCTAGATCCATTAACTTTTAAGGCAAGGAAAGTAATATTGGTTGCAGGTTCTGGCACTGGACATGCATTATGCAGCACTATGGAGCATCCCAATACATTTGAATGAATCTTGCTATTTTACTATCTTAGATAAATGTGGCTTACCACACTCTTGCGGGGTTTCACACGCGGACCGTGGACCAAACCATGTTGAGAGGCCGTTTTCAGAGTTGGAAAAATATATTAAAATATATAATTTGCGGAGTGTCGGTCCTTGTAGTGTAAAAGCCCAAAGGATCGAGTTGGGAGGCTGAGACCCATGCCATTTGGAAAATTCCAAGTCATTTTCTACTTCTTAACCCCTAAATTTCCAAGAGTTCCCTTCGGATACTTCAGAAGGTTTGTGCATGTTCCTGTGGTGTCAATTTATAACAATTTTCTTTTAAATTTTTATTGAAGATGGAAATTACTAAAAGCTTTGTGTGAGTCCAATTTTTTTCCGAAATCCGACAGATAATGAAAAAGTAATAGGCTTTTGAAGTTCAAATGGGGAGAGTGGGCACGTCGGGCAACTCCAAAAACTTTTTCCAGGACACTCAAATGAATGTGAGATTTTCAATACTAGCGGATAATAATATTTCCTTTTATATTGTCAAAAATAATCTCTTGTCTTTAGTGAAAAACAACATATAAATCGAAGTCAAACATTTTCACACATTATCACGCATTGTTGGGCAAGGTACCAAAAAAACTTCTTCTTTTCCACATAAAAGTTAGAGATCTTATTTTTCACTTTTTATTTTTTCCACAACATTATGTGGTGTGAACCTTCACATTGACGGTTTGGATTCTCATTCTAAAACATATTAACTTCACAAAAAAATATAACGTGAATTGGCAATTTTTAAACCTCCACTTCTTGCACAATTTTTTTGAATATGCCACACCCCTCTTCTACCTCTAAAAATTAATGAACAAGGAACTAGTCTCATCCTCAACACGATGGAAATGTATTTAGACCTGTGTAGTGCAAAAATTTGACAACAAGTGAAGTCAAAGTCTGTTGGTCCACTAAACGCAGGAAAGAAAATGAACCCTTTTCTCTACTTCAAACACTACAATCTTTCAATCGGTGTGGTCAAAGTTTATGAAATTTTGTGAGTATTTTACTTGATAAGTCTTAATTGAGATCCTAAAGTTTAAAATAGATTTTTTTTTTTTACGTTTCTTCCTTACTCATTGCACTAAAACCAACAGTTTTGAAGTGCTTTTGGTGTGAAATTGTCAAAGAAATTTAAGGGTTAAGGGTCTTACTATTATGAAATTTTCCTCTCTCACATTCTCTAGCTATGGAGTCTACAAGGGACACATTTTTGGTAAACAAAATCAAGAAAATGGTCAAAATGCTCATTACGCAAAGAATTTCAGCGTAAATGCTGGCACATAAAAATTTAGGTAAAATCGTGTAAGTGAAAATTTGAATAAAAAAATTAGATAAGAATTTCATTGAAAAAAGTTGAGTAAAATTGGTTGGATAAAGAATTTTGGTAAAATATTTTTGGATAAAATAAGTTATTGTTTTAATCTAACGGTTGAGATTTTGTCAAATCTTAATATTTGAATGAAAAAATGTTGGCACCTTGGCAAGAGTTTGGACCAAAAGAGACTAGAAACCCAAACTTCTCTCGAGGGACCAAACTCTTGTCGCCAAAACCTGCAAAAAGTGCTGCCATGTAGGCATTTTAGAAGCCCTTGGCATCTCAACCCTTGGTCCATGTGTGAAAGCCGAGAGGCTGTATCACTCGGCCTCTCCACCCTTGGTCTACGTGCGAAACCCCCCGTACTCACCACATACAAAAATGGCATTGTTCATGGTGTTCTTGCATTTGCAAAATTTGCATACAAGATGCTATAAATAGCTTTATTACTTAGATGATAGTTGGATTCACATGAATACCAGATCTCAATATTTTGGTTGCAAGGGTATTTCAAGGGGGGACATAATAAAACCTGGACCCTATCTTATTTTTGGATGGAGGACCTATTTATACCAAATTGGGGCCTTCGAGAGTTATTTAGGACCACATGCCCCAAATTTTCTCTAAAAAAACCTTAAAAAATCCTTTGGACCTCCTAAAATGAGAGGGCCAAAAACTGAGAGGGTGCCATTGAGACGAGGGCCCACCTCTCCAAAACACCTCATGCAACCAAAATATTGAGATCCATGAATACATAGTAGATTAGTTGTTTTATTCTAGCAAGGTAGAAGATATTGTTTTTGTGTGGGTCTTATAGTGGTGTCCTATAAATGCTCTCGGATTTAAGAGCATCCACACCGTTTGGCCTGTTGGGTCAAACGGTGTTGAGGCCTTTGTTTTCTCTACACCGGCGACACAACCAATGCAAATTCATCCCCGGTCCCTACAAAAAAACCTGCCTATACAACAAAAGATGAGATTCACTTGGCTTGCTTTAGCTCAAACACCGAGAATGATACTAACTTTTACGTAAGGTGGTAAGTGGAGATGGCTTGCAGACTAGCAATTTCTTTTTTGAATCCCTACAGCATGAGCCGAGGCAGGACCTCATCGTATATGGTTGCAGTGTCGAGCCTGACCCGGCGATGAATATTTTAAGCAACCTTGGTGAGACCAATTCACCGGGCAAGGTCCTTGAGGAAACGTTGCAGATGTTCTAACACTTTGGTTCTTACTCCAATTACTTGGTTATGGCACAAAACATTACTAAATATGATAGCAAGTGATTGGTTAATAACATGACTACAAAAATGTAATATTTTTCTAACTATTATTGGGATCCACAAGGATTCATTTTAAGAATTTGTAAGAAAAGCATAATAAGTCATTTTTCAATGGGTTTGAGCTTCTCACAAAAAGTTCTTAGTGTGGGGTATTTTTATTCTATCATGGAGGTCATTATTACAAGTACATTGCATGGCTTAAAGTAATGGGAATAATATCTCTACCTTACCATTTAACTAGTTGAGGAATTAGAAGTTGAAAAAAATCATTGTTTTTTGGGAGTTGAAAAAAAATCCATTAGAAAGCAAGAGGGGTTGACCACATATGTCATCCCTTATTTTATGATCTTATGTTAGTAATTGCAACCACATGGGGAGTATGACTTTAGTTGGGAGAGGTGTGGGGGAACCACCAGCTAGCTCTTTCAGAACTTGGATTACTATGAGGGAGCTACAGGTTGTGTTAGACAGGATCTAAGAACATTAACCCTTTAACGTCGAGTTGACTATGGCGCGACCCTCATTTACGAGTGTGATAGATTCTGAAATGTATCAACTACTACACTGGTAGATTGATGGCGGCTCCATAGCCAACTTGCCGTTAACCCCTAAAGAACCACGACCTAATTCGCTCTAAAACCAGTCCAAAACTGCCACTGTCAAAAAGAGACATGAAAATCACAACTAAAAGTGAATTTTGGATTTTCAACCGTAAGATCTTAAAAAAGACTTCCATATAAACATGCCATCAAATTTTGGTTGCAATCCACCGCACGGATTGATAGATTTTAGTGTTTAAAGTCAAAACAATGGTTCATTTTCATCCCTGCGTTGAGTAGATCAGCTAACTTTGACTTCATTTTGTATCAAATTTTTGCATTGTACAAGGTCTAAATCTTTTACCATTGTCTTAAGCATGATGTTATTTCCCAACACACCAATTTTTAGAGGTATAAAAGGGGGGTCGCATATTCAAAACAAGTGTGCAAGGAGTGGAGGTTCAAAAATTGCCATTTCACGTTTTATTTTTGTGCGAACTACGTATGTATTCAAATGATAATCCAAACGGTCAATAAGAAGGTTTTCACCATATATTGTTGGTAAAAAAAAAAGTGAAAAATATGAAGATCTCTAGGTTTTATGTAGAAAAGATGAAGTTTTTTTCCCCCATTGCCCGACAATGTGTGAAAATGTTTGACTTGGAATAAAATGCCTTTTTACACTAAAGACGAGAATTTTATTTGAAAATTTATGAATAAGGAAATATTCTTTATGTGTGTGAAAAATCTCAATGTCAATAGAAACTTTTGTCAAAATTTTTGGAGGTGCCCAAAGTCTCACTTTTGGCTTTAAGTGGTACTAACTTTCAAACCACAAATCCAAAAAAAATAAAAATAAAATCTCCATGAAGCTCTTATCAGATCCTATCTTGAAAAAAAAATCATTAAAAAAGGATTTTTTTTCGAATTGTAGGTACATGCCCAAAATCCAAAATGACTCCGGGGGGACGTTTGGTCCTTTAGGGGTTAAAGGGTTAATTGGCATGCATTTCATTGGTCGAAAGAAGATAGTATGAAATTCTTCATGATCTGTGTTAAATAGAGAATCTAAAATCTCACCCTCCCTTTCTCTTCTGTTTCCTCTTTCAAAAGGATTTTCACAAAAACTCTGTTGTCATGATCCTTCAGCAGTTAACTTCACTGTTGGTATAACAGAAAATCACACAGTAACAATGATTTATGTGTAAAGTACTGTGGCATTAATAAATATCATTAACAGACATGCACATGGGTTACAGGAGAATTCAATTTTCCATATTTCGAAGCTCAAAAGCTAATCATGTTCACATGCAGACTCTCCTGAATCAGGTTTTTCAGTAACAGGAAGTGGGCTCTTCCCAAGACCATGCAATGAATTACATGTAAGTTGTTTCGTGTGAATGTGGAGTCAAACTTGCTTGCCTCGCTCCACTCCAAACCGCATTCCTGATGGTACATCCCCACATGAATTCTATGGGCACAAATTTAATGATGTTTCCTGTAGGGATATTAATTTTTTAGGAAGTACAAGAATGCACCCTTGACCCTTCTCTGTTAGTGCCATATACATATTAAACCCTGAAGGATCACAATATTGTTTGAAAAATGCACTTCAAAACCATTGTTTTTAGTGTCAACACAAAACATTCAAAAATAATTATGATATTTTTCTCTTCAAACCATAGGATATTGTTAAATGTTCTTAGAAGATAACATCAAATACCTTGTGATTTTGACTTTACAGATTGGATTAGAGGAAGTTCATTATGTCTTTTCATAGCACACTAAGTTGTTTCCTTGATGAAATGAAATTTTTTACTATCCAAATTTTTCTAATTCTCCACCATAACAACCCATACTATGCGAGATACTTGTTTAACAAATTTTGGATGTAGTTAAGGTTACTAGTATATTCAAAGCATTTTTGCAGTAAGAAGGGGTTCAAAATCAAACCAAAAACACATTTTTTCATCCAAACATTGTACGTAAGATTATTTTGTTTTCTTGAGGTAGGAGAAATAGAAAATAACCAACAAAAGCAACATTTATAAAACTTGTATCTTATAATGTGGAAGATGATTTTTTTACAATGCTTGGAAATGTTGGCTATTATTGGACTTAAATTTGTGCTTTGTAGATAGTTTTTTAGGAATAATTTTAAAATATACTCACTCTTAAAGTAAATTTTGTTGGTTACTTTTATAGGAAATCTCAAGTTAATGGAGAAGCTTAACCCTTTAAGGCGTATGAGGCCCTCAGAGGGTCATTATTGGTGTTCTAGATGTGGTAATTTTCCCATGTTTGATTGTTGTCGTTGTGGTCTTCAGAATGAATGTCAATCTCTGCAACAACTTTCCCACACATCTCCAATGGATGCAGGGATTGGCAAACTACTATGATTTATGTGAAGTCGGGTCGCGATGAAACATATCCTTTATATGGATGATATTCAAAATATACTATTTAGCTCATAGATTCTCCTAGGCCTTGCCGACCTAATTAGGCATTAAAGGGTTAATACAACCACCTTGACCGTACGGATTGAAAGATAATTATGGCCAAAATGAAACAAATTGTATCTCGTAAGTACATTTGGGCCTACAGAGATTAAGACACTCTCGACAAAGATGAATTGAGCGTATGATAACTTTATGAGCGTTTTTATATTCCTTGAAATACATTTAGTTATGTTATTCCCAAATAAACACTTGATTCATGCAAGTTTGAGGGCTTGCACAACTCTCACACACACTATAAAAGCATTACTAGAGCATGAGCCGACTTCATGACTACACTTTTCGTACCACCAAAGCTCCATATCTCACTCGGCTCAGTGCGTCACGCCATCCACGCCCCCAGTGTGAACGCACCACCGGCCCCGCGGTGTGAACACATCATCACAAAGAGCAACTACCCCGCAGAGAACCCTGCGGTGTGAACAGACCATCAGAAAGAGCACTACACATCCCCGCAGGATCACCAACGGCCCAGATCTCACATTCCGTCATCCGACGGCAGCGACACCGGCGGTCACTTCCCCACTGACTCCCCAAAGTCGGAGTCCAGACTTTTCCTCATCATTTGGAATCACTTCCACTGTCGACAATGTCTCCAGGTTTCCAGGCGTGCTGTCTACATCAACCCTTTTTTTTTTGTTTTTGTTTTCTTTCAGTGGGATAAAAAATTTCGCAATTTGGCTCTAGATCGACCCAAAAAAAAATAAGGGCTGGTCTACATCATCATAGAACCCAACCCAGAATAACCACCTCATCTACAAAACGAGTAGACTCTAGTCCACTTTCTGACGGGTTTAGGTACGCGTCCACGCGAATCAACTGTATCAGCCCGCGACGCATCTCCCTCTTCTCTAGACTTCACATGTCAGCATCTGCCACCTGCGTAGATTTCAGCAGAAGGTAGATGGGAAACTCCATTCTCTGCCAGATTTCAGCCCCCAGAACCGCCACTATCTACGATCCAACCCCAACGATTTAGGCGCCGTCAACGCGAAATGAGTGCTCATCACGAAAGCAGAGTAACTTACCACATCTTAGAAGTTGAATGCGATGAATGAAGCCGGCAATGAGGCTGAATCTGTTTAGTACAACTACTGTTGTAGGTGTTTTTGTGAAGAAGTTTCTCCAACCTGGGGGTCCCAGGAGAGCACCATTATTCAGTCCCTCCTGTGGACTTTCTCACCCTCCCTGTTGACCGGCAAATTGTCGTCTTGCGAATGCAGCGTTGAAGTGGAGCCCCAATTCAAGCTGCATTTTAGTAAACTGAATCCGGCGAACTCAACACTCTGTTATCACGTTGAAAGGTCGAGTTCAGGTCGTCGGAAACACTGTTGAGTGCGTGTGGCCGGGTTAGTCATGTTGGTTTTTCTTGCTATCACTTCTGTGTGAGTGCGTTCTCTGCACGTGATGGGAAGTGGGTTCTCGCGACGTGCGGGTGATCATGGTCGTTTGTGAGCGAAGCTTGCTTTTTGTAAAGTCGCAGTTGGGACGAAGAATCGGAGCGTTTGGAACCAAGTATTGTGCGGATTTGATAGTCACGTCTGGTGCTGTGGAAATCATCGAGTTTGAAACGTTCTTTGGAGGCGGAGGAGCAAGGTTCAAAGTGGAGGGGAAGTCGAGGTTAACTCGCACACAACCGGAGTGACGGCAAGGGAGGGTGACGATTAGTTTTACTAGGGTAGTTTGATCGGGTGGGATTTTGGGCAGGGATTGTTTAGAGCATTGGATGTTTGGGCCGGAGAGGATAGTACTCGGAGTTCGTCGACTTGAACCATCATGGGTGGGATTGGGGTGTCGCCCTTGAAGCGACCGCCCATGGCGACGTCCCTGTTTCTTCACCTGATTCTTCTGACAGCTTTGGTCGCCGCGTCGTGCGGGGAGGCCGCGCGCATGTTAGTGTCGGCGGGGCCTGTGAAGATGGGCGTGGCTATCAGCAACCGGAGAGAGCTCGCAGGAGACAATGCCACAGTGAGTACTTCCAATGATCTTGTCATGTTTCCACCTACATTGCGCGTGAATTTTCCTTGAATCAGAGAACCCTAGAACAGAGCTTGAAGCTGGTTGTCGCAGATCTTTGGACACTCCAAAATCATTTCTTAGCGTTCATGAGCCTTTGTGTGGACTGGTGTACTCTTTCTAAACCTGAATATGTAGTGTATTTTGAAACTAGAAATCTTGTCAAAGTATATGACCATGGTCTCTCTTTTTGGTCCTCTCAACCAATCAGCCACTGGAGTTGAGACATTTAGTAACAGGTTTTGTGAAACAAGCTCTCCTTTCGGTAGCCACGATCCTGTTAGTTGATTGAGAGTCGCGTTGATTAAGGAGAATAAAGCACAAATTAGTTGAGTGGTTTCGGTAGCAAGTCTGTTTCTCAATTTGACGTGGTCGTTTCCAGAGTGAAAGAGATGGAACCCAATGAACAAATAACAATCCAGGTATTATCGGTGAACAAATAACAACCTGAACGCTCCTTTTGGTATCCACACTCACTTAAGACCTGCCTGTGTGGATTCCGTGGCAAGATTGTTTGGCAAACTCGAATCGAATTGTCGTTTCGAGCCTTCAACCAATGTTTGATGTACCGCATTTTCCTTTTCCAGGCACTTATCGCGACTACGAATTTATCCGAGGACGCGGAGGTGCTGCTGCTGCTGAAGGCGGCGCTCACCTCGGACCCCTACAACGTGACGCGCTACTGGAAGCCCATCGGGAGGCGGCAGCTGATTAACCCGTGCCGGCCCTGGAAGGGCATCACCTGCACCCGGCGGCGCGTCACTGCCATCAACCTCTTCAACCAGAGCCTCGGCGGTGCGCTCTCTCCCGCGCTGGGGCGCCTCTCCGCGCTCCGCACGCTTAACCTCTCTCAAAACCGCTTCACAGGTCCCATCCCCGAACTCACGTTCGCTTCCTCGTTACAAGTCCTGGATCTCGGGAACAACCTCTTCAACGGCGCTTTGCCTTCGTCGCTTGGAAACCTAACCAATCTCACTTCACTAGTGGTTGCTAACAACGGGCTCACTGGCGCGATTCCAGCGACGGTATCCAATCTGCAACAGCTGCGAGAGTTGAATGTATCAGGAAATGAGCTCTCCGGCGCGTTTCCTGCGGCGGTGGGATCTCTCCTTCATCTGGAGACGTTGGATTTCAGCGGTAACAACGTGAGCGGGGCGATTCCGGTTGGGATTGGTAGCATGGTGAACTTGACAGTCTTTGATGCGCGGCGCAACGCGCTCAGTGGGGGCTTGCCGGCTGCGTTGGGGAGCTGCGTGGCATTGACGCGCCTGGATGTGTCTGAGAATGCGCAGCTCGCTGGGAGCGTTCCTGCCGCGCTTGGGAATTTGACGCGCTTGGAGAGTTTGCGGATGCGGCGGTGTGGCCTCTCCGGGGCGATTCCACGAGCGCTCACGGGGTGCGTCGCGCTCCGGGAGGTCGATCTGAGCGAGAACGCGCTCCAGGGCGAAGTTCCGTTCCAGGGGTTGAAGAATCTGACGGTGATGCGCTTGGGGAGTAATCTCCTGGAGGGCGAGTTTGTGAGCCGGTTGCCCACGTTCACGAGGTTGGAGGATCTGGACGTGATGAACAACCGCTTGAATGGGAGCATCCCCGACGGAATCGGCAGCGTGCCGTTGCAGGTGGGGCTCCTGCTCGGCAGCAACCGCTTGAGCGGCGTCATTCCGAGCGCGCTGGGCGAATTGGCGCTCGTGAAGCGGATCGATCTCTCGGAGAATCAGCTCTCAGGCGGAATCCCGGCCGCCATCCAGAACTGCATCAGCCTCACGGAGCTTCATCTCGCAAGCAACGCTCTGACGGGCGGATTCGCCGTCGCGGCTGGGACGCTCCCTGCGCTGACGGCGCTCAACATCTCTCACAACTTCCTCAACGGAACGCTCCCGACGCTCAACCACCTGACCAACCTGAAACTCTTCGATGGGAGCTTCAACGGATTCTCGGGTGGAATCCCCGCCGCGTTCGTCGACTTCCCGTCGCTCCAGTCGCTCAACGTCTCCTCCAACAGCCTCGTAGGCGAGGTGCCGCCCTTCACCCCACACGACAACGTCACAGCGCGGAGCTTCCTCAACAACACGGGCTTGTGCGGCGCGTCTCTGGGCATCGAGTGCGGCAGTGGAAATAATAAATTATCAACGAGCACAATCATATACATCGCGGCTGGAAGCGCCGGTGGTATCCTCTTACTGGTTGCACTGATTCTCTTCCTGGTCAGGTCCCGCAAAGGATGGACTCGCAAGGGCAGCAAGCACTCGGCGCAGGTCTCAGCCGAGCTGCAGCTGAAGCTCACTCCGGAGGAAGTCGCAGCGGCGACCGACGGATTTAACGCGTCCGGTTACATTGGCGAGGGA
The DNA here is from genome assembly GCA_963971425.1 of Bryoerythrophyllum caledonicum. Lineage (NCBI taxonomy): Eukaryota > Viridiplantae > Streptophyta > Bryopsida > Pottiales > Pottiaceae > Bryoerythrophyllum > Bryoerythrophyllum caledonicum. Next base: position 2,366,785 of record OZ020519.1, on the reverse strand, counting down.
AAGATGAGCACAGTTCACCGCGGCGTGCTTCCCGATCAAAGAGTCGTCGCAGTGAAGAGGCTCACGATCGACTCTGCAGATCACGCGGCTTTGGATGCGGAGCTGGAGGCGTTGGGGTACATCCGGCACAAGAGCTTGGTGAAGGTTTTGGGCTACTGTCCAAGCGGTCAATCCAAGGCGCTTGTGCTGGAGTACATGCCGCATGGCAGCTTGGCGGGGCTGCTGCACTCACCTCAGAACGAGGAGGTGAACCGCGCCTTCGACTGGACGATCCGGTTCACGATCGCGGTGGAGGTGGCGGAAGGGTTGAAGCATTTGCACGCGGAGTGCCGGCACCCGGTCGTGCATGGCGACTTGAAACCGAGCAACATTCTCTTCAACGCGAGCATGGAGGCGCGAGTGGCGGATTTCGGAATCCGGAAGATTTTGGCTGAGCAGGGAGTCGCGCCGACGGATGCCTCTCCTTACACCGCTGCCCATGGTTACACCCCTGCAGGTAACATCATGATTGTACGAAGAGGCTGTGTTTGTAACAATGGAGGTTTTCACTCCCATTGTGTTTGAAAGGTTCTCACTCGGATTGGCACAAATGGTGTTTAGATTTGCTTCGAATTTGCACTCCCATTGACACTCAAAAGTGCCAATGGGACTGAGAACCGGAACATAGTGTTCAAGTGAGCTTCAATCTCGGTAACTGATTTTTCCCGGTGCTTTTCAGAGGTTGCATCTTCCGGAGTCCCAACCATGAAGGGCGACGTGTACAGCTTTGGCATCCTCCTGCTGTCGATGCTCACCGGCAAGGACCCCACGCGCCTGGACCCTCCCCAGACGCTGCCGCAGTGGGTGCGCGCGACCGTGGCGAACTCCAAGGCGCTCCAGCACGTGCTCGACCCCGTGCTGATGCAGGACCTGGCCGCCCACCAGCAGCGGATGGCCATGGTGCTGGGCGTGGCGCTCCTGTGCACGCGGAGCGAGCCGCAGGACCGGCCACACATGAGCGATGTGCACAAGATGCTGGTGCACATTAGGAGCAAGTCGGATGCGGATCAGTCTGGCAGGAGGAAGATAAGCAGGAGGAGGAGCGCGCGCGAGGTGCAGCTGCCGCCGTTGCCGCATACGCCGTCACTGTCGGACTGGACTCCTTCACCAAGCCAAGTGTAAATACTAATCAAGCAGGATCAGATTTTTAGAAACGAGGACAAGCAACTTCTTCGTTCTAGATCTGAGCTCCAGCAGGTGAGATAAAAGATTCAGCTTTGTATTCGGACTCATGGTTATGTTCGTTCTCTACTCATGTGATAAACCTAGCATGCCCCTTCGTATCAACACATTAGAAAACGTTGGGAATTCAGAAATGACATCAAAGACCTTGAACTGCACTTAGAATGTGCATCCAGGAAGGTTTGCAGAAAAGTGCCAATGGTGCCGAATTTTTTTTATTTGGGTAATGTATGTCCTGAAAACTTGTTTTGAGTACAATGTGTGCTAAACGTCTTCTTGTGCCTTTTTCAGGTGACGAGACGATTGGATATGACGACTTCTTTTGCCTCTTGAACAGCAGGATGGGGACGTCATTGTATTAATCTTTAGGACATTCTCTTGACGAGGTACCATCTATGAACTTTGAGCATTCAAGTTCATGCTTGGAGTTGACATTCAAGTGCTCTTTTGTTGTCGGGGCGATTCGTGCCTTCTTGCACTCATGTATCAGTGTAACAATGAGATTGGCGGTGTAGTGTACACATTCTTTGTGTAGAGAGGCCCATGTGCTGACTCGGCAGCGATCTGAGGTCAAAATTGTAATTTTTATTATCACCGTGTCATTTATCAAGATGGTTCATTTCAGTTAAATTAACACACACAATTCTTATCTTCCCTGACTCTTGCTCATCTTGCATTGACCTCAATCGTCATTGCTTCCACGACTCTTCTGTTTACTTACAATCTTTAGTTTTTTAAGCTGCCTTTCTGGTTGAACATATTCAAGCTGTCCACATACCGCCTGGCCTCAAGTTCCGACGGTTTGGGAGACAGAAAATTGCCGCCAGCGAACGGGTCGTTGAACGAGATGTTTCGATGGGAGGCCGCGGAGCCCATAGCAGTCCTGGAATGGTTCCCAGGCCCGGAACCGGCCCCAGATCTGTAGTAGACGATCTCGCCGCCCCAGTGCACGCGCGGGGCGCCCCGCAGCCGGAGCCGGCCCGCCACGAAGACGGACACGGGCCAGTACTCCACGGGGTCGTCATCGAGCAGCAGCCACCACGCCATGAAGCTCCGGTCCAGGATCACCTCCACGGCTACCTCCGGCGGCGGGTCGTCGTCGTGCGCCGGCATGCTCCACCTTCCCATAAATAAAAGCAAAATGTAAAGGTAACCTTTCATCAATGAGCAAATGATATATCTCTATCACATCGACGATCACGGTGGGACTCGAACCCACAATCTCCCGCTCCGGAGGCGAGCGCCTTATCCATTAGGCCACGCGACCTAGTTGCTCCAATCTCGCGGAGAATGCCACTTATAGTTTCTCGGTAGCCTTCACTCGCCGAAGCATAACCTCTCAAGTTTTGACGGTTTGTTGTGCAGCGTCAACTGTTCCGCAGCGCAACCTCGATCGATCCATCTCTCAAACCCGCAACTGCATCGATGAGAGAATCATAACAAGTAGGTCTACGGAGTTTGTGCGGAAAGAGCTGCTTCACCGATGGCGGCTTCCACGAAAATCTTCATCGTGTAAGCTTCTTCCGAACGTGTCAGGCATCACTGGATTGTTGAAAACACGCTTTACCAACGATGACAGATTGTGGATGGTTTGTGTTCAGATATTATTCAATGTATGGTCACACGGAGAAGATGGCGGAGGAGATCAAAAGGGGAGCAATGTCCGTTGAGGGGGTGGAGGTCTCTCTTTTCCAGGTGAAATGTCCTCATGACAGAAAGGAGGATGATGAAGGAGATGTATGTCCATGCCCCTCATGGCGCTCTGTTTTGAAAAATCTGCAAAAGTGGTAACCTACTCCACATATTTGCATTTTTTTGAGTTCATGTGAAGGAAGGCCCTTAATTGATTGATTTTAGGTGGAAAGCAGAAGATTGTGCGGATCAATCCTTTACTGTTAGTGGACCTGTCACTTCTCAGTCAAAATGTGTCGCTTTTCATTGTGGGAAAGGTTGACTTTTTGTGATCAACTTCATTCACCCTCGTCTAAATAGGAAACATAAATTTCAATATCACTGAGTGCTCAATTAACCCCTAAATGAAAAAAGTCCCGAGGTTGCAATATACATTTGTAATTCTTGAAATTTTGTACAAAGATGCAAGAAGACAAGAGGTACATGGGAGCATAATTTTTTATTTCCATTGGACTTTAAGAAAAAAAGTTATACCACTTTAAAGAAAAATCTGTTGAGTGCGGGTACGTCAGGCAACTCCAATTTTTTTGCTAAGACACTCTAGTAAATTTGATATTTTCAATATTAGCAAGTAATATTATTTCCTTTCATATTGTTTAAAAATATTTTTTGTCTTTAGTAAAAAAATGCATTTTATTCCATGTCAAAGACTTTCACACATTGCGGCACATTGTTGGGCAAGGAACCAAAAAAACTTCTTCTTTTCCACACAAAACTTTGAGATCTTCATATTTTTTACTTTTTCATTTTTCTATGAGAAGAAATGGTGTAAACCTTCCTATTGACAGTTTGGATTATCATTCTGAATATATTTTGTTCCCAGAAAAATTAAAACGTGACTTGGTTTTTTATGAACGTCCACTCCTTGCACAATTTTTTTGAATATGCTACACTTGTTCTAAACCTCTAAAAAATGGTGTACAAAGAGTTAATAACAGAATCAACAATATGATATAAAATTTGGACCTTGTGTAGTGCAAAATTTTGACATAAAGTGAAGTCAAAGTTTACTGATCCACTCAACGCAAGGATGAAAATGAACCATTTGTTCTCCTTCAAACACAATAATCTTTCAATCTATGTAGTCAAATTTGATGAAATTTTGTAAGTATGTTACATATTAGGTGTTAAATGAGATCCTACGGTTAAAACTAGAACTAAATGTTTTTCTTTCCTTCCTTACTCATTGCACTAAGATCAACAGTTTTGAAGTGTTTTTGGTGTGAACTTGTCAAGGAAATTTAGGGGTTAAGTTGCCATTCATGTTTTACCACAAAAAAGTGGAGTACAGTCTTCCCTCTGATATGGAATCCTCCGGTATGGAATAACCTCTGCTACGGAATGGAATATTGTCTCCACCGATCCCGTTCTATGGCCGCTATGGAATATGGAATACGGAATACCCAAAATGCTCCATATTCCATATCAGAGGGAGATTTTCAAGCCATGGTCAGACATAAATTTGAGAATCAATCTGTATTGATCAAAGAGTGGTGTGAAAGGTTGAACTAAAGGGAATTTATCTACTGGAGCCAAGAACCTTGGTTTTTTGCTAGAAAAAACCTGACAGCAGTTGGCCTACCTTGGAACACGTATCCAACAAATTTGGAAAGGTTGGGACCGTGTTGGGCTTTGAGGCAGAGAAGATGTTGGTGTTCTGGAAGGAGGCTGGGTGGGTTCTTTCCTTGGTTTTGGGAAGTTTTTGGTTTGGGGGATGGAGGGGAGGGTGGGGTTGGGTTGATTGAATGTCTAGTGGTTACGTGTTTTTTATTATTAAATTAATTGATTTATTCCGATATGGAATACCCTCTGCTATGGAATGGGTTTGGGCCTCCACCGAGGGCATTCCGTATCAGAGGGAAGACTGTAGGTACGATTTTGGGGAAGTCACTCCTCTTACATGCTAGCATACTTGTGCAACATAAAAAAGATTTTTTTTTCTTTGGGGGGGGGCTATATTTTTGAAGCATGTCCTTACTGATATCACCTTTTGAGTTTAAATTCAACCCTTTATCACACTATAAGTGTATTATTGACCAATAATAAAATAGACCCTAAAATTGATCTCTCTATGATTTCTCATTTTTTAATGATGACTTCCGTGGAGTAGGTTGCAGAGACTTTATCAGAAGAGGTTTTGGAGAAGATGCATGCCCCGGCAAAGAACCCCAACATCCCAATTATTCACGCGCAACAGTTAACAGAAGCTGATGGGTTTCTATTTGGATTTCCGGGGCGCTTTGGCATGATGGCTGCACAATTCAAAACATTCTTTGACTCAACCGGGGGATTGTGGAGGACCCAAGCATTGGCAGGAAAACCAGCTGGGCTATTTCTGTCCACTGGCACTCAAGGAGGGGGCCAAGAAACAATGGCGTAAACATCACTCACTTACATTTCACCATGACATTAATATGTAATAAATAAATAAATAAATAAATAAATCTTCTCTCTTACTGTTTGCAGCCAACTTCCTTTACAAGAGCATTTGTTACAACACTAAGTTCCCTCCACAAACAATCAGCTCCCTCTATGAATAGGGTTATTGTAACAAATGTTGTTTAAATAAAATATGGTTGTTGTAGAGGGAGTTGATTGTACATTAAATCCACTTCTTTGTAAGGGGCGTGGGACCTAAAGACTTCACCATCAAATGTTTTCATTTAGCAATCAACTTTGAACCAATCCAAAGTTTTTTGACCTACCTTAATATCACAATTTGGACAACATGCATTGATTTCTAGGGATTTGGAATATTGTAGAGGGTGACCAAAAAAGAAAAAGAAAGAAGAAAATAAAGTTAGAGTGTACATTTGATAGAGACCTCATGTTTCTACAAATGAAATACCTCAATTACTGATCATATTTTATAAAGAAAAATTTGTCAAAACAAACAATTTGGGTTTGAAGATGGAACTTCACACACCTAATGCACATGTTGGGTTTGGTAAGAAATTAATAAAATTGAACATACACATGGATCATGTTGAGATAAAAATTATCTACTTGAGGACAGATCCACCATTTTTGAAGTGATACCAATCAATGTGTTTGCCTTGGGGAAGTCACTCCTCCTACATTTCTAGCATACATTTCGATAACTAGGTATTTGCTAAAGGCTATGGTATAATTAATTATTTGAAGCAGGTTCTTAGAAATATTCCCATAGAGATTGAACACAAGTCTTTATTATTTATAAATATATTTTGACAAATAAATGAGGGTACAAATAAACAGATAATAATCTTTAGCTCCAAAGAATAAAAGACCTTGTATTTTATATCTCAGTATTTTCTACATTTTTGTCATTGACTTCCCGAGATATTTGAGCATCTCTTTGATGGTCATGCCAAGAACTTGAATAAATCATGACATTTGGGTTGAATTTGGGCAGATTGACGGCCATAACGCAGTTGACGCACCATGGAATGATATTTGTGCCTACGGGGTACACGGGAGGCCCCGGGATGTTTGAGTTGAATGAGCCCAAGGGCGGCTCACCATATGGCTCCGGCACATTTGCAGGTGATGGTAGCCGTCAACCCTCTAAGCTGGAATTGGAGCAAGCCTTCCACCAAGGCAAGTACACCGCAAGTGTTGTCAAGAAACTCAAGCTTAGCTAACCTCACTAATATAAGGACAAGTAAAAGTAATCACATAATTTGAAAGTTTTCAATCACTCAGACTGTTGAAAGATTTTTTTAATATAAACTTAACTTTTTAAATTTTATGTAAATTGCGCCTAACATGATCATGTTGTACATAATGTTTATCGTTTATCAGTTATGTACACATTCTATTTTTAGTACTTCCATATATAATACATGTGATCCTTTTTAAGTTAAAGTTAGAAATTCATTGCCCGTAGTGCAAAAATTTGCCATAGAAGGTTTTGTTGAAGGAGTTTAGTATGACCTCAAGAAGAGTTTATGTCTCACTTCAAAGGCTAATATCTTTCAATCCGTGCGGTCAAACTGAACAAACCTTTTAGCACACACATTTGAACAATCCTAGTACAAGCTTCTATGGTTAAATATGTAAAAACTATGTTTATTTGCATTTTATAATGAATGCATTGAAACTAGTAGTTTTCAGTGAGTTGGGTGCACATGTATCAGACTGGTCTATAAGCATACGCACATGTGTGCGGATGAGCCTTCGTTGGGGCCCCAACGATTGATGGTGGGCCCCATTAATCAAAAGGCAAATTTGGATAAATTTTTAATATGCAAATTGATTTCCAGGTGCAAACGCATCGGGAACTCTTTGGGACCGTGGGGGACACGTTGGAAACGCAAAGGACGCATGGGGAACAGGGTGGGGAACTTTGAGGAACAACATGGAAACTCATTGGGAACGCGCTAGGAACGTTGTGGTAATAATATGGTTAAAAAGGTAAATCAGAAAAGGGTAACCATATGGTTTGATTTGAACCACATTGGATTTTACCATGGAACTAGTGTGGGCATGAAGAGCCCAACCCGGACTTTCAGGGACCATATCTGGGAGATGAAGCCGCATATGGTCCTCATGTGCGTCTGCTTTATAACCCTCTTCAAAGAAACATTGAAGACTCCTACGAATTCTACTACCACGTATTAGCAGCAGAGCAGTCCACTAATCTCATGACGATCACCGGTGCATTGAGAGCTAAAATGCGGATATATTCCATGCAGATACTAGAACAATAACTGATCTTCTACTTATATAATAGGCGTCAATGTCTGTCCGTCCGCGGCTCCCGGTCACATGACCTTTGGAATTGCCATTTGAATCAAATGTGCCTTTTGAATTGAATGTGAACTTTGAAAGAATCCTCCATATGTGCCCTTTGGAGGAATCATTTATAGTGCCCATTGGAGGAAACCTTTATAGTGCCCTTTTATTCAAATTTGGCTTATTGAGTTTTGAAATTGTATTATGTATCAAAAATAGAAAAATAAAACCATAATTTTCAACATATTGAAACTACACAATGTACTACCTCGGGTACATAAAATAAATGATAGTTATCTAAAGACAATAACACATATATAAAATAAATAATGGGTATTTAAAGTGAATAGTGGGTATATATAGTACATAATGCATATATAATGGGTAAATTTTATTTATGCATTTACATATGTTTATTTAACTTGGGATTGCCCCAGTCAGTTGATGACAACGGGGAATGGACTTGATTCGATTTAGATTCGATTTGAGCTTATAAGTTTTAAAATACAAAACATGCAAATGTAACTTTAACACACCACCCTCCGCTCTCCCCGTCGGGATGACGGGTACCAACCCTAGTGATAGAATAATATACGAACTCATGTTCACCATTGCAAATACAGATAATCCACACATTGAATTCCACTCACATAGACATAATGTTTGCTCTGATGGCAATGCACCTAGAATTAGATGATAAAAATAAAAAGCAGTACATGATGCTCCTACCAATCAACAGCCTACCTCAGTTTTCTTTTCGATCACTACCTGAAGAACTTCAAAAGAAGCAAATTTGTAACTCCATGACATGAGCTTAACTAAACCAAACAAAAGTGACTGTTCTACTAATGTATTGAGCTCCCTGTAAGTGACACTTCGCTCCGATCGAAAGGCTCACGGTCCTGGTCTCGGGCATGTCGTCCCATCACAGCGAAACCTTCCATGACACGGCTCAAAGAAGACCACCAACGCTCTTCGGTTGCTTGGCGCTGCATTAGTGTCTCCCTAATACTTGCATCGTGCTGACCAGTCAAGACCTGATACATCGACAAGCAGATCGGCGTCAACAGAGCTCTGCCAGGAAATGATTAAAATTGCAAGACACAGCGCTTCAAGTCTGTTTAGATAAACATAGACACTTGCTTCACGTATCCAAACGATCCCATGTTGTGGAGTTCATCTTATTCTTTCTACTGGTATTCAGTTCGGCTCCGTCCTAACAGTTACAAGCAGTTCGTTTGAGGTTTATTAATGGCCTATGAGGAGCTCAAACCATCACAAAGTGTCTCTACAATCCATTCATGATGTTGATAGAAGTTGCATTATCATGAGGATTGTAGCTCGAAGTCATAGAGATGTTGCAGTGGATAGACAAGGCTGAAATACCTGGTGCAGAGTCATGGTAGCATCTCGGGTGAATTCCAGAATCGTCTTTTCGCCATCGTTGTCACAGACGGAGGTCAGGTCGTCTTTGGAGCTTGTGAGGCCCATAGCGAGAGCCCATTGAGCAGCTCGTGCCCATCGCGAAGTAGCCTCCCACTTCAACTTCTGAGCAGTAGCGTTCTTCTCAATTTCCGCGCTCCTGTCCACGTCTCCCATTGCTATTCTTTGCAAGTACCTCGCATTCGCAGGTCCAGTGCTCCGAACCATACCTGGTGCAAGGAAGTAAAAAATATTCAGCACAAATTCCCAACCGGAGATCTCAAAGAACAACACAAGCTCCATGAACAATGTCACGCACCTGCAAACATGCTGTCTTCCTTCGTTACAAGGTTCCGAGGAGTGTCCATCTCCACCACGCGTCCAGCATCCAGGACCAAAATCCGGTCACTGTCGATGATGGTGTTCAGTCGGTGGGCAATGATGAGCATGGTGCATGATTTGAACTCCTCGCGAATAGTCTTCTGGATGAGAGCATCAGTGCCGACATCAACCGCGGCAGTGGCTTCATCGAGGACCAATATCTTGGATCTCCGGAGAAGTGCTCGTGCAAGACTTAGCAGCTGCCTCTGTCCGACGCTGTAATTCTCTCCTCCTTCCGACACCTCAGCTTCGAGGCCAAGAGTGTTCCTCCGGACCACGTCCTTCAGGTGAGCTCTCTCCAGAGACTCCCACAGATCAGCGTCCGAGTGTTCACTGAAGGGATCCAAATTGAAGCGGATTGTACCAGAGAAGAGAACAGGCGTCTGGGGAATGATTCCAAGGTTCTTGCGCAAATCCGCCAGGCCGAGAGTGTGAATGTCGATGCCGTCAATCAGGATCTGCCCGCTATCAGCTTCAACTACACGGAAGAGTGTGTTGAACACGCTGGATTTTCCAGCCCCAGTTCGTCCAACCACTCCAACCTTCTCCATCGGGCGAATCTCCACTGACACGCCGTGCAAGACTGGAGGAAGATGGGGGCGGTACCTCATGACCACATTCTTGAACTCCACTTTGCCAGCGGATGGCCATCCCGGCGGTGGCCTGTGGTCGTCAATCACCAGCGGCGCTTCCTGCTCAAGGTCGATGTAGTTCCCAACTCTTTCCACTGCATTGAAGCTGTTCTCGGCCAAGCTTGCCAGTCTCAGAACCGCAGTCATCAGATTGGTGATGTTCAATGCGTACGACAGAAGGAGACCCATTTGAGGAGCAAACGCAGCCGGATCCCTCGCCCTCGCACTCCCAAACACTGCCAAGGTTCCTGTCATCCATATCATGAGGCCTCCCAGAAACTCCAACCTCACACCGAGCCACCGGTTAGAGCTCATTGTGACCACCGTGAATCTGGCGTTGGTGTCCGTCGCCTGGCCATTCATGTTCGCCATGCGGTCATACGCTTTGTAAGCCCTGATCGTTGCGAGACCATTCAATGCCTCTCCGAACTGAGCATACATTGGCGACCGGGTGATGGAGTCCATGCGCTTCACTTCACGTGCTGTGGCTTGGAAATAGAGATATGACGAGTAGAAGGCCAACAGCAATGGTAGTATCGCCCACAGAGAGATGGTATTCACGTACCCGATGAGTAAAAACGTCGAGACTAGTTGGAACCAATAAGTCAGGAACATACTTGCAAACATAGCCACGCTTCTGTCGATGTCTCCTGTGTCTTTCGCAAACCGGTTGATTATTCGACCCACGGGATTGGAATGGAAGAAAGACATCGGTGCCCGAAGCATGGAACCTAACATGCCATTGTGCAAGTATTGTGCCGCCGAAAGACTAGATAGAACCAGCCAGAAGGAATTCCCTAAAGTCACACAAATCTGGACAGAACCAACCACCGAGTAAGGCATCCATATGAACCCACCTACTTCAAACAGAACAAATTCAGAAGTTCATCTCTACTGTTGGTCAATTAAGTGGTTGAAATCTGAAGGAATACAAACGAGGCCCACGTACCTGGGCAAAGGAGAGACCAGTGTAAACGTCAAGGTAGAACACGGGGCCATGAGTTTTCGGCGTTGTGCTATCTGTCCAAATAGACAGCCAACCACTTGTGGAAAGACGGATGGCTTCAGTCACTATGTAGCAAAAAAAGAGCACGCCCACCACGAACGCACCCCCCATCGCCGTTTTGTAGCGTGCCAGGACCTTCCATGAGATGACCCCTGTTTCACGCTCCTCCGTTTTGATCAGGGAAGCCCCGGCACGTTTCTTTGAGCTGGATCGACGCTTCAATGCTGGACCTTCTTGCGCCTTAGCCTTGCCGTTCACTGCTATACCGACACAGTCAGAAAGATGGACAGGAGTCACAAGAGATGGAGTCCAATTGGTTAGTCATACATATTGTTTCCTGTTCCCATTGTGGACGACACAAAACAAGACCACTAGGCACTGTTGTAACTCTACAACATAAAAAGCCTGTTACCTGCTTCGCTGAACTCATCTTCATCTTCCTCATCATCGACCGCATCTTCTATGCTTCCTGCTTTCGTCATGAGCTGCTGAAAGAGAGGGCCGTTCGCCATCAAATCCTCATACGATCCTTGCTCCTTGATTTCACCGCGGTGAACCAATACAATTTTATCCACACGCGACAAGAAATGTAGCTGGTTGGTGACCAGCACCCGGGTCTTGTTCCGGAGCTCATCCTTGAGGCATGTGTCAAAAACTTGCCTTGCAACGTGGGCATCCAGGGCACTCAGTGGATCATCGAAGAGGTAGACATCCGCGTCAGCATAAACCGCTCTCGCAATAGAAACTCGTTGCTTCTGCCCACCGCTGATGTTAACTCCCCTTTCACCAATTTCTGTATAGTCCCCTCCTGGCATCAGCGACAGGTCGCGCTCAAGACCCGCCACGCGGATGGCTCGTTTGTATTTATCGGCGTCGTAAGCAAGCCCAAACAGGATGTTGTCCCTCACTGTTGCATTGAATATCCATGACACTTGAGGCACATATGCAACTTTACCACGAATGACAGAGGTCCCAGCCCTGGTCGCCATCTCGCCTAGAACTGCAGACAATAGAGAAGTTTTGCCTTCTCCAGTGCTTCCCACAATCGCAACCAAACTGCCCACTTCAACCTCAAAGTTGATGTTCGACAGAGTCAAATTCTCGTTGCTAGCGTCCCATGCAAAGGTCCCATCCTTGACTGAAATCGCTGGAAGGCCAGCCTCGAGCGGCGGATTCAGAGACAAGACTCGTTCGTCCGCTAGGAGAAGCTCCTGTAGACGCTTCAAGGAAACGTTTGCGTTAACAGCGGCCGTCACAACCGTCGGGAACACGAAAAGTGTGTACCGCAGTAATTCAAAGAGGTACAAAGAAGTGAAGGCCTTTGCCGGAGTGAGAACTCCACCGAAATAGGTGTAGAAACCAAAACTAACAACGGTGACGAGAATGGGCACACTGTTCAGACAGAAAGTGTTCACAGCTTGGAGGAGCTGAGCCTTCCTGAACCAGCTGATTTCATCGTCGCGAATGTTGAGCACCTTCGCCCGGAAACTGTTCTCCCATGCGTAACACTTCACAATGTCCATGGCAGAGAGGATCTCATTCATCAGCCCAATCCGCTTATCGGTCCTCTGTAAACCTTCCATTGACAGGGTTTGCATCCTATTCACGATAAACGTTTGCAGGAGAATTATGACAAGAAGAACGAGGGAGCCGAAGATGGATGCCACTCCAAGCTATCAACCACAACATGAGAAACAACGTCAATTCCTCTTGTACGGATCGAAAAGAAAATGACCCTGTCCAGACAGTGAGCAGAAACTCCAGCATGAACACTGATCATACCTGTCGATATAGAAGCGTAAGCGCAATGATAATTCGTAACGGAGAAGACCAGAGAGAATGCAGCTGCTGGCTGGTCTGCTGGAGCGCCTCAGCATCAGTCGTCATCAGGTTTGTGATTTTCCCTGCGGTGAACCCCTTCCTACTTGCTTGTGTCAAACGCAACGACTTCCGAAACACAGCCGCAATCAAAGTCGACCTGGTATGCATGCCAACGCGCATCACGTTCTGAAAGTACTGCCCTTCGCAAATAACACCGAGCAAGACTCCGACGAAGATCGACGCTGCATACACGTATCCATGCCACACAGGCTCCCGGTTTTGCATAGACTCCAGCAGCAGGCTGAGGAAGATAGGTCCCACGAACTGGGCTGCATCGTTCCCAATCTTAAACAATCCGCCGAGCCAGAACCGCGCCCCAAGCGCATTGTTCAGCGCCCTCAACAACCAGGAATTCGGCTTCGCACGCTCTTCGTTCCACGCTTTCTCGAACTCGCCGTAGAGCTTCTCGGTTGTGTCCCAGCTATCCAGAAGCCAGATGTCCTTGTCAGTGAGAGGTCTCTGGTACCCAAGCTTCATGAGAGGCGACATCCACCCGAAGAGCAGGAACGTGAATATATTGGAACTCCGCTCGGGACAGACCTCGCGCTCCCCTGCAAGAGGCTCATAGGCCACGCCGTCCATGTGGGCGTCCGCAGCGCCGATCGGAGAGTATTCCGCCTGGGGCACCAGAGTTGGGAAGTTCAACAGGTAGAAGAGACTCAAAAGCCCAGCTGCAAGGTACTGGCTGATCACGACGTGCAGCCCTGTCTCGGAGTAGAAGCTCTTTAGCGCTAGAGTGAACTGCAACATCGTCGTCTGCGCCACCACCAAGTACAGAATTGCGAACCGCACGTACCATACCAGGGTTTTCGTGTAGCTTCTCAGCTCGAAAACCAGCATCGCTAGCACAACAATCCATGTCGAGCTGAGCAGCACGAGCGTCGTCACCTGCAAGAAACATGATCAGTCTAGAAATGCCCTTCAGTTGGTTGAAAAACCTTCGAAGCGAACGAAAGTTTACCTCAAAGGGGGGCATGGACCGTTCGCCATCGAGATTTACAGTCGAGACGCCGAGCACAATCTGCGTCAATGGCGCCAGGGCGCAGAAGGAAGCGAGTAGCAACAGATGGCAGTATCGCCAGGGGTTGCCGACTTTGAAGCGCTCCACGGAAACGCCATAGACGAGGCTCCGGATGCGCAGGATCGTGAAGAAGAGCAGCAGGCCGCTGGAAATGTTGACGACTATGCTGTCCACAAGACACGGAGTGTAAGCCCCGAACCCGCTCGGCAACGTGCTCCAGACCCCCGCCTCCAGGGGCTGGCAATACGACGTGAGCAGGTCCACCCCCATCGCAAAGCTCCACCTGTTCCGAAGCAATCACCTCTGGTCCATCGCGCAAGCTTGGGTGCGCAAAAAAAACCACCTGCAATCACACACGCAAGGATTCCTCAAAAATGACAACTCCTCGACTACTAGCCAAGAATCAACTCACACTGATAAACTCCCACATTCACAACTCTGCAAAGCTGCCAGTCGAAACTAAGCTCAAATTCCCCGTCAACCACATCCACTTCACGTACGGGGCAAACGACAGAACACCATCAATAATGTGTTGCGCAGAGAATATCGTACCAGACAAGTAGATGGTGCGACAGTGTTCGCGATAAAACAATTCTGCGGTACAAAACTAACAACTGCGAGACCAGAAGCCAACTTAACTCTCCCACTAATTGTGAATTCGGAGCAACGGCTCTCCGTGCGATCGCAATCCGAAAGCCCTGGACTCGATGGATCGCCAACCTCTTTGTAGGAGTCTGCAACCTGGCTCGCGCGTAATTGAACTCCCCCGCGCCGCGAGATTGAGCACGAAGCTGCTGCTCGGCCTCCCCACAGAAGCTGCTGCAGGATGTTCATGAATGTGACGGTTTACAGGATTCAGAGAGGTTTCCTTTGGTTCCTGATAAGTTTTCTTGCACTCTGCAATTTGGTTCTTTGTAATGTCAACTATTGGATTTGAATCTGTTTTTTGGACTTTTCAAATGCTAATGTTTGCAAACATGTTGACTTTCTCATCCACTTGATCACCTTCCACCTCACTTTCCTGTTACACTGAATTGGTCACCTTCCATCTCACCTTCTTCGCCTCAGATTTCTTAGACTTTTCATTGCAGGACATGCTTCAAATTCCACTTGTTGGGAGCTCATTGCTTAGAGCACATGTTACAACGTAAGCATTGGATTACGTAGTCACTAATTAACTATTGACGACTGGCATGTCTTTGGATCTTTTGTTTGGTCACAAATAAGAGTCAATTGTAAAGAGATGGAGGGTAGGCAACTGCTTTAAGGTTGGATGACCTACAACCACCAACTTAAGCTTTCTGACCTATTTATAGCGTTTGTATACGTGGTAAGACATTTTTTGAGAATTCAAAATAGGATTTCATGAATACTGCAATTGTTGTGACCATTTATTTCTTCATATTGAAATTGCTACAAATTTTCAAAGTGGATAGTAAGTTGTGACCCATTCCTCGACATACAAAACTCTCTATTTCCACACTAAGTTGTACTAATAACCACTTCTGCATTGACTAAAAACCGGCAGCTTTGAACCAATCATGAATTGACACCCAATCATATCTGACTTCCTAAAATTTCGGAAATGGGGTGGGTCTGTGGTGGTTTTGGTCCACTTTAGCTTGTCCGTTCTGGGGTTCGTGGTGGTTATAGGTCATCCAACCTTACTACTAATTTGTTCAGTTGGAAAAGCGCACTCCCAAAAGCAAATGCTGAAAACCTCGCAGAGCCCTTCTTGGCTCTTCGACCCTCAAATATGCACTAAGTTGGTTTGGACAGGAACCTTGCACGAAATGGCAACATTGTGCACGAACTCCAGAGGGGATATTTAACCCTTTAACGTGGTCGAAAGGTGGTCGATGAGACTGGTTTTTGAGAGCCACCGCTGATTGAACCGTTGGGTTGATTAGCACTAGTCGGAGAAGCAATGCGCTTTGCATTCCTCCATCTAATCCATCTTCTCAATCTCCAATCGGTTGAGGCATTAGCGAACTACAATGATTTTTGTGAAAAAAGTCAATAGTGAAATGTATCCTTCGTGTAAATGTTGTTCACTTTTTTTGCGACTGACCCATTGTATTCCTAGATTATGGAGGGCCTTGTGCAAGGCCTTGTTGTTAAAGGGTTAACTCCTAAGGTACCGTGACAATTCCATATCAAAAACACTCCAAGACTGATGGATGCTAGTACAATGAATAAAGATGGCCCAACAAAAACTTTCATTCCTAGATTTGACTGTAGGATCTTGATTAAGACTCATTAAATGACATACTCACAAAATTTCATAAACTTTGACAGTATGGATTGAAAGATTATAATATTTGAAGTCAAGCAAATGGATCATTGTCTGCCTTGTGTTGAGTGGATTGGTAGGCTTTGACTTCACTTGTTGTCAAATTTTTGCACTACACAAGGTCTAAATCCATTACCATTGTGTTAAGCATGATGATAGTTTCATATACACCATTTTTTAGAGGTAGAGAAGGGGTGTAGCATATTCAAAACAACTACGCAAGGAGTCTAGGTCCAAAATTGCCAATTTGTATTTATATTTTTGGTGAACTTAATATGTTTTATTTAATTGATAATCCTAATGGCCAACAAGAAGGTTTACACCACATATTGTTGTGGAAAAACAAAAATTATAAATTATGAAGATCTCTAAGTTTTATGTGGAAAGGAAGAAGTTTTTTTGGTACCTTGTTTGACGATGTAAGACAATGTGTGAAAATGTTTGACTTGGTTTAATAAATTATTTTTCACTAAAGACTGGAACCTTTTTTTGACAATATGAAAAGAAATAATATTACTTGCTAATATTGAGAATCTCACATTTGATAGAGTATTTTAGCAAAAGCACAAAACTTAAAGATGATGGGGTTGTCATTGATAGGCAGCGTCGATGATGGGGTTGTCATTGATAGGCAGCGTCGATGATGGGGTTGTCATTGATAGGCAGCGTCGATGATGGGGTTGTCACTGATAGGCAGCGTTGATGATGGGGTTGTCGTTGACAAAGTTGATCTTCAGCTTGGATGTGTCAAGCTCTCATGGGTGACTGGGTGGGTGGTAACTCTAATGGCCTCAATCTGCAGGCCCAACTACAATGGGGATGTCCCGGGCAATCCAGGATGGGGATGCATTTTCACACTTGACACAGGAAGAGACAAGTTCTATTGCGTCACCTTCACACTCCTCCAGGGATGTTCGTGCCCATATTTCTTGAAGATGTAATTGGAGGCATTGGGGAAGAACTTAGAAGGGGCAATGGAAGTATTCCAAGCGTGTGTAATGCATCCTACGTTATTGATGTAAGATGGACAACAAAGAGGATTTTTTCATACATGCTCCAACCTACAGCTTCGACGAAGTCATGCGTATTTTTGAGCTTGCCAACATCGCCTCACAAGAGTGAGAAAGGCAATGATTTTGTAGACATATCTATAATCCTAGTATTGGAATAATTGCTTGTCAACCTTCACTTGCTTGTGTGGTATCAGTTGTAGATACCACTATCATTTTAGATTAAGTTCTTTTCATTTGTTCATGTCTTCATCCGCCTTGTTCCGGCTATAATATAAGTAGTGGCTCTTGCCTTGACCGATCTATGGGTCATTCAACCACCCTCTTTGTTTGTTTAACTGAGTATTACTTTGTTTCTTAAGTTTTCTGTAATCTTCACTATGGTATCAGAGCAACTACATGAGTTGACAGTCCAAGGGTCTATTTGCACCTGGAGGTATGTACCTGCCATTGGTGGTTCCTATTTTCATTTTATCTCGAAACTTATAGACCTATTTATACTAGTTAACTGAGAATTGGTTTGAGTAGTTTCCATCCATTGCTGTGAGGGGTGGTAGGAATGAAGGCATTCGCACTCCAACCACTATTTGCATGGTATTTCCTTCTGACACATTGAAGAAGAGATTCAGAGATGGATCTAAAATTGTAGGAATTGTTTACCCATGCATCGTGCACTAAAAACGAAACCCATACTTGACACTTTAAGTTGCTACAGTGTTGGCAAATATCTTAAGGTGACCTTCAAGGCTGAAATTGGTACCTCTCACCTACTTGCGATGATTGGTAGATTTTGTTCTACAGAATGTTCATTTTACAAAGATTTAAAAAACACATATATCCCCTCCACTAAATCCAAACCACCCCCTTACCTTTGCTCTACCTCCACTATCCAGCTCATATTTTCATCCTTGCCATGTCAGTTCTACAACTAACACCATTTCTGGTGCGAAACCACATTTTCCTAACACCGCCTTAACACCCCATGTACCTCCAGGTGCGAATAGACCCCAAGAGTCCTAGTTATAGTGAGAGATCGAGTGTAGTATTGCTCCTGCAATCCTCTCATAAACAAGAGAGACATTAGTGAGACGTCTACAGTAGAGTACCTAGCGAGTAACAAGATGATGCACAACAACATAGTGAAAGAGGGCGATAAGCTGCGAGGCTTAAAGAATTATTACATATAGTCATTAAAAAATGAGAGCAATCTTACATGTGGAAGGACACTTGGCTATCCCGGAGGAAGTCCAGACACCACAATCCTTTCCTGCCACAATAGACGGTGAACAGTTGACTGATAATCAACTGCAACGCCAGAAAGCTGTAGCTAGCCGCTTGATCATCTTATCTGTTGTTGACAATCTTGTAGACATGGTTGAGGATTCTGCAGATCCCACTTCGGCTCGGAAAGCTCTTAAACAACAATTTTCCCCCGGAAGCCAATCTCAAATACTGACTCTTATGAGTCAACTACTAACAATGAAGATGCAAGAAGGTGATTCTGTGGAGATCATACTTCAAAAAGGCACGTGAAGTGCGCAACAAGCTTGCCAACATGAGCGAAAAACTGTGTGACCGCAACTTGAATCAGAAAGTCATGAACCGACTACCTCGTTATTATGAAAGCACGATAGAGACTCTTACTCACCTAGATGCTGAAATGACGTTTCGACAAGTTGTGCTCTGATCATTACTGTGTATCCGGAATGCAAAGTCTTGTGCTTGGGAGCAAGATGTCTTGTGCTCTGACCAGTACCGTGTATCCGGAATTTGCATCCGGAATCATCAACTTCCAGCATTCCTCAGCGCAGCGATTCAACCACGAAATGCGTCACATTTAAGGTGAATTAGCGGACACGGAAAGAGGAAGCTGAGCTCACCCTCTCTGAGCTCCATCACTGCCATTACAACCACCTCCACGCCCAATACTCTAACCAGCTTCTCCCCAAAACCTCTCCACACGAACAACTCTCTACCTGAGCCCGTGAACCCCCTTGCTGAAAATCTCCCACTCTCTTTCAGCTCCCGCGACTGCAAAATTACTCAAACCAGCTACGCCCAAAACCTCCCACAAAATCAAAGAAACATAATTCCTGCTCCCGTCCTCGATCACATTCCCCAACTACACGCGTTGCTACTCCATCCACGCACGCTCTAGGGTTAGTAACCATGATAGTCATGATCTTCACCGCAACTGGAAGCCGTAAAACCCTAATTCCCTTCCAACCTACCCCTTCTGATGTACACCTATACGACTTTTAGAGAACGATACATGACCCGCACCAGGTGATATCAACCAGTCTAATTTCCTCACACAATCGTCAACATCCTGAAGCTGGTGCTTTGGATGTGTCAACTGCTTCAATCGCAATTTGCTGATTTTTGCAGGTTGTGAAACTGCAGCTAAGTACAATGGCTGATCTCTTTCTTGGTTTTCACGTTGGTGGTTTTGGGCAGAACATCAATCTAAACTACGAGATGAACATTGAACATTGGATATCACTATGAAAAAATAAGAAACCACAACCCCAGCGATTTGGAAACCAAGATATCTGGAGACAGTCAACCAAACTGAGAGATGCGAGGACAGTCTGGAGGGCCTATATCCCATATCATTTGAAGTCGTACATGCACGTCACGGTGTACACATACCTTGGCGAGCGACGCTCTACTCACTTACCTGGGCGGGGTCGATCCATGATCCTGAAGGTGAATGGCCTAGGGCAACCATCTCCATTGCACTACGGACATGGGAGTCCTAGTATCTTCCTACGGGAGGCATACACGTCATAATTTGTGGCAGAGGGGGCTCGCGTTCGCGCGGCCCCTACCAATCCTTGAAACCAAACAGGAATTGACGTAAATTGGTTGGAAATCTCCAAAAAATTATCTACTCTCTCAAATGATAATCGGAAATACGCTACAGAGAAGAGTGAGAAACCAGACGCCTGGCAGCCTCCTTCAATTCTTGTGCATGTGTTCGGTCCAGACGTGGGAAAGTAACATTAAGAACATCTACGCCTTCGACCTGAAGCGAGCTCAAAGCATCGTGAAGATGTAATCGTTATTGTCTCTCACGAGGATTGTGTTGTACGTGCAGCTTCGAATGCTGTAAGTTCGAGCTACTTGGAATATATATTGTGTGCCCTAATAACTCTCCGAAAGTAAGGGTTACAGTAGGTCAAGTTGAAGGGCGGAGTTGCAAGTTCCGTTTAGTACCACATTGTTGGGGCCAGATCTGCATGTCCTGGCCCACAAGTACCCTGCGGAGTGACTTACCTAGGCATATTCGATCCATGATCATGAAGGTGGATGGCCTAGGGCACGACGGACATGGGAGTTCTAGTATCTTCCGACGCGACGCATACACGTCATCATTTGTGGCAGCGGGGGCTCGCGTTCGCGCGGCCATCATCGAATGAATTCCACAAAACGGAACTTGCCAACTTGGAAAGCAATTGAAACATATATTCTCTGCAGAATGAGGAATGTTGTAACCAACCAGTCTAATTTCCTCACACAATCGTAAACATCCTGAAGCTGGTGCTTACTACGATCTGTTGTGGAACTGCAGCTAAAGTACATTGGCTGATCACTGTCTTGGTTTTTACGTTGGTGCTTATGGGCAGAACATGAATCTAAACTACGGGATGAACATTGAGTTGGAGGAAAGAAGCATTGACAAAGTAAGGCAGATGAACCACTTGTTCACTCTGATATAAGAGTCTCACCGCTGTATCAAAGCACGACTGTACCAATTCTTAGTGAGGAGTCAGGCAGCAGTTGCAGAGGCCGGTGCGGAGGATTGCTCTAAAGGTGCAAGGTCACCTGGGCACATACATATATCCACTCGGACAGAAATGAAAGCAATGTCTGCATTTTGAACTCTCCAGAGCAGCTTCTGCATACAAGACTAAAACTTTATTCCATTTTCAAAGCAAGTATCATGTTCCAAGATTGCATTCTGGTAGCAAACATTATATGTGCTAGTCAAATTTGACGCAAGAGAGAGTTGCTTCATATCAAGTATAACGAGATGGACTGCTGCTAGAACTCAGTAAGAACATTCACTCAACAGAAAATAATCGTGCTTCGACAACTAAGCCAAGTTCATAATTCACGGAGGTTGCACTCTCCAAAGAAGGAAGTCAGATAATCCTAGCTGCACCAACTCCTCATCCTCGTTAAGATGGAACTCCGTCCGAAGAATCTCGTGCTACGAACCTAGAGTGCGTGTGAACTACTCTGAAAGCGCCTCTGAAAGCGGCGGACCAGATCAGTGAATGGGCGCGAAGCCCTTCTTGATCGTCTCCGTGGTCGCGTCGGACACCCCGAACGACTTCGACAAGATGCCGGTCTTGATGGACGGCGTCGACCCGAACAGCGCCGGCGCCACCAGCTGGATGCCGGGGTTCTGCGCGTTCAGCACCGACAGCGTCACGGACGCTCCGCTGCCCACGTTGAGCTCGAAGTGCACCAACCCGACAGGGAACACGAAGAAGTCACTCGCCTTCAGCGTCGCGGCGTACAGCTTCCCGGCGGTGTCCACGAACCCGACGTACACCTCGCCCTTGAGCACCGTGATCACCTCGGTGGCGCGCGGGTGCGTGTGGGGCGGCACCAGCCCGCCCTTGGCGTAGTTGATCTTGGCTAGCGAGAAGCCCAGCGTGTTGAGCGCCGGGTAGTTCACGGCGGCGAACCCGGGGATGATGCCGATCCCGAGCGGGTTGTTGGTGTCGGCGGTGGCACGGAAGGCGCGTAACGCGAAGTCCTCGGCCTTCACCGTCGCCGGACTCTTGCAGGCGAGGCCGTTGAAAATGAGCGCGCTCTTGAGGTCCGCCACGCAGAAGTCGTTGATGGGGCTCGGATCGGTGGCTGATGCGACGGCCACCAGAAGAGCAAGAGAAACCAAAGCGAGCAAGGTAGGCTTGGCCATGCTGACAGAGTCCGGAGACAGAGAGGAGAACTATGAAAATCTGAAGAAGACTGATTGAGAGGAAGAAGGTAGTCAATAGCAGGTCGACGAATCGAAGCAAGCCTGACGATGTGAGCTGATGGTGTAAAAATATGAGAGATTTGTCTCATATTTATATGCAGCTGATCGTGACAGATCAGTTGTTCGAGCCATACGTCCAGGTCATAGATGTATTTCCACGTGATTGATTTACGAGCTCGCAAAGTAGATTCATCACCCCTAGTTCTTTGTTGCTGCGGGTCAGGATTCGTCCGGAGCAGCGCATGAGATTGAATTACTATTTCTGTACCTCCGCGCGCAGGCTCAGGGCGGGGCGAGTTAAAGTGAGTCGCTGAAATCTGGTGTGAGGGAGAAAACTTGTGCCCATGTGAATAGGGATAGTCGATAAGACGCGTACCGACTCGCCTAATAATGTCTTGATCAAGGGAAAGGAAGTTAGGAACGACGTCGTGCTTTTTTTAAGGCACTGCAAACTTAGTGAGGAGTGCAGGTTCCTCGGCTCGATGTCTATACTTGTCAACATCGCACTAACTTCCGCCTGTAGCTTTCAAACTGCATCCTTCAGAGGAGCCCACCCCACTTTGCGGATTCTGAACTTCAGTGTGAACACGGCAAAAGTAGGCGCATCTTGATGAACGTGTACCTCCTTAAATCTAGACTGAAATTCGTAAGTACCTTTCCAGAATATACCGACGTTTTCACATCCAGATTGGTGGCTTGGTCAACTGAGTGGCATGGGAAGGGAATGAATACAGACTTTCTTACTTGCCGTGGTAAGTTTACGCTGTCAACTTTCCACAAAATCTTGTGCTTGGGAGCAAGCTGCCAAAGAAGGAACCAGGCGTATTCTCCGGAGAGTTTTACGTGTAGTACCCTCACACAAGTATACGTTCATTTTGCATATGTACGTTTCCACACTACACTACTGCCAACTTTGGCACCCTCCTGAGGGCTCAAAAATTGTCAATTTACCATGAATTTTTTGGCACAAGATCATTTCTATGTTGACAACATGTGCGCCAAATTTCAAGTCTAGAAGATGAATTCAAAAGAAGATATTCAAAATTTACCAACATGTGTAGCTATGAGAAAAGTTTTATAGCTGCCAACTTTGACACCCTTCCAAGTATTGAAAGAATTTTTTTTCCCATGAAATTTTTATCATGAGACCACCTCTATGTTTATAATAAGTGTGCCAAATTGGAAGGCCATATGATGAATAGGAAAAAGGATATACAAAATTGTTTCTCGTAGCTACATATTTTGGTAGATTTTAAAGATGGTTTTTTGTATTCATCTTCTGGCCTTGAATTTTGGTACACATGTTATCAACATGAAGGTGATCTTGTGCCAAAAATTTCATGGTCAATGAACAATTTTTTCAACCTAGGGAGGGTGCCAAAGTTGACAATAGTGAAATGGTTTCGTTGATTGTTTCTCACAACTAGTTACTACACATGTTGGTAGATTTTGATTTGTTTCTTTTCTTTAGTGGGTCTTTTGGACTTGAAATTGAGCACATGTATAACCAACATAGATATAGTCTTATGTCCAGAATATCATGGGAAAAAATAAAAAATTGATCCTTACTACTTAGGAGGGTGTCAAAGTTGGCAGCAGTGAAATGTTTCTCACAACTATACATGTTGGTAGATTTCAAAAATCTTGTGATATGTAGATATTTTGGCCTTGAAATTTCGCACGCATGTGATCAACATAAAGATAGTCTCATGTTAAAAATTTCATGGGAAAATACCAAAAAATCCAATCCTTGGGAGTGTGTCAAAGTTGGCTAGGAATGAAATGTTTCTGACAACTACACATGTTCCTAGCTTTTGATGTAGTTTAATTGTGTGGGTCTTTTGGACTTGAAATTTTTCACACACAATCAAAATAGAGGTCGTCTCATGCTAAAATTTAAATGGGCAAAAAAAATTCTTTCAATCCTTAAAAGGGTGTCAAAGTTGGCAGCTGTGAAACTTATCTTACAGCTACCCCATGTTGGTAAATCTTGGATATCTTTTCTATATAAATCATCTAGCCTTGAAATTTGGCACACATGTTTTCAACATAGAAGTGAGCTTGTGCCCGAAATTTCATGGTAAGAGGACAAATTTTTAGCCCTCATGACGCTGCCAAAGTTGGCTGCAGTGTAATGTGGAAACGTACAAAAGCAAAAAGTATGTATACTTGTGTGAGGGTACTGTACAGTGGAATGCTCCTGCTCCCAAGGCAAACTGACCCCTTCGATGGGAGAGGCCCCAACTTACCCCCTCGTTGGGAGAAGCTCCACTAATAGAGGCCAACCTGCCCCATCCTTTGTCATCCCCGCGGCCATCATCTGTTTCTGATCCGCCTTGCACCAGACCGCGGGACTATAGTCTAAGCCCAACTAGACACTATTGGCGCGTAGTCCGATTTTGGGCGGCCCCGCAAGCTCTTCCCAATACCCCCGACTCACAGCCCCTGTACCCGCTCAGACCCTACCTACACGCTACACGTGCATCTCTAATCGCCCACCGCAGCCATTGCTCATCGCAGACTCCACCCAAGCTCCCGATTCCGCATATTTCTGTAGTCTCGCCTCCTATTTCCGTGGGCTCGCTCCCTATGACTATGGGATGTGCACAGACGACACATAGAATCTTGCGCAGACAATACTGACGCCTCAAGTGCTCGAGGTTGCAAGAGGTGAATCATTTGCACGTGCACAACATCGATCAAATGGTCTATTTGGTAATACTTATCCTTCTCTTTTGTTTTTTCTCTACCAAAACTATGCAGTTTGACACGTTTTTGTAATTTGAAATTAGGGTTTTTGCATGATTAGTCACTCAAAATTGCATGATTTTGTTGCAACAAGAATTGTGAGTGACTATTTTAGAGTTTAGGGTTTGTTTTGGGTATTGCAATAGGAGAGGGTGTGACGTTTTTTGGGTTCTTATGATGGTGACGGGTACTTTGTTGGGTGAGGGTGTTTTAGTATTGTTTCGTTGAGGTAGAAGTAGTGCGTGACATATTTTGGATAATTATCATGGTGGCGGGTTTTTTAATAGGAGAGGGTGAGGTAGCTTAAGTATGGTGGTTGAGGTAGAAGTAATGCGGGACATATTTTGGATAATTATCATTGTGACAGGTATTTTTTTTCAATCCTATGTTGATTTTTCCATGTTTACCATGCTATGACGGGTATTGCATAGTTTGGTTTGTACTTTGGTGAATAGTTTGTTTTTGTTTTGTCATGAAGGGTATTTTAGAATGGACCATGGACGTTGTTTTCATTCTTCGGATGGTCGTGACAGGTATTGCATATTTTTGGGTGTTTGAGAGTGACTACTTTTATCATTATAGGTTGTGATGGGTATTCTAGAGTGAATCAAGGACATTTTTGTCACCCTTTCTATGGTTGTGACGGGTATTACTTATTTTGAGTGATTAGGTGGTGCATACTTTTATCCTTTATAGGTGTTGTCGAATATTTTGTCAATGTCTTCTATGAGATAGTGACAGATTCAATGTTTTTGTGTCCTATGATGGATTTTGGTAGCTTAAAATGCTTTCTTTTATTGTTGTTTGTAATGTGATTAGAACTTTGTATTTTAATGAGCTTTAAGGTTCATGGATTTTTAATGTATTCTTACTTAATTATTGATGTTTTCTGTAGCAATAGTGCACATGGGCTTACCATTAGCCGTTCTCAATCGTGACTTCAAGGAAGTTCTTATCATGGCCAAGACATGGCACTGTTTTGTGAACAATCGTGCGTTTGGACTTTAGAACTCACGTAAACACCTAGGTACCTAGGTAAACACCTATGTAATCACCATGGAATGGAACTGATGGCTTAGTCTCTTGGTCGTCCCTCCAAGGCAGAATCAAGACTCTACAATGTTAACTCCTGGTGGATGAACTTGAAGATTATGACCAACCCTTTCCAGAGACAAAGGAAGGAGTTTCGGAGAAAACTCAAAATGTGGTCGAAGGAGGCGGAGGCTTTGTGGGCGAATGTGGAGACCAAGGCCACCGGCAATAATATGTCCAACCCATTACTTGTCACGTTCATGAAGAAAAAGTACTGCACGTACCTTGAGGCAAAGAAGGAAGGACTTGGGGAGTTAGATGCGATGATGGTTGATGCGCTTTTGCACAATCCCAAATTCGCAAGGGTTGTCATGGAGTTGGAGTGTCGCCGTGGTGCAGACCCGATGGATATTGTTTGGTTGAACGACGTGAAACCAAGGTAAGAGGTGTAAATTGTCTGATCGGACTTATACTCCCTACATCCAAGCCAATTTAACCCCTACTCACGGTCCCTCGATCGTATACGGTCTGAGTCGGATTCCAAAGACGGGCTTTTTATGACCTTCGGTTGGACGGTTGACTTAGTTGAGCCTAGACTTCGTAATCTAAACCTTTGTTAATCGGAGTACCAGGACTAGAGGACCCGGATAGTAATTTTCTTTTTTACCACCAGATGAGTTTTTAACTCTCCTGTGGATGAATCTGGACATGTGGATGATTTCTTTTATAGACAGTGTTTCATCCACTGGACTAGCCGGATAAATCCTAGACAGGCAGATGATTTCCGTCTTGACCAGTGTTCATCCGCTAGTTGGATGAACCTAGACATCCGGATGACTTTCATCCAGTCCAATGTTCATCCGTCGGGTGAAGTCAGTTAGAGTTTGGTGCACATGTGTGAGGAAGTTTGGAGAGCTCTCTCTCTCTCTCTTGCAACTAGGAGCTAGAGCTTAGACACATGAGATTTTGAGGAGTTGTTAGAGTGTTAGAAGACTACATTGAGGTAGGGAGACTTTATGATGTACAAAATATGATGGGGTAGTGCAACTACTATTGTGCATGCATACATTCCTTATGATAGGGTGGAAGATTTCATAGAAGGTCAGACTTGTGAGGATGGCTCATTAGTTGGTTGGAATGTGAAAGAGCAAAAGAAAGGAGAACAGAAAAAGAGGCCGTATATTTTGTCATTTGTTAAGCATGCACAGTGGTATTGTCATAGTACGTGTTGGTAAGAATTAACATGTTAACACAAAAGATATCCTAACTTGTTATTCGTTCCCAGAGAGAACCCTCGAGAATTACAAGAATAACAATATGCCTACATCTAGGTATTCCCCACTTACTAAATAAAAAGGGAAAGATAAAATTTGTTAAAGGGAGATTGACTCACAAACTCTCTTCTACATAAACCCTACAAAACCTTAAAGAAACCCTGATTTGCTTAAAAACACCATATTCAACCTCAAATCAGGTCGGATTTTTTTGGAGAGACTTTATGATGTACAAAATATGATCTATCCAAAAAAATCCGACCTGATTTGAGGTTGAATATGGTGTTTTTAAGCAAATCAGGGTTTCTTTAAGGTTTTGTAGGGTTTATGTAGAAGAGAGTTTGTGAGTCAATCTCCCTTTAACAACCTTTATCTTTCCCTTTTTATTTAGTAAGTGGGGAATACCTAGATGTAGGCATATTGTTATTCTTGTAATTCTCGAGGGTTCTCTCTGGGAACGAATAACAAGTTAGGATATCTTTTGTGTTAACATGTTAATTCTTACCAACACGTACTATGACAATACCACTGTGCATGCTTAACAAATGACAAAATATACGGCCTCTTTTTCTGTTCTCCTTTCTTTTGCTCTTTCACATTCCAACCAACTAATGAGCCATCCTCACAAGTCTGACCTTCTATGAAATCTT